>OZ012689.1:29741219-29803345 GCA_963942565.1 Maea johnstoni
TTAGATCTATCTAACGCCTTATACGAGACTAGAGGCACTCTAAGTACAACCTATCAATGTACCAACCAGAGGGGCTCCATTACCTTGTATGGATACGCTACTGTTGGTTTACCCATCAAAATTGACATGAAATCTGAGTCTGCTCCAATATAACGAAACCCCCTTTCCCCACCTCGCTTATCCAACTGAACATGTCATTCCTGGTCTCCTGGTATGCAGGGCAATGAATTAAAATATGGTTTACATTCTGATCTGCCTCTGCTAGATCGCATCTAGCACACCACCTCAAAGTGTTAGTCATCTGTTTCAGTCAAACGTCGTCGGATTCAAGAAAACTGGATCTACACGCAAGCCTTACAACAGTTTCACAAGTACCTATGATGCTGGGCTGACGATTGGATACCTCCCACCAGCAAAGATACCTAGAAGTAGAAGAGACACCATCCAAAAAGGCAAATCACTATGCCTACTCAGGGCCTGAATCCCCCAAGAGGTAGACTTTAGTTCAAAGGCTCATTTCCAAACAACATCTATACATATACCAGATTCCATGACTTCTCTTCTAGTCACATCAAGACCAAAATCACAAGAGGGTTATACACAAGACTCTTAAAAGCGTTCTCCTTACAATAGTCTGTGTTAGCAAAAATAATTTAGACCGTTCAATAAAAACAACTTTGATACCAACAAAATCATGGGAATCCATATTGCTCCTGAAAGATAAAAATTTCTTCACTTCACTAAACTTGTCAGTCGTATGGAGAAGCCCCGCCCTCAAGACTGCAATTAGGACAAGCACAGACCATAAAATAAGAGGCTGTTGCGCCTAATGCCTAAACCTGATACTGCATTGAGAGTCAGTCTCTCTTTCGAGAGATGTTCCTCCACAACAGATACATCATCTTCATATAAACATGCCTTTATGCCCAGAGGATGGTATTTAGGTCACTCTTTTAAAACACCTAAAAGAAGAGTTTCTAAGATTTTCCAACTTACCCTCCCCGTAAACCATAACGGCACTTTTCTAAGTGTTAAATTTGTTGTGCTAGGTACACCCATGTTGAACCAACTATCGCCATTGCTCTGTCTAGTCTATGTTTAGTCAGGCTACAGGTAACAAGATCATCTGCATACTCCACGGGTGTGCTGGGGTACAACTGATACTACAACAAAGACCAGAATCTTTGAACTGCAAAATCAAACAATCAATAAAATGTGTATACTTAACCAATGACATAAATCCGCTCTGATGTATTTCGCATCCAAGCGGATATTAACCTGAAATGTGTTGCTGCACTTTTAGGCAACACCGAAGATTGGGATAAAACCTTTACAGAATGTCCCAAGCCTTGACCCAGTTTGTACGGTTGACAGAAGAGGCCATCCACCCAGACAGAATCAACAGCCTTAGCCACGTCAAAGTAGGCCACAAAGCATTTGTTCCCGGCCTCCTAAGACGCAGCTATGGTCTCTGGTAAGAGAAATGCAGAGTGTATATATGATCACTCCCTCTTACAAGCAGCCTGGGGATTAGCTATGATACAGTAACACTCCCACCAGTCTACCAAACATGTCAAAATTAAGATCTCCATGGTCGTATTATAGATAGATAACAGAGTAATGTCCATGTAGTAATTTGTGTCGAGCATGCAGATATCCTTACCTTTTTAAAGAAGCACTTGCATACCGATCTGAAAGTACTCAGGGACATACTCAGCTTCAAATAAGAGTAACCAAAATATCCACCATGGGTTCTCCAGCATGAACAGTATGTTCAGCAGTAAGCCCATTTTATCTAGCTGCCTTGCCTTTGTGTAACTTTTAATAGCCCTACTCACCCCCGCTCTTGTAAAAGGGTTACTGAGAAATTAGTATGTTTCATTACTGTTATCACAATCCCTTACAAAGTTACAAACTCTGTTAAAGTGCTAGTCATCATAATCAGGAGATGATTAGGGAACACCCAGTTTCTGAAAGTGTGTGTGCCAATCCTCCAAAACGCCATCATTGTTGTGGCTGACCAACTCATCCTCCCTCTTGATTGATAGGCATATAACAGAGGGCCCACCCATGGCTTTACAGAGCATGAACCTCTTCAGAAATATTCTCACTTGCACTCACCTTCATTTCTACCCAGGTTCTCGATCGTTGCTTTGTAGATGAAAATATCAACCAGAATATGTCATCCCTATTAAAACTGAAGCGACGGAGATTGAGATATCAACCCAGACCTTTAATAATAGGATACTTGTTGTCACAGACAAACCTTAAATAAACCTTAAGATACAACAGTTCATTGATATGCATTGCAAGGTTATTATTGAAGCCAACTAAAAGTCACTTTAACATTTGGTATTTGGCGTTGCTGGATACAATGATGTAAATTAAGCTACACACGTGTGATGGGCTTTCTATGAAATAAAAACCATTACCATTTTTAACAAGTTCAAATAGTTTAGTAGTATGGACATTGTTGTACCTATATTTACATTGAATGTTACAAAGATCAGGCTTGAATTACGGGTTGTTGTTTACGACTAATGCTATATGATTATATATGTTTGAATTGTTGAAAAGAGTTTTCGTGGCGCACAATGTATATAAAGTTGATTAAGAGGATTTGTCAAATAAAACCCTTAAACTAACATACTATAGATATCTGCAAAAAGCAAATAAAACCTGGTGTTTTGTAGGAAAATGACTGAAGGTTGCAAGGCTACCTTGATGTGTTAACTTCCCTTAGTCATTGAATCTCTCACATATTTTCAAAATGTTGCTTAGTTACTGAAATATTTCCTTAAACGTCAGAGCAATTGAACATATCAAAATTTAAAGGGCTACAGGGAAAACAGTGACATATGCAAATTACTACTCGTGAATCTCATCGCGGAAATAATAGTTTTTCTATATAGTCAATCTTTAAACGCCAATCTTACTTCTTTGCATCACGTCAGTCGAATAATGAAGAGGTCATCACGTATTGGTGATAACGCCAATGCTTTGATTTCTTAAATTTACTTCAATTATTTACGTAAACTCAAAGGAATAAACTGAATGCATAATAGACACATCGTTGATTAAGCAGAGGTCTCAAATATATTCAGAGAGATGTTGCGGAGCTTGCTATTTAAAGTAGAACAATAGCACTGTTACGCATTCGAGTCAATAAAGACCATATCGCCTTGCGAGAATGACAAAATATATAGTAATTTACGAAGATTCTAAAGTATAAACAACAGTTTTGAAACCACAATATCATTCATCCACTGAAAAAAAAATTAAACTCATTGCACGCCTGGACCAAACAGTAAAGAATTCCTCTCCTGCAACTACGCATACAGAAAGGAATAACTAAGTGATCGATTTGATTATAAAAAGAGAGTGTACCAGACTGTGTAGCAGGTAATGTCGAGAGGCTCTGCGAAATAAACGATTTTCTTTAAGAAATATGAAGAATCTAGTAACTTGACACAATATACTATACTATATATATATATATATATATATATATATATATATATATATATATATATATATATATATATATATATATATATATATATATATATATATAGAGAGAGAGAGAGAGAGAGAGAGAGAGAGAGAGAGAGAGAGAGAGAGAGAGAGAAGAACTGTAAAGTTCGAAATATTAACGTGGAACTATTAATGGCGACTTTAACGAGTGGGTCAGATTCGCTAATATTACGATTAGTTCATATTTGATCCATTTCTCAACGATTTTTCTACAGTGCGGACACTTAATTATTGCACTAAAAGCGTGGGCAGCCCGGGCATAGTACACGACCGAATACCCGATAGCCACCCACTTTCCTTGGCATGGATACATGGATGACCTCACACATGAACGTAGCTTTGATTTGCAAGCTACGTGGCTCATTGATGTGCTTGGCTTATTTTTTCTGGCATATTTTATATGGGTATTTGTACAACCAGGCACTGGCCGACGTCCGGGCGACCGGTGCAGGAATTAAATGTCTGTACTGTATGTTCTGTTATGTCTCCGTCGCCTTGTAGTCTTCAATTGTACTTTATTGACCGCCCCATCAGGAAGCGAAATGTATCAATTACAATTTACCCCGGCAGGTCTCTTCTATCCCTAATTTAGAATGGAATAAATAAGTCCAGTGTGTGCATTGTGTTGTAACCCCTAGCTTTGCGAACGGGGCAGATGTTTTTTTGTCCATTTAAGGTAGAACCCTACTCGATACACGGGTCATTTTTAAAACTTGAATATCTGATAACTGAGTTTAATTGAGACAACGGCACTTATGCTATTGTAAAGGTTACATCTCATAGTAGCCGAATAATGGTAAATTTATCAATAACTGCCTATGTTGAGGTAATGTGGCACCATGGCAAAATATCAAGACTTACCCTTTACTTAGAAAATGAGAGTCTACCATATGATAATTCATGTCTTTGGTAAGTTGCAAGGTCCTACCTCAACAGGGGATCTACACGATGAGTATCTTAAAAACATATTTGAAGGTTCCCATTAGCCTCAAAATTACTAACAGCACGTGGTTTTATAGAGTAAATGCTGATTTTCAGGTCCTGTCAGAATTCATGGTACCTGTGACATGACCTTGCACCTAGACGTTGTTCATATCTGTCATACTCTCAAAATACTGGCTTGGAAGACTGTATCGTTATTCACTTTCAGCCAAAAAATGAGATGAAAATTTTGGTCAAAATGGTTTAGCTCGAAGGAATCTGCATGGTCAATGCAGACAGCCATGTCGTTTAGGACCCATTTAACAAGAAAGGCCCCAAGAGGCCCGCCTTTTGTTCTCATGGCCGTATCAACAATAGCAAGTTGCTAGGGCGAGATTCGTGACGAAAGAACACTACTCATGTGCAATCGTTTGTTTTGATATCCATTCTTAGGGGCCAGCCGAGGACACCACCTAGTGGTGATAATCTTGGTGTAATAGACTATCACCTTAAGGGGTAAATTTGCCGATCTGAATATTCCAAAAATTAGTTTGAATATCTGTTGGCAGATGGCGTTTTTTTCTAGATGGTTCACACGCGAATATTACGATTCGCTATTATGGAAAAATGGACAGATTCGGTAAATTATTGCCTATAGCACACCACCATGTCAGTGATTTTTAATTGAATCAAGTATTATCATCGCTGTCATTATTTGCCTATCTGCGCCTATAATAAAGAATATATCATTTTTTGCCTGCCCAATTCTGCAATTATAGCAAGGAGTGAAAAGGAAATGATATCACTTAAATTTGAGTTCATGTGAGTTATATTATCATGCGCATGCTTCTATATTTAGAGTCTTTCCAGTACGTTGTGTATGGTATTTAAGTGCATTCTATTACACCCTATTAAGTGGTTTTAAATTGAAATTAGTTCCGGATTAGACGTTTGGATGAGGCAAAATTCGATTAAACACGACAGTTCCTTCTTTAAGATAATTTACCCGGAGAGCCCATTAAGATGGAAAGCCTTGAAAAATCACCAAAATGTTTCCTTAATGTGTTTATTTTGTTTCGTGTCCAGCATTACCATCCTTTGACGGCTAACAAAACAGTCTTATCTGACAGCTTGGAAAATCGTAGTATCTAGAATGTTTGTTGATTACACTCATAAGCAGATGTGTTGGCTTTCACCAGATTTTATTTGAATATTTTATTTTATTTGAATACTCATACAGCACCTACTTACAAGGGAAGCTAGGGCCGCTTACTGACCACAACAGCATTATGCTGTATTTCAAGGGAAGTTATCTGCTGATTGTGATTACCAACAAGCCACAATGTTATGTTCTGTATCTATTGCTTTGGTATCTACCAATGAAGCTAATTACAAAAGTTCATTAAATCTTTAAGCATAGAGGCCTCAACGACCCAGTATGTGAACATCAACAAATCCACTGATACTGTTGCCAAGTATGCGTTATGAGAGTGCTAGGACAGGCCAGTCTGAAATCCCTATGGCCTTGGTTGGAGTGGCTGGTCTTGATGGCGCTTGTGCACTTCTCAATAAATGTACTACACGTACACGTATAGACCATTCTCCACGCTCCACGTGGTGCTAATCAGGTGATATCCAACTCACAGTTACATTGGTGAAGAGGCGGACCTATAAACAGCCTTTGTATCTGATGGCCGTGTGGGTCTTTTCCACCTTAGAGTCGAGTATGAAAACTGGGATACCGTGGGAAGCAGCGGGGGCCGCCTTTGTTTAATATGTAGGCATGTTCCCAGATATTAAAGGTTCGCAGGCCTGAACTTCTGTAAGAAGCCGAAGGTGGTCTGGCCTCTGGGCCACAGTGCCAAATTGCCCAAGAACTTGTCATGATGGTTTCCCAGACTGGAGTGCTGGCTGGCCCCATTGATGAAGACATCCTTGTCCCTGCTGTCTGGTGCCAGGGATGGGCTGTGATGACACGTCACTGACACATCCCCAATGATGCTCGGCCCAAGTGGGAGGGTATCAAAGAGCTGCAACACACTAACCCCCATGTAATGACAAGCACCGCCAAATTCAAAACCAGCTATAACACATGAGAACAAATTTTTCAAGAAAAAAAATGAGAAACACTCTAAGATTAGGGAAAATAATACGTACTCTGATACCAACTTATAGCTGTTTTTCAAATATGAGTTTTACTGTTGGACAGAGAAAAATATAGATGTTGACAAGTTGCTCACACGAAATATGCTCATCTCATTTAAAAGAAGGTCTGGATAATTTTCTTCTTCACATGGAGAGTAACGCTTTTCGTTTCTTTAGCGACCTATATACCTAAAATGTAATATCTTTTAAGTTTAGAATACATTTTCTTTGTCAACGACCCTCTAAAATAAACTAAAGTGCAATATATTTGTTCATGGCTCATAAAGAACAGATATCTATCCAGATGCTGGTGAAAAAAGCTATAGGAAACTTTCGGATACGTATGATGAGAATCATTTCGCAGAACCATTATTGTATTTGCTTATTGTATTTGGAAGTATGGAATAGAAGTGCTTAAATAATAGAAATAGTTGGCTGTGGAATGAGGAAAATCGCCACTATTTTGCATTAATTACCTAAGAAAGTATTTTGTTATCGACATCCAGTAAATCCCCCAAAATACAATGACACCTTTGAAATGCATTCACCTTAAATTGAATGAATCGTTATATTTGTTCTTTTACATATCTGTTCGAATACCTGTATTGGTACATACATACATATATATATATATATATATATATATATATATATATATATATATATATATATATATATATATATATATATATATATATATATATATATATATATATATATATATATATATATATATATATATATTGGATACAGGATGATACTTATTACATTTTTTAATGTTTTCATCGATGGATCAATACAACATATTATTATCACACTGAGCCTACAAACGATTAACGTAATAATGAACTGGCTAAAATGAAACAATGCCAAGATGATGTATACCATCATATGATGGTATGCTAGTGTATAGCATTCTATGATCGAGGTTATTCAGGTAGGTAATAATTGTTCTTTGTGTTGCTGATAAGATAGATAAGGAGGTACAATACCCTTAACTTACCTATAAAGCACCCTAACTTTATGACATGCTCTCTCTCTCTCTCTCTCTCTCTCTCTCTCTCTCTCTCTCTCTCTCTCTCTCTCTCTCTCTCTCTCTCTCTCAGACGCACACGGCGAGAAAGTGACACGATCTTTCAGGATCCGCGCATCACATTATATATATATATATATATATATATATATATGTATATATATATATATATATATATATATATATATATATATATATATATATATATATATATATATATATATATATATATATATATATATATATATATATATATATGCCTAAATTAATGAACTGTTCCTATGTCAATACTGGGACTCAGCCCTAGTACGCAGAGTGTCGAACATTGTTGGAAGAACGGAAAGGGCTGAATCTTTAAATTAGGCGAAACTTCACAGTATTGAAGTAATCAAAACGTCTATGTGAAAATAATGCATATCGTCGTTTTTATTGGCTTAACACATCGATTGCATGATGAAAACAACACCACCTTATACCTTTCTGATATAAGTTACCTGTTGGGTAACCTGGTGATGCAATCTGTCTTGATTTTCACACGCACACAAAATACGACCCGCCGTTTTTGTCGATTGATTTCAAGTGTTTGGAATTGCAAACTTCCATTTGATGCATACGGAATTAGGCAACGTAGTCGTCACAGGATGCAAGTCAGACAAAGTTCATGAAAGTCCACGAGTAATCTTAACAAATAATGAAGATACAATAACAATTGACAGCTGCCTTGGAAGTGAGATAAATTAGTTATGAGGTACGTCCAGCAGAATTGATGAAAAATGAGGGGATTAAACGAATTATGATAACAAACTACCTACGCATGCATCACTATTGACGTACTTAATAAATGTGGTACGCACATGTATGTCCTTTTCACTCATAATAATAGAACAGCCATCTCCAACCCGCATGCATAATTCCTATGCTGCGTGCTGCTTCTTTGCAAGTATAAGGACTTGGCGTTTATTGATGAATGCATGCAGTCAGTGTTATAATAATTTCTTGTAATTCTAGCTGAGTCATTGGTATATGAATGAACAAGCCTGACAACCAGCAGCCGCAGCAGCAGAGAGCTCGGGCGTCGAGAGGATACCAAGTTAGCCCTTCTAATTATGAGGCTACTTTTGTCCAAAACACAAGGATGCAAAGATTTTTGAAACCCATCTAAATCCTGTCATGTTGGTATTCATTAGATAGCTATTGCGAAGTACTCTCAGATGAGTAGCCATAAGCCAGTGTTGCAGTCATTTTCCAGTTTTTTGCATCATTTTGTATTCGCCAAATTAGCCACCAGCAACATAAGGGTTAAACAAAGACAGGTCCTGGCACAGGTCACGCACACACGTGACTTTTGATTTGTGATGACCTTTTCTGTGTTACTTATCTGGACTCATGAGTATCTAACTCGCATATCATTATCAGCAGAGAATCAACACATGTCTCCACCTTAATTCCATCGTCGAAATATTGCCTCTCTATAACAATTCTTGTCTCTCAATCTCTCAATGCATTTGACTGTGATCTCGAGGATATAAGATAATACAGTCACATACAGTTTTTGCAAGGCTATAGAAATAGTAAATGCCAACGATACTCTATTAGTAGAAGAAAGTTTCAGGACTTTGCAGAAAGTTTGCAGGTTGAGCAACTATAAAGTAGTAATAATCGTTAGCGTTAATTGTACGGACCTCAAAACTATTAATGCTAAGCAGCTGAAACATGGGAAAATAAACGACAATAATGTAGATTCCCACCATCAAACATGGCTCAGTTATAATCAAAGCACTGAGCACAATAATCGGAACATAGAAAATAAGCATACGATAATAATAATACTTTAATGGTGCAACCGGTCTACATGTAGAAGGATATTAAATACAGCATTTATTGCGTCAGGGGTTACATGCTCTTAGCTAAATAATGGTGGTACAACAATGAGTAGCAGTCTCAACGTCCTGAGAAGGCAGACACAAGTCTATACACGATTAATTACTCCTTAAGAGGGAGTAACAAGACCAAAAAGAGGATAAAGTACTTCCGGTTCTCCTCCTCTCAATCTTGGTACTCCGCATCGTTTTTTTTCACATTTCTTGAATAAATGTTCAAAGGGCATTACATACCTAAGGATAATGGATTTATAGATTTGCATTCAGCCACCCACATGAATTACGATAAACACACCACGTTCAAAGTGATCAGACAAAACAAAGAGTCGTTAAAAATTGTTAGCGTCACTTTTTTCATTCAAAGACACTTCGCGATAAGGCGGTAGTAAACATGAGAGATAATTCGTGATAGTTACTGGCAACTCCCTAAAATTCTTCAGGATGTATGCGAATACCGGTCTTTAATGTGTTATTGAAACAGCGATTAACCATAGTAGTAAGTAATATTTATTGACCATATGCAAAGATATGAAATTACAAAAACATATAAATAAAGTGAACATAAGAGAAAAACGAAATAGAGAGTGGTATCAAACTAAGAAACTGCTACTTACATACAAATACAATGAAATTAATATAAAATTATAATAGAAACAAAATAAACAGCGTTTTTACATCGGAGACCTACTTTAAGTAGCAACTGCATAGCCACAATTGGACAACATAGGAGTGCATAAGTAGCCTGAACCACTTATGAACACGTCCTATTTGCGGACACCGAAAGTGGCATATAGCATATGACACAATCAATCAAGGGAATATTCTAAAAAATACAGCCAAATATATACATTCTTACAAGCCAAACCAGGGGATTATATGCTACCTATTTAACCGACTCCTTTGCGGCTATGAACAACCTGCTTGTATATGTTATTTATAGTCCTTCCGGATATCATCCAGAAATCAAGCAATGCAGTTTGATCGCTAGCAATTGGCGACAACAAAATAGACAAACCGTTTCATCTATAAGATACAAATATGCTTTGATTGGTTTCATTTTATAAAAAAAATGTCCGTCGAATTCATTGTAGGTAGTTGAATTTGAACAAGTAGATTTTAACCTACTCTCGATTACTAAGAGGCAGGCAAAGTTATATATTTTATGATTCATTCCATCTGAAGTAAGAAGCTACTCTCTGTAATAAGTGGTTGATTGCTCACTTAGTTTATACCTCAAACGAACAATGCTCTCTGTTAGTAGTTTATATAACACTGATGAGTGCAATTTTCCTAAGGGAATTGGTGGTTCTAAATTAACTTAAATTGGCCCACTTAGTAATGATTTACACGGCATTAACACCATTCTGCGAAGCACTTATTACTGGATTACACAACCTTAAATACACATCATAGCGTACCCATGTATATAGTTAAAACTAGGATGTTATAGAACAATCATTGAACCTCAAATTGCATAGCCTTCTGTGCAGGCATGGCTAACAGGTTTATATGAGTATCACATATCTTTTTATATGCACTGAAAGCATATGTTTAGTGGCAATCAGGCAATAAATGCCCCTGTTAATGTTTTGAAATACATCTCACTATACTGATGAGTTCATAAGCTAAGTGTGGTCCGGCCATATGGAAGACGCTAATAATCTAATGCTCTATACTGAGTGCCGAAATATCACACGGATATGACAACTTATCTTGATTGACTATCACAAAACATGGATGAGTCAAAGAGGAGTATGAGATGGGACCACATAATGCTCCGCTTTACAAGACTATTGGGATGTAGTTGGAAACATAATCCATTAAGATATGCTCTGGCCGGGACACAGGGGCGTTATGGAGTATTCGATATCGCATCCTTACCATAACCCGCGTGTCCTTATGCGATGTGCTGATTTGAGGAGAGGGGGAAGGAGACGTTTAGAGCCAAAACGCGCTCAGGTAATGGCAACCTGCTGTAAAAGTAAACCTCAAAGTCACGTAATCTAAACATAAGTTGTTGAGAAAATGAATTTCATTATTTGTCACTTTTTGCCATAATGCAGCTAAATTGTGCGGTTTGCATTGTCAATAATGTAGGTTTTGGATCATATCACGAAGAGATAGAAAACTGTAACAATTTTTTCTCTACTCTCGTTGATTAGTCCAACAGGCTAGTTCAGTTGCATTGCACACAGAGGATCCATTTACAACACCACACATCTGTATAGCAACCAGGCAAGCTACTAGTAAGAATCCAGCATTGACTGAACCTGTGAACAACTGCTTGGAGCCTGAAATATATGCATGTGTTTTATGTATGTAGGTATGTATATATGTATGTATGTATGTATGTATGTATGTGTGTGTATGTATGTATATATGAATGTATGCATATTTATGTATATATATATATATAAATATATATATATATATATATATATATATATATATATATATATATATATATATATATATATATATATATATATATATATGTATGTGTGTTTGTATCTATGTATGTATGCTTTTATGTATGTATGTACATGCACGCATGTATGCCTGCTTGTATGTATGTATGAATGTGTATGTATGTGTGTTTGTATATACGTATGTTTGTATGTATGTATGTAGATGCATGCATGCACGCGAATGGATGTATGTTTGTATGTATGTATGTATTTTTTTAAGTTAGTATGTGTGCATGGCGTTGTATGTATGTATTTATCTATGTATCTTTGAAAGTGTGCATGTTTATGTGTATTATGTATGTGCATAAGTGCATACTTGGTTGAATGTGAATGCAGTCGATTTTCAGTTTTTAAGATCCTTTTGTATATTCAACACTGCTATTCGATATACAATCATTTATCATATCTCAAAAATTATGCCATTATTCAACGGAAGCATTCAGCGTGTGTTGTCAATTGTTTATATTCCCTTATAATACAAAAGTTAATTTGCTTCCCAAAGGTAGAACCTTTTTGATGAGTGCTGCTTTCGGCTGTCTACGCTCTATCAAAGGATATCATTTTCCGACATCAGGAACATTATATCTTTCATTTGACATCTCTCATTTATCACCAACACAATATGACGTAAGCTAGGAACATTGACCGTTGTTTTGATACATGATTCCGATCAGTTTTTCTCTCTTCCCTTTTGATTTTCTGTCCATTGATCACAAGCTTGGAACGGGACATTTCGTAATTCTATACAGTTGAACAGTCTGGTTTTTAAACATTTGAACTGTTGGCAGCAGAAGCCTTACATTGTGTTTGCAGAAAAATCAACATAACGTCATTGGTGATCGTGCGAGCATGGTATATAGCGTTATATAATTTGACAAAGAAGTCTGTTGGCAATACCTATTTGGTGAACTTAAGAAATCTAGCATTTGCTGTGATATAATGTGCAATAAATAATGGCAAGGATGGAATGAGGTAGGTGAAGCAACGGTACTGTCTCAGTAGGCACCATGCTTGATCGATGCTTCATTTGACTGATGACTGACTGCACTAAGAAATGAATACATCAAAGATACTCTCTCTTTCCGTGAGTTCCAACTACAAATCAGCTAACTAACTACAATGGTGCGCATTCACTCCTGATGAATGTATATTTATTTTCAAATCTTCGAAGAATTATGCCTCTAACTTGTGAGTGGAAACGGTGCCGTATACAGGGTGTGTTTGGTGAATTGCAGTCCCAAGATCGACTATTGGACCTGCCACTGATATGATAATCTCCATCTGTATTTAGCTAAAGAGGCATGCACTTATGAGATAGTATACACATAAGTTTAATTTCGGTCACAATAGTTATAGCTAATATTATGATAATTTTGAGTCGTTCAAATTCTATATGTCCATGTGTTTTCGTCGTGAGTCTGTGAAGCCAGCTTCTCTCTAATGTGTACACTATAGTCCTTGCATATGGTACTTTTCCACACCTATCAAGATATAGGTCGAAGCTATTCAAGTCCTGCTATACATTTTCATCAAAACTTCAAAGACTTTCTAACAGAAAGTGATGTTTGCTACCATATTTCTAAAAGAGGCGTCAACCTCTTATAAAAATGCATAAATCACATGGAATATTTTCGTAACCGTCTTACCATTTCTCAACTGAAATATACCTTCCAGCTAGCTTTTGCTACATGCAGACATTGAGCGGAAGAATGGAGAAAAGTACCTTTTACAAAGCACCTTCTCCTTGGTGACGTATAGTCAAGATATCGTTTTTTCGTTTTTTGCATGAAAGATAAATGTCTACATGTACATGTAGGTAATGATACAAAGGCGTGTACAGTATATCTTTCGCTGTTTCACGGCAGGTTTAATTCTTGTGCTAATCACGCTCCGAGGACACCTGACAGAACACGTTCAAGAGCGATTCGGCGCTCTTCTGATGGGAAGAATGGGTTTTGTAGTGTATGTTTATTTGCTGTAATTCGATCATTACAAAAGTCATACAGTGTTATTACTTCATTTGAATAATAAACAGAGTAAACCAAAGAACATAGAAATAACATTCAAACCAAATAACTTCAGATAGTTATAGTTTTAGAACAAAAGATAATTAACTAATAAATTAATTAAATCATACTCGATTGGTCTTTCATTTAGCGTACTTGTTGCATGCAGGGACTATTTTATGTAGGAGGCATGACAAACATTTTCTATACCTACAGCCCTCGGTACGTTCTCTACTTTAACTGTGTTATTTCACAGTAGGTGGAGCTACTCTAAATGCCGTTATGGGTTTCACGGCTGCTGCATAATAGATGGAATGGACATTTCGGCATGCCTGTGTGTGAAAAAATCCATTCTATGGTCCTCACCCCCCCCCCCCCCCCTAATTATGACATTCATAATGCCTTGTGTCTCAAATCCTGGGATGATTTTATTTAGCTCTCTCACCACTTTTCATCTCTTTTTATCTATGTATGGACACTCCATGATACTACGTTCAAGGTTGTCAAATGCTCACTTTCCCACACATTCTGACGCCTACCAGTAGCCTGTTTAGTTTCCCATCATCTGCGCTGCCTTAAGGTGATGGGTACCATTGCAAGCCAATTAAAAGCCCTGTCCCAAAACACACCTCAAAGCAGCACAATCCTATAACTAGGTGTATCTCCAGGTTACTGAGTGTTATCAGGTAGCGAATATCATAGCCACCTGTCATTATTCAATCCATATTCTGTTTTATTTCACGATTTACAACTTTTCTTTCAAATGACATAATATCATTAATTACGCAGGTGATGGTTACTGCAGGTTCAGAGTTAGTTTAGAGATATCATTGACTATGCCCAATAAAAAGTATTTTTTAAAATTATTACTGCTGAAGATTTTTACAGGCCATAAAGTTGAAAATTTTAGTTAGAAATCTCCACACCAACTACACTTGGTAACCTCACGTGCTCATAGCTAGCACCTATGTATAGCATCCTGACCACAAGCCATTGTCTTGAGATCGTCGAGGTGTAACGTTGTGCAACTGTCTTTTGTTTCCATTGCTCAGAAGTGGTCAGCGAGGTATGTCCACTACTATCAAAGGGGTTCCCATGCCTCCACACACGAGATATCTCACGTAAATGTTATGGCCTGTAAAAATCTTTAGCAGTAAAAGATTAAAAAAATTACTTCTTATTGGGCGTAGTCAATGATATCCCTAAGGTAACTGTGAACCTGTAGTGACCATCACCTGCGTAAGTAATGAGATTATGTCATTTGAGTGAAAAGTTGTAAATATTGAAATGAATTAGAATATGGGTTGACTACAGACGGCTGACTATGATATTCTCTCCCTGATAACACTCAGGAACCTGTAGATACACCTTGTCATATGATTATGCTGCTGTGAGGTGTGTTTTGGGATGGGGCTTTTAACTCGCTTGCAATGGTACTCATCACCTTAAGTTTTGTAGAATGACATGTTAGTTTTACCATTGTCTCGCATTTTCTTATAATGCTATGATTATGGTCTGATAGTAACCGCCATACTGAGAATGTAGGTCGGGTAATAGTAATTGCGAAGACGTCAAGGTGGTTATTCTCTAGTGTATTGGATATAATAAAACAAATATGCCATGCCAGTGTGGGTATCCTGATGGAATGTATCCCCTCGGGAGGATGGTTTTTCCCTCTGGGAGACATTCCATCAGGATACCCACACTGGCATGGCATATTTGTATAATATGCGGCATTCATTTAATGTTTACGGATGTGTGAGAGATGAAGTAAACGTCTTATGACGTAATAAAGCAGCCGCAAAAGTGGTAATCTCTTCCAGTCAGAAAACATCTAATATGAAAGTCTAACGTTCTAAATAGTTTATATCTCTTCGAGGAAATATGCAATTACATGATTCTGGGAAAATTCGTTTTAGAGTCTAATTGATTGTACTACGGTGAGGACATTATAGTACCTACATCAGTCCACTGGACATCTGTTAGCGACTGGTGTACCAAAACTTCACTGATAACATGTAAAAGAAACCAAGTATATTAATGACCCACGAAGCAGTGCATCAAAGCTACTTTTAGCTGTGACGTTCGGGGATTGCATTCTCATCCATATTACGGGATGCTTGGAACCCAATCAGGTACATTTGTATTAATTATGCCGGGTCTATCCGGGTATTTAGAGCAGGGATTTTATGTCTGCCTTGTACATACATTTACTGAATCATGTAGTAGATTTCAATGAAACGTTTTCTAGAAAAAAATATGTATAGCTCATATCTTCAAATATAGTGTAATGGAATACATTTCATTAACAACGTGCAATATTGTTTCTGTTAAACAATTAGACAGGTAACCTTAGAAAATCGGAAGAATAAATAATGACCATCATTGTCATTTTAATGCTGGCTTGGGCATAAGGAAAAGCGGGCTAAGTGTACACACTTGTAATTTAACTTTTTGGACAGTTGAGGTCCAGATGGTAACTTTTTGCTGTAAGTTGTGGGTATTGAATAAGGATGATTCAACTGAGTTCCAAGTGTTTCAGTGATTGAATGAAAGAATAAGTGTTTAAAGGCACATCGACACACGAAGGCCATCTAGTGCAATAAGGTATGAGCAAAAAGTTGTCCTTTGTCATTGTTGATGAAAAATGACAAAGCATAGGTATTCTAGGTGAAGGAAGAAAATTAAAAGAGAGAGACCAATAGCAGAGCCCTCATGTTCAAAGAGGACCAAGGGATACTTTATCAGGGCATCCATAGACAGATACGCGGATCCCCATTCTTTTATAAGGCAATCAGGGTGTTACACCAGCTTAGGTTTCCCCGGGAGGTGCCAAATCTGATTGCATACCATAAGGTGTGGCATTTGCGAGTCTGTTTCAGTGATATGTGGGTCGTAGATTGCACAGATTCCCTATATGTTCAGCAAATGGTAATAGCTTCTTCGATATAGGACGGCTAACATTAGAAACATTGACCTGAGTTGAGAAGCTCATTTATTCTAACCATCTTTAATCCAGAGAAAGCCCGATACAAGGTGATAGGAGTGGAAATGAAAGGAATGGAAAGTAGTATAAGGCTAGTGGCGCTGGGCGCAACACAGCGCAAAGGTTAGGCAGGTATGGTAGAGGAATGGATCTGTGCGCCAAAATATGTAGGCCGGCGCACGGATCCATGTCTCAAGGGGAATGGATAGAGATGTAATAGTTATGAAATATGAGGAATATGGGTAGTGAGTAAAAGCAAATTAGTGATCGTATAGATATATAAAGCTAAGTTCACCTGGGGAAAAAAAGGTCTGATTTGGAAAATATTTGTTACTGAAATACCATGAAGCTGAGAATATGGGGAATTCAAAAACATTAATCAGAATTTGCCCCCTCCCCCCCCCCCCCACCCCCCAAATATGATACTGACCAACCCTCTGGGTCATGGACTATTATGATGTTTTTAGTTCAAAAGCAATCTCTGTGTGTTTCTCATAACTGGGAATCTGTCATCATGCTGCAAGTGTGATCTGCTACATAAAATTAAAGTTATTTCATAATCATACTTGTATGGTTATCAATTTGCCAACACCTGTAAAATATAATAGCCCACTCCTAAACTAATACACTAACCTGACCCCTGGTGGCCAGGATTGGAACCGCATAAAATCTCCTGATTTTGGATTGTTGAATGTTAACAGGTATAAATTATATAACTTGGTCAGAAATCTTCAGATTAGCTACTGATTTGCCAACTTTCAAAAATCATTCACCATTCCTCAAGAATAAATTTATTTTCTAGCCAAGAGCCAAGAATTTCATAATATGCTGAACATACATGTAGTAAGTATTTGATCTTGAGAGATTACACAATGTCTGGAAAGATCACACAATGTAAATGTTGTTGATGATGACATTTTCAGTTCCAAAGCTATCTGCGTGTTTTTGATAACTGTGTGTATATTATCATGCAGCAATTGTGATCTGCTACATAAACTGAAATTAAAGTTATCCTATTAACATATGTTTCCATGATTATCAACTCTAAAGGCCCACTCCTTAAGCAAAAGTACTAACCTGGCCCCTCCCAGAATTGGAACTAAACAAAATGAAACCAAAAGACGCCGCAGTATAGTAAACCGCCTGATAAGTGATATCTCCTGATATTGGATTGTTGAATGCTGACGGGTATGCAAACGGACGTGCACAATATCAATTGAACAATTCATAACACACACGTACCATGGTTTAGGAACTTATGGCCAGTTTAACGATATTCTCAGAATGAGGCATCTCCGCCGCTTAGACTAGTATAGTATACTGTAGGTGTACGTCCTATAGATGTTTAGACAAGTCGCTGGATTAACGTAAAGTTGTTCCCCCTTTTCGACATATTAGCTAAAAGTACACGGGCGCGAAAATATCCCAAAAAATTTCCCATATATAATCTTAAGACAAGTTTTCAACCGCACGCATGACTTAGTTTTTTGGCCGCTCTGTTTCATCAATAAACTCGCTGCCATAAACCGTTATTAACGACGAATTTAGTTCAGGCAATTCTCCCTATACACCTAGAATAATGCCATCTGGGCGAATGGCAGAATGCTGAACTTATCACGCCCTACGGGAAGTGACGTGTTATCACACGTCGGATGCCGATTCGGTCTAGACCATTCAAATTGAAGCCATGTACTTTTCTTTGATAGGGTAGAAGATTACAACAAAGACTAACACGTTGGTAGACTAAATACGTATAGTAGCTCTGTAAACAGTTTTCAAATGCTAGACTAAGGCAATGGATTCTAATTAGATATAGTGCCGGGCAAGGTAAGAGGGGAAAGCATGGTAGAATTTAAAAGAACATGGTCCAAGGAAGTATAGCAAAAGTTTGGTTACTTGATGATGCGTACTGGTACAGTACCAGTTTTATGCAATAGGCAAATGGTATTTCGTATAAAACCAATACAAAATCACAGTATATCATTTGGTGGCAAATGGCTAATATGTATTGCTGCTTTCAGTGAATGTGCGAAATAATAGCATAAATAGTGTGCCACTCCAGTCGTCTAAAAGATGATTATTTTAGGCGGAAAGATTCCCTTGCAGATTTTGTGCAAACTCTGATCTAGAAATAGTTGAAACAGTAGGACATTTTGTAATGCTGTGCCCCTTTATGGATTGCTTATTTAGTCTACCAACGTGTCAGTCTTTGTTTTAATCTTCTACCCTAGCAGAGAAAATTACATGGCTCAAATTTGAATGGTCTAACTTAAAGATGGTTAGAATAAATGCGTTTCTCAACTTGGGTCAATGGTTCTAATGTTAACCGTCATATACCGAAGAAGCTATTGCAATTTGCTGAACATATAGGGACTCGTTGCAATCTACGACCCACACATCACTGAGACAGACTCGCAAGGGCCACACCTTATTGTGTGCAATACGATTTAGCACCTCCCGGGAACCCCTAAGCTGGTGTAACACCCTGATCGCCTTATAAAAGAATAGGGATGCGCGGATCTGTCTATGGATGCCCTGCATCTAAAGTATCCCTTGGTCCTCTTTGAACCTGAGCGCTCTGCTATTGGTCACTCTCTTTTAATTTTCTTCCTTCACCTAGAATACCTATGTTTTGTCATTGTTCTTCAACAATGACAAAGAACAACTTTTTGCTCATATCTTATGGAACTAGATGGCCTTCGTGTGTCGATGTGCCTTTAAACACTTATTCTTTCATTCAATCACTGAATCACTTGGAACTCAGTTGAATCATCCTTATTCAATACCCACAACTTACAGCAAAAAGTTACCATCTGGACCTCAACTGTCCAAAAAGTTAAATTACAAGTGTGTACGCTTAGCCCGCTTTTACTTACGCCCAAGCCAGCATTAAAATGACAATGATGGTCATTTTTTCTTCCGATTTTCTAAGCTTACCTGTCCAATTGTTTAACAGAAACAATAGTTCACGTTGTTAATGAAATTAATTCCATTACACTATATTTGAAGATATTATGAGCTATTCATATTTTTTCTAGAAAACGTTTCACTGAAATCTACTACATGATTCAGTAAATGTATGTACAAGGCAGACATTAAATCCCTGCTCTAAATGCCCGGGCAGACCAGGCATAATTAATACAAATGCACCTGATTGGGTTCCAAGCATCCCGTAATATGGACGAGAATGCAATCCCCGAACGTCACAGCTAAACGTAGCTTTGATGCACTGCTTCGTGGGTCATTTATATACTTGTTTTTCTTTACATGTTATCAATGAAGTTTTGGTACACCAGTCGCTAACAGATGTCCAGTGGACTGATGCTGGTACTATATGTCCTCACCGTAGTACAATCAATTGGACTCTAAAACGAATTTTCCCAGAATCATATAATTGCATATTTCCTCGAAGAGATATAAAACATTGCCGGATTTAGAACGTTAGATTTTCATATGAGATGTTTTCTGACTGGAAGAGATTACCACTTTTGCGGCTGCTTTATTACGTCATAAGACGTTTACTTCATCTCTCACACATCCGTAAACATAAAATGTATGCCGCATATTATACAAATATGCCATGCCAGTGTGGGTATCCTGATGGAATGTCTCCCAGAGGGAAAAACCATCCTCCCGAGGGGATACATTCAATCAGGATACCCACACTGGCATGGCATATTTGTTTTATTATACCGAAAACCCCCAAATTGGTAAAATATCAATGAAAACAACAATGACTGCCTGTAGATCCAGTGAGACCAGTGGACGTTTTGCCGGTGGACATTTCGCCGGTGGACATGATGGAATGGCCAACCTTTGTAAGCCAATCACGGCTTACGATTTTCACGTGAGGTATAATAAAACATGATGTCAGCCAATAAAAGCATCAATGCTTTAGCACATTATTGCAATGCTACTTGCAGCGATAACAGATGAGGTGTCAGCTCAATGCCTGTACTATTACCACCATGCCTCGTGTAAGTAGGAGGTGGGGGTGTCTATTGAGTGGATAGATTGATTGCAAGCTCAAAATGCATGGATGTGACGTTTCTCTTTTACGATTTCTTGGATAACCGTTTTTGGTAAATTATACTATTTGACGTTTCGCAAGAGAATTCCATTTAAGCTTCATTTATTTTTCGGAATGGAGTCTTAGAAAGTTGATTTCACATTTGCAGAAATCACTCCTTTATTTCCCTTCACGTAGATTGGCTTAATAAGACATTCGTTAGGCGGGAAATGTACGCTCTATTTCGTCTAAATATTCCCATCATGTTGCAAACTAATTTATAAGAAGTGAAAGTAATAAGTCCCTTTCAAGGGTGAAAAGATTTAAGTCCAATGTTCATATTGAAACATATATTTATATAGAAATGTGCATGTAGGTGTTTAAATCTCTGCTTGAGGGTTCTTGGCTTTTTTGTATAGATCATCTCAATATGTCTTCCAGTAACATCATCAAATCACCATCAAAATGTTTCTACGAACCCATCCTATCCCTTTTTACCAATAAATCGCAGGTAAAAGGTGTAGTTCAAGCAGCAGAATGTTTGGCCCTTCGAGAGGAGCCGATGCGATAATATTATATGTGACTGTTTTTCATCATTAGGTGGGAAATTGTGTTTTGCGCTGCCTCAGGTACATTTTAACCCTTTGACCTAATGACATTTAGTGCAGCTAAAAGCGAGATATGTCCAAGGGGATTATTATTTACGTCTTATTAATGGGGGCAATTCCGTATTAGATGACAGCATATGGAAACGGCTTATCCATTAAGTGCATGGTGTTTGGATGGCACCTCTCTGACACTGCCTTTAGGCTTCTCTAACTCTGGCATTCACCGGCGAATTCTGAGCGAATGCCAGTATCCTAAGTTAGCTCATTTAGCTTTCTTTCTCACTCCGCAGAGCTGTTCTCTAGAGTCTTATTCTTGGCCTTGTTAACCTGCTCACTTAGTGAGTGATGAGCAGCCTCTTTAATAAGCATTACTGGAGATATACCCTGAGCACCACCAGGAACTAGGTTTCCTCAGGGTTGTAGGAGCCTCAAGGATATCATGTATGCTCTATTAGTGAACTTACCTTTGGGCCTCCCTGCAAGGTTTTCCTCTTGAAAGTGTTACATTAATCACAAAATCGTCATTCCTAATCAACATATTCGCTGTGGCAGGTATTCGAATATGATTTATATATATATATATATATATATATATATATATATATATATATATATATATATATATATATATATATATATATATATATATATATATATATATATATATATACATATTGGATTGATTAGTTGATATGGTTACTTTGACGAGTCAACGTATTCGAAAACCTTCACATATTCCCTTGCAATCTGATCAGCACTCTGGCACTAAAGGCCATCACTGAGAAAGGTGTTTGAGACCACATATCACAGTTCCTCGCCTAGGCTCTGCAAACAAACAGGAAACCAAGTTTCCCTATTTGAATTCTGCCGGAATAGGATGTTTTCAAACATGCGTTTTGCGTATCGGATGTTCACAGAATCGCTTGAACTTTGGTTCATACTAAATGCAAAGATATCACATTTTCTCAATTCTAACTCGTTTCAGAGAGGTACAAAACACACTTTTGCGGAAAAAGACATTGAACGCAGAATTTTGAAGAAATGTGATACCTGGTATTTATCTTTTTCTCCACATTTTATGGTCCTTGGTAACTACTTGAGGATAGGAGCTCCATTGGAGAGGTTGTGTAACGTTTTCTCAAACATCTTACATCCTACTGGGAGGATCATTTTGTGTTACACTTTGTATAGGCTAAATAAAAGTAGAGTAGAGAAAAATGGATCCAAAAATTATCTTTGTACCGGTAGGAAAATGTTGATGGAAAGGAACCATTAGCGGTGAATTGTTAATCTGGAAGACACGAAAGTTGGATGCACAAAAGTTGCAACATTTTTATTTTCATTCTTTGCCACAGACTGTGAGGGTTCCAAGTGGAATGATAATATCCATTGCGATGGAAACTCTGCATACCAGGACTATATGATATTATGTAGCACTAGTTTGTACTATTTAACATTATCGGGTACAACGGACCAAATTGGGAAGTGGCCCGGTATTGTCGAGTTCATCACCACAGTCCTATTACCTCCTTGAAATGATATTGAACTCCTTATTTTCATCATATTTTCATTATATTTGGTCAAAGGTATTGACCCCCCCAATAACATGACAATCAAACTTATTCCCCTTATTATCCTGGACATCATGCTCTAGGAAATCTGCTCAAGAAAAGCAAAATCTGACCTTATTCATGAAGGATGATGTGAAAATAGAAATTTGTCGTTCTGATGACAAGAACAACACTGCAACGTAGATCAAAACCGCAGTGCTTAGTACATGTAGGTATCAAATAGTAGATATGGTTTTGAAACTGATCACCCAAATATATGTTTCGTTGCAAGATTATGTCTGATTGGGCAAGTAGATTCTACCTGAATTACTAACGATGTCGTATAAAATCATTACATATCCTAAATATAGGATTTGATTCGAATTAGTTGTAATAAAACAAACACTTTACACATACATATAGATACATATATATATATATATATATATATATATATATATATATATATATATATATATATATATATATATATATATATATATATATATATATATATATATATATATATATACTGTAAAACCCTTTATAACCACGCCCCTTTTTATTCACGCAACTGCCGTCTGAATCTGAGCCCGGCCATTTAAGTACACGCATCAACCGTATCACCACTAGATGGGGCATTGTTATGCTATTTTGAACGTATATCAGCGCCAGTAATATACGCGTTATCATCACCTAGCGCGAAATGCGTGAAATTAAAAGGAGCGCGATAATAATGGGTTTTACAGTATATATATATATATATATATATATATATATATATATATATATATATATATATATATATATATATATATATATATATATATATATATATACATATATATATATATACATATATATATATATATATATATATATATATATATATATATATATATATATATATATATATATATATATATATATATATATATATATATATATATATATATATATATATATATCGGTCGAAAACTTTGGCGACAACAGTGTTACTATTAATGACTCATAGTCTGCAATTGCTGCTGGTCTCCTGAACGGACACTCAGAGACGACATTGGCAGCATCCAATTAGAAATGGTCGATGCATTAAAAAGGGAGAGAGGAAAATCTCTCCATAACACGTTTGTGGTTAAATTGTTTTTATAGGCATCGTAATTGTCTTGCATGAGCAGTCTGTGCCAACAGAGTGCTGATTCCTGCCGCAATAGCACTGAGCGTATTGGTCCACAAACACAGCTACGTGTCTTGAGGGAGTGATCAGGACAATTAGCAGAGTAGAGTGTAGGAGCGCTGCGCGAAACAGCACAGTCGCACAGTATTACACTTGTGCCTGAGGCCTACCTTATTTACATACTGTCACCTTGGGCGGCCATTCACACATTAGGGAACCTGTATCGCATTACCATTATGATGAAATCAAGGTTAAATCCATCTGAAACACTGGGTGGCTGTAGAATATTTGGTCAGCAAATGGATTGATATTTTTTATCTTTACCAGTGGGAGACTCGACTCTCATACTACTCATAGGAATGGCTAATTATATATACATACATATATTCATTCATACATACATATATGTATACATACATACATACATACATACACATATGTATACATACAGGTGTACATGCATGTATACCCACACAGATACACACACACATACAATCATACATCTATCTATCCATATATATATATATATATATATATATATATATATATATATATATATATATATATATATATATATATATATATATATATATATATATATATATATATATATATATATATATATGTGTGTGTGTGTGTATGAGAGAGAGAGAGAGAGAGAGAGAGAGAGAGAGAGAGAGAGAGAGAGAGAGAGAGAGAGAGAGAGAGAGAGAGAGAGAGAGAGAGAGAGTTAGCATGGTAAGGTCTGAATCATTGACTAGAAGGAGAATGCCCTATTTTCACAGCTACCCACACACAGACGTTACCCTCATTTGCGATGCTGTGAGTACATTAGGTGGTTGACTCTCTCAGACGAGGTATTCTCAGAACAAGTTCTCTACTGCATGTTTGATGTCATTTATGCAATGAGAAAGTTAATTTAACGCGCCTCCCTAATTAATTTTATTATTATTGACTTGAACTACTTACTTGCGCCATTCTCGTTACGGAGATTGAAGTGGGAGGGCCTTTTACCAATCTCATTGCTTAGTGTCACCATGAAAGCAGTCAATTTCGGGACTCAAGTTCACAGACACTCTTTGATCTTTGAGATACAAACATCAAGGTGTCCAATATTTCTAAAGCATATCAAACTAGTGCGATAAAAGACATCTACGTGGGCATGTTGATATTGCCTGCAGTCAACAAAGTTTCTTTAAATTCGCCCACAGCTGACTAGGTTCTTTGATCTTATAAAAGATCTAACAAAGACTCATATACAGACCTGACTGTGATCCGGTCATGGCCAGCATCATTGGCTGAACTTGGGCATGTGACGTTGCATGACAGTCACGTGACTGACGTGCGAAATACGCAGAACCTTTTTAATGATCATACAGCGGTCGCTAATTTTCTTAATCGAAAACGTTGTCTTGATTAGTATCATGCAGCCAATGGAATCGGGACAGCTCATTGCAAAGCACGTGAATTGTTATATTGTATTGTAAAATCAGTACATAGCACAAAGGTAACAGTGATTAACCGAAACAAAAGGAACATAAAAAGAAAATTAAATTAACTTTTAACTTTCCCTATGCTGCCTATTAAGGTAGCTAGGGAGGGGTGAACCTTGCCTTGTAAATCAGTAAAAGGCACACAGGAAACTGATTAACCGAAACAAAAGGAACATAAAAAGAAAATTAAATTAACTTTTAACTTTCCCTATGCTGCCTATTAAGGTGGCTAGGGAGGGGTGAACCCCTAATGATCATTGTAACCTCGTATATACTATTCCCTTCAAATCCAAAAATGGGGGTTCATGTAATATGAATACGGAGAATCTCCAATATGCTAAACCCTTTCCTATATTAACACCTATGTACGTCATGGTTCCAAGACGTTCGCGTCGTGGAAGTTTCACTTCTGATGTTACTGATTATGATAGATTGTAGAAGTTGTAAGAAAATAGATAATGAAGTAATTCCTTAACACTGTGGGATGACAATTCTTTCAGTCAATGTACATATCAGTGCAGGTATGAAGTCATGAATTGAGGCATTCTGTCAGTTCGGTGAATGGCACCTGTTCAGTTCGGTGAATGGCACCGGTTAAAAGAGGCAAATGGTTTTTGTTGTAACAATGATATTTATATGGTTTAATCAGGCGCTGGTGCATCTTTGATATGGATCCTCATTGTTAATCATAAGGTTACTGACAACTTTAAGAGGAAAATGTTCCCTATTTATTGCATTACCATCTGTGTGATGTATTGTAGAACAATATCCCACAATCAAAGCACTACCGGGCCTGCCCTGATGGCTGTGCGAGCTAAGGCGTTGCCACTGACTGCTAGCGAAGGCGGAGGTTTTCGCCAGGTACGCACGTTTCTTCGTTCAGTTACATCTGGCTAGTCACGACTCAGCCGCAGTATGGCCGGAGATTCGAAATTCCAAAAGGCAAATCCCTGTGCAATCTAATTCCAGCTATACCATTTCCCAAATATCTCTGTTGCCATTAGCGAAAATTGAATTTACTTTACGTAGAATTATCTTGAACTGATTCAACATCTATTACAATGTATATTCCCCTTTCCATGATTACTAATCTTCAGTGTTTGATTATATAAAGACAATTATGTTTCCTAACGTACTGATTGATATTTAGATTAGTCACAGGTATTTAACATGTAAAAGCAATATCTCAATGCATCGACGAATGGCATAGTACACATGCAGTTCAGCTCGTAAAGATAGCAATGCGCTGTGGATGGTTTTACTAGCAGCGGCGTAACGTTTGACCGACTATCCACTAGATCATTGTATAAGTTCAAAACAGTTGGGCGGATAGTCTCCCAAGCTTTTCACAGGCGTTTACGCTTCCTTTTTGACCAACGTTGCCTGTCTATGCAGCAAAAAATTACAGATTTCAAACGGTTGTCGAATATTTCGGACTTCCGTTTGCTGTCAGTTTGCTGTCTGTTTGCTGTCCGATGTATCGGACGACGAATGTTCCTGTGCACTATTTGTGCACTGAAACATTTGTGAACAACTCGTCAACCAAACATTTGTGCATAAACGGTTAAAGAATATTTCGTACGTCCGTTTGCTGTCCGAGTGCACAAACTGTTGACCGAGAAGGAAAAGAAGGTTCAATGAAAATCAAGAAAGTAACACTTTAGGAGAATGCAAAAAAGTATCACAGGAAAAAAAGTCAAAGACTGTTCCGATACGTTGGACAGCAATCGGTTGTCCAATGTTTTAGTGCACATACGGTTGCGTGGGCCGATTTATATCCGTTTGCTGTCCAAACATCAGACGACCATTTGCTGTCCGTTTGCTGTCCAAAAACTTTTGCTGTGTATTTTGTATGGCTACGGATGAGATGTGCTGCCATCTAATTGAGCTGCCTCTGGAAATATCTGGCTGGAAATGAACCATAACCTCCCAGTAAAGTACCGTGCACAATAACACACTATAGCACTATGGAAACGATTCAGAGGAATGAGATGGGTCATCTTAGTCATTCATAATTGATAAACAGTGCACCCACAGCCAAATAAGCCACTGTGGGACCAAGAGGGCTGACACTAAGTATGCAATGGCATGCAGCATAGGAGAGATTGTCTAAGGCATTTCAGACGGAGCCATGTCACGTGTTGGCCAGCGCTTCACTGGGCACAGGGGCATCTGTACATTAGACGCAGCTCCCGCATCACGTGACATGAATATCCTTGTCAATAGGGCAAGAAATAGTTTCCTTTTACCTGTTTGGCAATCTATAAAGCCAGGAAAGTCCTGCATATTATCGATTCTAAAAACAGGCAAAACAAATTGATAAACTCACTCTTTTCAGTATTTTACTAACTAACTATATATATATATATATATATATATATATATATATATATATATATATATATATATATATATATATATATATATATATATATATATATATATATATATGGCTGAACATCAGTTAGCTACAGGAGTTATCTTTATTATAATTGAGAACCTAACGCTTATAAAGAGGAATTAGTAATAGAAGAGCGTAAAAGGACTTGTAATATCATTCTAGTACTAATTTGAGAAGGGTGCCGAGTTTTAGTTGAAAGTGAAATCCAAACAAGCACTTTCAGAGGTTACTTCGTTGCGACATTGTTATTTGATGATTGGAATTTTCTCATTGGCTGGGCCCAATCAGCAGCATAGGAATATAGGGCTTTGTAGTGCTGAATTGTGGTCTATAGCTTTTAAGATAAAAACACCAATACCCATTTTGAAAGGTCCGTTAGACCAGTGACTCTCGAGTGTTTAGTATTCGTTTAATCACCACAGGTCAGATTTTGACTTTGCAACTGGCTTGTTTGGGCACTTCATTTGGCTAGCGATCACGGGGGAGTTAACAACCAGAGTGATTGTCGGATTGTGGGAAAGTGGTGCTGCTCTGACATTCTGTCTGCCTTCGTCTACAAGAATTCCTGATCAACATAGATAGTTATACATCATTTTATTTAAGAATGGGGAACCAAATTGCTCTAGTATCAACCAATAATTGACCTTTATCTTAAGGGCGCTCAGGTCCTTCGCATCCTTGAAAAGGGTGTGGTTTTTATATGTGAAAGCTGAAAAGGTTTGCTACCCTTTCCTTAGATCTATAACACTCAACTAGAACTACAAATGACAAGAAAGGACTTTTTGAAAAACTGCCTACTAGTGGACATGTCTCATGAAGCACCCAGCTATGATGTTAATATAGATCTGTAATGGCATTTCCTTATCTGACCTCCCCCGGGAGGTGTGCTCTGCTAGCTGACGGATGCTTATTTGGGGGTAGTTCCCGGCCAGCTCCAGAGTGTGCAACCTATCAAATGGATATTTCCTGTTACTCAGGAAACAGGCACAGATCAGTTATGAGTGATGGCATAGCATGAAATACGGGTTTTGAATAAAAGGTGTGATTCTTGTGCTTCACAGGTGTGGGTAAGACAGTTTAGGCGAAACCAATCAAATGGTCCAGAAATATTGTGACGCGTGTGGTAGGCCGAATGTTTAGGACTCATCTTACCTGAGCGGACAGCGTTTCCGGTAGTTTCGATTTAGGGTTAGATGCTGACAACTGAAGATGCAGACTCTGAGGAGAGAGACACTGGTCATGACTCATCAGATTCTTGTAATTCTAGAGAAAGGGTAACAGGAGGACATATTCAAGACAGCCTTCAGGAAGTTGCAGTGTGTGCATACTGCCTCGATGGAAAGTTATAACTATGGCAAATCAAAGGCAACGGGGACTTTGATTAGACCTATTCTGGAGATAGATTGTGATGGACAGCGATCAGACTTTCCTAGTAGTGACAAAAAGGGACGATTTTCTGCTACAAACAGACAATCAGTTCTACCAGGACCCCTGTGTGTGGAAATCGATATAATGCCCTTAGGTTCAGTGCAGCTATGGATTTTCCTCCCCCAGTTACCCCCAGAAATGTCAACGTGCTTGTGCAGGCTTTCTATGGGAGATGTAAACGTCAAATTTGTTGCACCTTTATTACATCCAGGGGGTTATTCGCAGTGACATATGTATTTGAAATCCTTATCTCTGCCTTTTGGCCCCACCCCAGGATATTGTGGAGATGCCACACAAAGTGATTAGAATATTTGATCCCTCAAAAGTCTCAGCTTTCATAACATATATAGTCTACTGGGGTTTTCTTGTACATTGACCAAAGTATTTGTCAATCTTTACATGGACGTTTACATTAAAGAACGAAGGTCCCGAGCCCTCTCATCAGCACCAACAAATATTATACCATGTTGATCAGATGTATATTTTAGCTGAAGCTATATCGGCACAATGCTGATCTTGCTTCACACGTTCAGATTTGACATCCCCTCCCCTATTCCCCATCCTCCTCACCCCTCCACTCCTTAAATAGAAAGCGACTCTACACAGTAATGTGACAATGAAGTTGTGAGAGAGGAAAAGAGTTTCAGTGTGGACAGCGAAGTTGTGAGAGAGCGAGGGATTTGGGTTGTTGAAAACAGGAATGTGAGAGAGATTGGTGAGTTGACGGCAGAGCTGTGGGAGTAAGAACTGCACTGCTGACGGCAGAGGTAGAAGAGTTGAAGTGGCGAATTGCAGAAGGACCACCAAGGGAGAGGCAGTGACATCACAATGTGACAAAGCTGCACATAGTCTGGCTGTCACTCAAATCAGTGAGGTCTCCCTAGGTCCCTCATTCATTTCGCCAAACCCAACTAAAACACTGCTAGCCCTCACTAGCCTATCCAGTTTACCAGACATTCAATAGCCCTTATATCCCTACACATGACAAATCCATCCAGAGAGTGAGGGTCCGCAGACGCATGAATTAAATCACCACACCCATTATTCTCCACTGTTCTCCCTGGCAGAATAAAAAACACTCATGCTTTCACCCTACATATATACCATATACATATGGGCGATTCAACAATATTTAGTGACATAGTTAGTAAAAAATAAATATAAAAAATGAATAATTCTTAGAAATAGGCATTTCAAAGTGAATCAAGATAAGGAGGAATTTATGTTGAACCTGCTGTTCCCCAGATATTTCGGTGATTAGCATATTTTCATCCCCACCTGTGCTGCGGAATGGACAACTATTTTCCATAAAAAAAATAGAATATAGATTTCAATATTTAACAAAGGAAATCGTGACAAATAAGTCAAATAAAGGGTTCACATGAGGACATTACTCTGATGAAGTATCCTTTGATTGTCAGAAAGTATTTGTATGTTCCAGTACATCACGACTGAGGTCTAAATGTCTTAATTATTCACTCATTCTATAGATTTAAATCTATTTTTTTCATGTCCTTCTCCTTCCAGACCATTTTTAATTATCGGTTATACTTTGAGGGGGAGATATTTAAAAGGGGGTTGTAGACCCTTTTAAAAATGTGTCCATTCTGCAACACCTCAGCTGTTGCAGAATGAGGAAACTGCTAAATGTGTAAGTAGAGACAGGAAATCTTTGTCTCTTAATGGGGTAGGGATTATAGCTGTCTGGGATGCTTCCAATCAACTTTGACAGGAAAATACGAGTTAAAAGGGGGTAGTAGACCCTTTTAAAAAGGGTCCATTCTGCAGCACCTCTGATGCTGCAAAATGGGCTTACTGCTTTATTTCTTAACAGGATAGGTATTATAGCTGTCTGTGATGCTTCCTCTTTCCTGTTACACTTAGCAATCATGTTACTTTTTTTAAATGGTACTATTTCCTATATAGCAATCATCATAAAATAGCTGTTACTTCAACTGATCCGATTGGTTACAGTTCAGCCATCCCTTTGCCCTTCCTTATTATGTGGCTTCCTAGTGTCTAAATTGGTGGATATTTATGAACTATTAATATTGATGGATGAGGTAACTCTTGAAAAAGGCACACAGGGTCACATTCAATGCCATTGCCCAGCACAGATAGAAGCAGAAAAAAACAAGGAAAGGATGAAAGCTTATCCTGGGCTCCATGAAAGAATGACAGAGAAGGATAGGATAAGAAAGCAGATCAAAAAGCAGAATGCATCAGAACTGACAGAGGAACAAAGGGAAGAAGAAAGAGAAAGGTAAAGCAGAGCGAGAAGAAAATAAACAGTTGGGAAAGAAAACGTGTGTAGCACAGATTACATTGAAACTTCCTCTTACTCCACAAGGTCACTAGCAAAGGGGATATATAGAGTCAGGCCTACTATGCCAACAAACTCCGTTCAAAAAGCTGCTTTGCTAGACAGCGTGGTCAACAAACTAAATCCTCCTAGATCACATTCAGTACCTTGACTAAGTGTCTTTGGCCAAATTTAACAATAGGGGGGAGTCAAATTGTGACTAGACAGGTACCTATGAAAGATTCTTTTTGCAATTCAGATTAGCAAAGTGTCATTTATAGATTTTCCTTTTTTAATGGGTGCTGAGATTATGTTTGTTGTTATTAGTGTTATCACCAGGCCAGTCACTTTACTGATACATGGCATATACTGGTACGTGCCAAACACATTTTGGTAGCTGGGGAAACATTATCCATGGTTTGTAGAAACTGCTGATCATGCTACAGAATCACTAGGATTACTTACCACATTAGTTTAGGAAATAGAGCAGGCTGCAAAAACACCAAATGTATTCATCATATCAACACCATCTGCATGGAATATGTTTTCTGGATTATGCCCTTATTCACCTTCAACTTCATAACTCAATCTTTATTCACAATCATATAGTGTACATGTCCCAACAGGGTAACTAGTCAAATTAATGGCCAATAGTATATCGATATGGAAATGTCATAAATGTTGAAAGTATTGTACCGCTATGTTATATGACATACGATACATGCCACACTTGGCACATTTCATGGATGATTTATTAAATTGGCCTTTGTTGAATATATCTGCGTACATCGAAGAATATCTATGTTATGGAGAAAATACATTACTTCGTTATGAAATATGTCAAATATCTTTAAGAAGCGACGTATTTAGCTAAAAAGAATAGACACAAGCATTTAGCTGGAAATGTCATACGTGACTTCATGTATATGAGTATTAAAGTGGTATTTGAATAACTGCTGCTTGTATGTATTAATAGGTGACCAGGTTGATATATCTAGCTGTGGTGACGGTCGCGTATATACGTGCTGATCTTTGTCTCCTTCGGACAGATTAAGATACGCTTGGGGTAGGTTTGTGGTTTAGGCAAGGAAGAAATTGTTTTTGTTTCGCGTCAAACGGCTGTATTCATATCATACAATACCATATCAAGGTCGGTCCTATCTCTCTACCATCCACATTGAACACGTAATGACAACACCCGTCAATCACCGCAAATGCTTCCAATCATCACTGACCAATGCTGTTTACCTACACTTCAAAGTAAAATCCTTAAATCCACGTTTACACTTTTTTTTCGAAATATTCAGATTTCTTTTCTTTTTTTAATAAAACAATTATCAGTCATGCTTATTTGATACCTAGAATCAGATTTAGAATGATTCAGTTCGTCGTTGACAGGGCCAAAATACGTACTTTGTGTGTGAGCCTTAAGCCCCCTTCCCGCTGTCAAGAACGCCCCGAAGACCATAGGAAGATAGACCAAGAATTTGGAAAGTTTCCAGTTCTTGGAATGATTCTGCATGTTTCTTGTCGATTCTTGTATGTTCTTTGTTTGTTCGTCATATGTTGTTGTATGTTCTTTGATGTTCTTGTTATGTTCTGGTACCCCCAAGAAATTTTCAAAAATTTCTTGGCAGTTCTTGTAGCATTCCTGAATGATTTCAGTTCCTAGTATAGTTGTAACACCTTCTGAAGATGTTAGTGTTACATTGTTGTTAATTCTTGTCGATTGTTGTTGATTCTTGTTGAATCTTCCCAGTTCTTGGATGTATAATTCTTTCTAAAGGCGTGGTACATTCTTGGGAATATACTAGGAATGAGGAAGAATGTACTACGCAATCACTAAGAACTCACTAACATATTGCTGGATATCACGTGACTGCGCTGTAAGTAGGTCAGCACCAGTAAACATGTCGGCCAGAGCGAGACCACAGAGACGTGCAATGGCCACTTATTCAAGAAAATCATCATCCAATAGGGGTAAACGAATTTAAAAAGTTGTCATCCCTATTGAGGAACCAGAGGATAGGAACATATGTGGTGAGGAAACCCAGATTTGCGATAAATCAGCTGATGAAGCTGTAGAAAAATGTAAACAAGCCAAAGTGGTGATCCCACGTGCTGATCCCTATGAGATTTTCAGAATGTCAACCTCTGATGATGAGTCGGAATCGAAATCTATGATGAAAATGGCAAAAGGGAACAACTCAGACATCACAACAAAGGAACAGGATAGTGAGGTGGCGGTAAGGGACCTACTGATTGATATTCCCAGCGAAAATGCCATTGTGGAATATGTTGAGACTGACAAAGATGGCAGACATGAAAATATTCATGTGGCAACATCCATGGATACAGAAGATAGAACAGTATTGAAAGATACCACAATCTCAATCCCAGAAGAAACGGACGCTGAGGACAGTTCTCCTGAAATTGTGACTGTTGCTGATGTACATGTGGATGTTCCAGTGATGGGGGATTCAGAGATACATGATGAACCACCCCAAAAAATCCCTAAAACAGTTAATAAGGGGGCCAAGTCTTCAGCCAAAGGACCAACTAAGAAGAAGACCCAACCTGATGAATCCGACCCAAATTCATTCAATGTTGAAACCGAGAAGGACTTGGCAGAATGGTACAGGGAGAATGAGATTTTTTATAACAAAAAATTGAGAGGCCACAAAAACTTCCACAAGAAACAACGACTTCTGTGTGACAAGGCTGCATCAATGAACCCCCCAACCACAGGTAAATATAATATATATCAGCCATTCTCCCTTAAGGGTCCACATAACGAGATTTGCGTGACCCTCAACCCCCTAGGGAAAAATACTGCATGAATACTGGCTTACTTGGTATCAGCCAGTAGCTAGGATCAATGTGCATCAGAGTCATGCATAACTTGTGTCCTAACTCTAGTAGAAATATTTTTTCTGAGGCCGGAAGAGCAACAAGGCGAAACGGACTAACGTGTCCTCAGCAAAGGTTAAAATATGATTTTGTGTGAAAAGATTAAAAAACCGGATTGTTTTAGGAAAACCTCATCTATATTTATTGGAAATATTTTGAATTTTGATATTTCTGACACAAAAACAGAATATTTCATTTTGAAATATACATTAGGTAGGTCTGTACACGTGTCTTCAATTTTTGTTTGTACATTTCGCATCAAGCTATTTTATGCGGGACATGTACCATATTAAATAGTATTCAATGATTTTTTGGTCTCTACATCTGCGGAAACATCTCAACTTTTCGATAAAATAACAAAAAGTCTGAGACCAAGTTTTAAGAAAGGCCCACAGACCTCGAAATGGGGTAAGGTTGGTGCGTATCGATAGCAAGCGCAACTTACGATCTTATTATACCACCCTATACATGTACTCGTGGAAGATCTTCTTTTTGCATCTAAAAGACCTTCAGGCACAGTACAAATAACGATTGTAATAAATCCAGAAAGAATTATTTCTAAGCCTGCAGGGAAGCATAAGTACGAAAAACCGTCACGTACAAACGTTGTGTAAGTTTCTAGGCAATCCGACATTGCCATCTATCGACAAGCCTACAGACTAAAATAATGAGGTAATGGCCTCGTTTTCATTTCTGACGTCAAGAGGGGATGTTAGGCCATGCTGCCAGACTCGTCAGAATCAGCGGTGAGTGTTTTTTTCATAAAATTTTTCGATTTCTAATCATGGGATCTTTGAAAAATCAGTGTCATTTTGGGGGTAGGGTAGCATAGAAGCTCCGCTAACAGAAATTTTAAGATGTCTGTGCGTATTTTGCCGTAAGTTTAGACAACTTTGAAATGTTGTGCTTGTAAATAAATCAAAACAACATGGCGGGGGGGTATTTACATCTCGATTTGAGTTGAGGACATTTTCGTTACGTGTTGTTTCATTTGTACGTTACGTTTTTGAGGACATGGCTTATTTTGACACTTTTCTTTACTTTTTCAGCTGGATAATGTATTCTACACGGCCCAGACCCCTTCCTCTAAGCAATGCAGAGCGGCAAGGGCGATATAGGGCGAAGAAAATCGCTGAACTGGGTGATACCATCTTGAGAAGAGAAAGTGAAAGAGTGAAAGGTTATCAAAAGAAGATAGCAGACATGACAGAAGAAGAGAAGGCAAAGAGCAGGAGGTTAACCAATATTGGGGTCAGGAGACACCGTAAGAAGAAGCGGGAAGAGAAACTGGCTGCTCAGGCTGATGTGGAGGAAGGTGAGGACTGGTCAACTGATGGATTTAACAGTGATGATGATGATGATGAGACAGATGATGGTGGTGACAGCAGTGATGGTGGTGATGGAGCGCAGGAACTCAGAGGTATGTATTTCAACATTTATTCATTTATTTATTCATGCACTTAGATTTTCTCGCTGTGAATAATAAGGTAAGTGTTTTATATTCCTGTTTACCTGCTGATTTACTTTTGAATGTATGTACTGTTCTGAACTGGTGCTAATCATTTACTACATATACCTACCTGATATTTGTCTTGAATCTGCTTAGAAGTAGAAATGTTCTGAACTGATGCTAATATTTATTGATCTGTTAATTAATGATATTTGTCTTGAATCCCACTTGGAGTAATGTTCTGAACTGATGCTGATATTAATTGATCTGTTAATGATTACAATTGCAAATATTATAACCACATACCTACCTGATATTTGTCTAAGTTAAACTTTGAAACAGCTTTCGTGACACACTTTCTTCCTCTTATTCATACATTTGTTTATTTGTCTACTTTCAGGTACACTGATTGTGAAATTCCCCAGAAGGAGGAAAAGACAAGCTGCAGCTGTAGCCACTACAAAGTCTCCTCGAAAGAAGAGAAAGAAACATGTCGCCGAAGTCGGTACTGGTCCAAAGTCTACTACTCAAAAGAGGAAGAAGAAACGTGTCGCAAAGGCTGTTTCAAAATTGAACCGACAGGTTACAAAGCATGAGGAACAGATTAAGAATATCAAAGCTCAGAAACAGAAATTCCAAAGGAGATGCAAGAAGCTGGAGGAACTGATGGAGAAGAAAGGATCAAGTGACATTACAAGTGCTTGTAGTAGTACTGTCACATCTCAAAGCCAGGGGACTACAGTGTTTCATCCAGATCCAGTGGTAGTGCTAGAGAGACAGGTTAGGTCTTTCCTAGAGAGAGACGACAACTCTAGGATGAACTCTGGCAAGCAGGACTGCTTGACAGTTGATGGAGAGAAGGTCCAAACAAGGATCCTCAATGACTACCTATACATCTTATATGAGAAGTTCATTGCTGAAAATCCACAAGTGAAGAAGAGCAAGTCATCTTTCTACAAGCTGCGACCCAAGCACATCAGACATTCCAATTGCTTGAAGCCGAACAACTGCTTGTGCTAGAAGCATGAAAACTACACCTTGCTTCTCAGATCCCTGAAGAAGGTACTCACAGAACCCCTCACTCCAAGTCCTGATGTCTTTGTGAAATCTTACCAGGCGGAAGAGGCAGTTAAGGGGTTGGTGTATAAAGTCACAGCCACTGAGGTTACTGTCCAGCAGTGGCAGGAAGTTCTAGATGCGAGAGATGGCAAGCGCAAAGTCAAGATTGTCAGCACCGACATGCCACTGTCAGAATTCAAGGACAGGTTTGTCCAAGACTTTGACAAATTCACACTTCATTTTCAAAGTTAATCCAAATGTTCTGTTGGATGTTTAAATGTTAAGGTTTCATAACTTCTATGCATAATCATTGCATCTGTTAAAAGTATTAGGGATGCTGGTTTAAGGTGTAAACCATTTTTATTTATTGTATAATTCTCAAAATGATTCACAAATGACATTGTGAAGATGTTTTATCTCCAATAACATTCCATCTATGTGATTTATTCAATGTGACAGTTGTGTTGAATTTTAGTTTGCAAGTATTAACTTACTTCCTTTAATGATGTTCAAAGGTCCAATCATTTTGGAGAAGATCTGTGCAACTTACTTACTTACAAAACTTACTCAAACACTCCACTTTGAAGTTCAGTAGTAGTGTAAAAGTGCTGGGAAACTTGCATTATTTATTTTGTTTGTCTCATTCTGTTTTTATGAGTGGACTTTTAAGTATTTAAGGGTGCCATTGTGCCGTTATGTGATCATAAATGTGATAATTCCATATCTGTGTCATGAAAAAAACATATTTTGTACTGATCAATGCTGTGCCAAAGCGATAATTTTGATGGGATTTCAATAGCACAATGTATAACTTTCCAATATATATGGTAAGAATGGACATTAGATGCTTACCTACCTAGTTTCAAAGCTTCACATTGAGATACAACTTAAGGTAGCAGACCTGAAACCTACAAACTATTTTAGTCAAAACTTCAATGCAGGTCAGTGTGAAGAGATGTTGTCCAAACTAGCTTCATGCAGTTGGAAATTGTTTCCATCATTATGAAAAGGTCAAATAACTATGAGTAGTACAATATAATTCACCATTATAGCCTTTGAAAGGTGTTGCCAAGCGAGAAGATATACCTCATTTTAATTCATTTTATACTTTTATACTTTGAAGTGCCTTCTGGGTGAAATTTAACATACCAAAGTGGCTCAGCCTTGCCAACGATTGTTGGGATAGGTGCATGTGATATCTATGTATATTTTAATTTCGTATTTGACATGTTTATTCAATAAACCTTTTGATTTTTAGACTGTATTCATGTGTTTTCCAGTTTACCATTTTCTGCAACCTACAAACGAAAAAAATCCTAGCCTCATCGCCAACTGCAATGAAGTCCAAATTAACAAATTAAGTTAATTAGGTGTCTTTAGGCCTATTAAGATGATTTCTGAACATAAATATTAATTTTGAAAAATTACAAATTTCTACATAAAAATATCGCAACTTACGAAACGTTTATCAATGCGCTATTACCAGCGATGCTTTCACCTATGCTCTACATCTTTTGGGCCAGTCCCAGAGCACTAATTTGTCCTTTCCCTGAGATAGGTTAGACTATTTTTCAGAAAGATCTCTCACTTTTACAGCTAAAGTTATACAATACTTTCAGGACTTCATTGCAGTTTTGAAACTATACCTTACAAAACAGTGGCAAAATGATGAAAAAACAAGTGAAATATATGCAAAAGCTGTATTTATTTGAACCATCATACAGTTTACTTCATAAAAGTAGCATACAATGGGGTATTAGCCTTTTCAATACATTATTACAAGCCTGAAATCAAATAAAGGTCATATTTTGAGTGGTCCTCTGAAATTTGGATAGCCTCAACTTCAAACTGCTGTAAAAAAATTGTCTGAAGACTTTGTAGGCAGATTTTTTGGGCTTTTGCCCTTGAGATATACTAGTTTCAGAAAAAATTAGTCTCAGAAAGATCTGTGACACAAACCCTCGTGACCAACTTCCAGCCCCAATGTGGACCCTTAAGGGAGAATGGCTGATATATATTTCTTGATAAAAGTATTATATAAATAAAGCTATAATTTATACATGAGAAGGTAAACTAAAGTAGTGTTATATCATATGGAATTTATTACTCCAAAATTGACTGTAACATTTGGCCAAAATCAAAAGTGTATAGATATAGATTGTTATATTTCATTCAAAACTTCCACTGTTCATGACTTGGCATATATGTCAATAATAAGGCGACGGTTATTTGATTTATTGGTTCCCGGATCCGCCGATCAAAGTTAAATAGCACCGCCGGGAAATTAGATGTAACCTTTGGTCATGAAACTATGAACCGGGTGGCAAAGGGTCGGTGAATCGTGCACCCTTTTGTCAATCGTTCTACCTTGGCGCGAACGTAGAGACAAGCTGGTAAATGATGTGAGTATATTCTGCTATGCAATATAATTCTAGCCAGACAAGATATATACACTAAAAGTTTAAATAAGAAACTTATTTCCATAGTGGTCCCAGTCCTAGCAAATGCTTTGATTTAAAGCAAAAACTGTCTGTACATGCTGATATTATGCCTACTTACTTCTTATGACATGTTGTTATTATTTCCAGAAACATACTACCATACAGTTTTCCATTAAAAAGTTATGTATCACTCAACATGTAAGATATTGATATATTTCCATGAAATATGTTAATTTTACACTATATGCCCGACTTCACTGCTAGCTACTGAGGCCAAATTACAACCTAGGTGGCTGAGATCTTTTATGGTGCTCTGCAACTTGTCTGTCTAGTGAATCAGGTCATATATTGCTGACAGAATTGCCTAATCTCAAAATTTGGACACGACAAGTTTTTGGAAAACACTGAAAATTGGCCAAAAAATGTTTTATTTTGAGAATTAAGTCAACAACTATCAATAATATGGTATAGAAAGTATAGTAAAGTTATAGAAAATAGAATTCCCTACTATCATGTTATAATTATCAGCAGTTACTCAGGTTGAGATTTGTTTTTGTACCTTTATTGTTCATGACTATATAATTATGATGGATCTAATATATCATAATGAGAATATATGTGAGAGACGGGTCATGTAATAATTACCAGCAGTTACTCAGGTTAAGATTTGTTTTTGTACCTTTATCGTTCATGACTATATAATAATGATGGATCTAATATGTCATAATGAGCATATATGTGAGAGACGGGTCATGTAATGATTACCAGCAGTTACTCAGGTTGAGATTTGTTTTTGTACCTTTATTGTTCATGACTATATAATAATGATGGATCTAATATGTCATAATGAGCATATATGTGAGAGACGGGTTATGTAATGATTACCAGCAGTTACTCAGGTTGAGATTTGTTTTTGTACCTTTATTGTTCATGACTATATAATTATGATGCATCTAATATGTCATAATGAGCATATATGTGAGAGACGGGTCATGTAATAATTACGTTTGATAAATAAACACTTTCCTTTAATGTTATGAGTTTGTTCACTATTCATAAGTTTCCAGTTGATACTTTTCAGGACTCGACGTTAAGGCTAGCCCCGTAGCCCTCGGTGAGTTATTGAGAAAGTCAGGGCTAGTACATTCTACCTGTGAGTAGCCCTGAGGGGCTAGATAGAATTAAAATATCTGCGCTTAAAAAAGTATGAAGCCCTCTTTAAGGTAATCCCTCTGACATTTGGCAGTTAGAAGAGATGTGTTTCCTGATAGCCTTTGTAATTCTGTGATGGTTTTATCATTCCTCCACTCCCCACCTATCACTTGCTGTGCTCTTGGATCTTCTCTATCAGCCATTGCAAGGGTGATTCTTGGATTTTTGATGGATAACCAATTATGCAGCACACAACAGGCCATAACAATTTTCTCTATCCTTGAAGGATGCTGTTGCATTGTTGTTAATAGGCAGCGAAAACGATGTGCCAAAATTCCGAAAGCATTCTCCACTACTCGTCTAGCTCGAGATAACCTGTAATTGAAGATTCTTTGTTCAGTTGTCAATCCACGAGAGGGGTAAGGTTTCATTAACCAAGGGCGGAGAGGGAATGCATCATCCCCTATAACAGAGTAGGAAATTGGTTGCTCATCTGAGGGTAGGGCTTCTGGTGGAGGGATGTTGATACTGTTGATTTTAAGTGCCTCAGGTAGACCACCTGTTTATAGTTGTAATAGATAGATCCTGCATTAGGTGGGCATCTGATTGCTACATACTTGCCATCAATGGCTCCCAGCGTGTTATGAAAGTTCCATTTCTTAGAAAAACCAGTAGCTATTTCTCTCCACTCTTGTTGGCCATCTGAAAGTTTCATAACTTCATCCAAGTACACTGTGATGATGGCTTCAGCCACTTCAGGAACAAATTTACTTATTGTGTTGCGTGCTACTCGGAAAGCATATTGAAGAGAAGAATATTCATTTCCTGTAGCCATATATCTCAGTGTACAGGCTATCTTAAGTCCAGGGTCAAGGGCTTTACAATAGAAGGTGTCCTTTTTGGTGATGAGAGGACCTACCCTCTCAACCAGTTCATTGAAGAGCTTAGTTGACATACGAAGGAAGTTCTGGTAGCCTTTACTATCTCCTCGGTGAAGCTCATACAACAGATTTTCATATTGTCCAAATAAGGGGCGCCTTAAAAGCCATGGCTTCACCCAGTACCTTCTGGGTGTACGAGGTCGACGTCTAGGTATATTCTCAGGTTCAGGTTCTTCTAGGAGTAAAGCTGCAGCAAGTAGGAGATAATGATGCTCTTCAAGAGCCAGCAGATGTTCCAGATCTACCATACTAGTATATGCTATAACATGAGTGTATTTTGCAAATGGTGGAAGTGGGAAGTAGGTCAGTGTATAATGTGACCTGACCCAAAATTGACATAATAAAACAGTTGAAGTTCATTGATTTTTGTATGTAACTTTTTATTCCTAGTATAGTCTTACAACAGTTGTAGTATGTTCTTGATACAGTATTTCTATGGTCTTATTACATTCTTAGGAGTCCTACCTTGTTCTTATTTATTCCTAATACATTCTTCACAGTTCTTGAAAAAATCTTAACACTTTCTTATCATATTTTTGGACAGTCTTAATACTTTCTTCAAACAGTCCTATTACCCTCCTAGAACAGGCGTAGTTTAGTCCTAGCTCGTTCTGCATGCACCAAATCCTATTTTTTGACAAGAATTAACAAGAATTTGGCTCTAAAAAATTAAACTTCTAAATTCTTCTTAAGTTCTTGTCTTGGTTCTTGACAGTGGGAATATAGCCTTAACAGTTGAACCGCTTTGACAAAGATACCCGATGAATTAGTTCATCCTCTCATGTGCATTAGGTTTGGATATGTCAGTGAAATGTGCTGACATGGTCACTGTCTAGTTTCTGTAAACTAGAAGCCCCCTAAATTCACCATCATGCATAAAGGTCCTAATGTCTCTTATATCTTGTTCGATACCAAATGATATCATAGAAGCGTTGTATACAACTACGAAATGACACCGGAAAAAACAAATATCTATATTGATCGAGAACTCACTCACACATAGATAATAATTCCCTAAGGCGTTAAACACCTGCAATGTAAACATCCGTACGTATAATCAGGTGTATGTTAACAAACGTTACAGCAATGCTAGATGATTAAAAGTGCCATTATATACGGGGTTAGATGCAGTCGTTTGATGTTGGAGGTTTGCACCCGCAACCCACATTAGTGATACGTACTTACATACATACCTATATAATACATACACATCTCTCTCTCTCTCTCTCTGTCTCTCTCTCTCTCTCTCTCTCTCTGTCTCTCTCTCTCTCTCTCTCTCTCTCTCTCTCTCTATATATATATATATATATATATATATATATATATATATATATATATACCTCACTCAAACAGAAAATGCATCAATTGCGGTTTTCTAGGAAGAAATTTGGAATAAAATAAAAAAGAGATATTGTGAAGTCCAATGCAGTCATACGATAACAAATGTTGTGTACCTCGAAAGGCACTCGGTCATCACCACACAACAAGGAAATGCGTTTACTATGCTAGACTTACAATTTTAAGGCAATTCTGCAAACGGGTAGACACGGTATTGATGTGACTTAATCACCTTTTTATTTAACTTTTTATACCTAAGAAAGGGTAAAGCTAATTGCAAAAAAATACCTTTGCTTCACTTTTGTCCTCCCTTTATAGTTAAGTGAACTAAAACCTGTTGTCTTTAAGTGTACAACTGAATATCGACTTCAAATGATTTGTGTGTTTTAATGGGGATCCGCCTTGGCCTAGGGGTTACGTCACCTGGCTCCCAAGCGTGAGTACGCAGGTGACGAGTCTCTGCTGGGTACCCTAAAGGCCCGTTCCCACATCTGCGATCTAGTGTAGCGGCGGCACAGCGACCGCAGCGAATTATGAATCACTGTGTGATCGCTGTAGATTGACCTAATTAATGTTTGTAGCGACCAGATCGTTGAGCCCGTTCCCACATCCGCGATCTAGTGTAGCGACAGCACAGCGACCGCAGCGATTTATAATTCGCTGCGGTCGCTACACTAGATCGCAGATGTGGGAACGGGGCTTAACTGAACTTTCCATAGGTTGTTAGGGTAAAGATAGATTAACGAGTACGTAACGAGTGAGACGATAGCATAACGATTATTAAGATGGCACAGCGACCTCATCGATGGCACAGCGACCTCACAACGACCACAACGACTGCACAGCGACTGCACTGCACTGCCCTACTTTTTCAACAGCGATTTTTTTGAACATATTCAAAAAAATCGCAACAGATGCTCGGCCACAGCGATCCGCTGCGGATGCGTAGCGACCGCAATGATGACGTAACGGACCACATCGATCTACGTAGCGGCGGCACAGCGACCGCAGCGATTCATAATTCGCTGCGGTCGCTGTGCCGTCACTTCACTAGATCGCAGATGTGGGAACGGGCCTTAAAAAACTGGTTGCCTTGGTCGCTTTAAAAATGTGCAGCGTTGTGGAAGACTGTCTATGGTCGTTCAGCAACCTTAAAGCCCCCTTGGAACTATTATAAAGAGAAGGGAATTTCTTCCCGGTTCCAGGTTTCTATCTCTTCTATGACCTCAGCTGTTGAAAACGACTTGAAACTCCAAAGCTTCATTCCTTTTAGTTTTATACTTTGTGAACAGTATATATCATATTGACATTATTTGGTTTAAGCTAACATTTGTTTTTTGTATCATGGCCTAAACAATGAACCACCATTGATATTTAATTTAATAACTAAGTGATCGAAAAACCATACAAAGCTTTCATTATAATTTCATCGGAAATTCATACGTCGCATGTCGCATTTCATTAATGAAGACCATAAATCGATAGACCTGTTCTACACATGGCTGTATTTGTCGCCAGCAGAGTGTAGTAGGTACATTGCCTGGTGGTAGATTGGCAGGCCTACCAGTCCCAGGTGTGTCACTGTATGTTACTACGTGTGTCTCACAGCGTGAATTTAATCAAATAATAGCAATCATAGCCCCATTAGGAAATTATCCACGACACGCCACATGATTTGATAATGGCCACATGGTAGCACCAGAATAATTGGCCAGGATTCAACAGTCTACACACACATAGAACTACATTCTGTACACAGCAAAATAGGCACCAATCCAGTTTTCCTATTAAAGTTACAAGGATATCTATTTATCCATATACGATGGTCTTCCGCGGGAAGAGTTATCGCATTTCAAAAGTGACACTGACAATAGAACTCTTATAATTGTAACTGTTATTTAATCATTATATCATTTTATTATTTTAATGACCCCACCCACCCAGATCAGTCATTCTATATTATGTTAACAACCGAACCACACTGCATGATCAAAATGCAACAGGCAAAAGTGGCCAAAAGGCAGATGCCACAAGATTCCATACAAGAGCTGAGGGTTTAGCACTAAAAGGAACGCCAGGAAGAGTATCGATTGCGTCCAGTTCGGGAGAGTGATGGCAATCAAGCATCCACATCCATCTCGTGTGTCAAACGCTACGATCTCACTTCTCAACAGGAAAGGAACTTGTTGAGCAGTTGCATGAGCATTCGGAGTTCTACCAAAATCAACATGATGGATACATGGATTCTGCAATGCCTTGCATGTATGTCCCTTGGCCACGTATCAAAGGGTACATGCGGGTGTGAGGGCTGGAAGAAGTTATTGTCCGGCAAAGTCTGTCTTTCTGACACAGAAACTATTGAACATGTATATATTGAATGTGTTAATGCTAGGCAACTATGGCGAGATACTGAACATTGGCTTAGAATATTACGCTACCCTCACTTTAAAATTTCAGATACTGAGAAAGTTTTTGGTAAAAAATAAAATGACCATTTTAAACACATTATTGTCATAAGTATCAAAGATGTTATATACCAAAAGAGGAAAAAGGGCGATCGAATGTGCTTATCTGATGTTAAAAGAGCAATCTTAAAAAATGTACACATAATAAGAACTCAAGAACTAATACGAAATGACAGCTCTAAATTTGATGAAAAATGGAAAGTTTTAATTGAATGCCTCCGGACTGACCCTGCCACAAAACATAGTTGGTATACAATATAAAACTTGAACTGAATGTACACATCCAATTGATTAGAAATGAATATATTGAAACCAAATCCTATTTACAGAAGAGGTTCGAATGAAAATGAATGATACTACCATTGTCATAAATGTACAGGTACAAAGAAATATATATATTTTTTCTTTGATACCAAATACTGCTGTGAGATTTATTTTTGTTTTGTTTTTGAGTGCCTATGGAGAATAAAAATCCTGTTGCATATTTGTGCAATTTGAAATTCAAAATAAAAAGTCTGTCTTTCTGAGCAGTGGTATCAGACGTCGACATTCCACCATTTCTTGAAAGAGAATTGAGGGGCCATCGTCATATACATCTTGTATTTTTGTTAAATTCCATTATGAAATTCTAAATTTCAATTAGTAAGTCTCAATCAAATGTTAATGATATAATGTGGGAATGAAATAAAGCATTACTCTGCTAGGTAATGAATGCCCCAAAGCGTTGCTTTGTGCTTCTTAATTGCTCTAAAACAAAGACAAATAACTGATACTTTCCTTTTAGAACAGCAATTAAATTAGGACGGATAAGTAATATTTTCTTTGAAAGAATGTTACAGTTGTTTGTTTCATCTTTGTTTTATCGATTTATCGTTTGTTGCCTTAGTCAGTTGGCATTTTTGCACAACAAAGCATGTGTATGAAATCCACTAGAAAACTGATTTCTTGCTCACCTCGATTATTCATGCCAGTATTCGAAGACATCAGATATAGATATAGCGAACAGAAAAATAAACAAAATGACCAAGAAAGAAATAGAAAGAAAGCTTAGCCCAATTACATCGGCTACATACGCAATACCTGATAAAAACGAAAACTATTTTTAGGAATATTACATGTTGCAAACAATATTCTAATGAATGCTATTGCCGCTGTTTTTTCATATCTACTCAATTTTCCTAATGAAATATCACTTTATTCAGAGAATTACGTTTAACGAGTTCAGACCATGCGAACGCTTTTTTAATACACAAACGTACTTGAGAAGATGAAATTATGTTATGGTGGACCAAAGATAAGGTGACATTGTTCTTAATTGTTGGATAGCCTAAATAGCCTTTGTATCATTTCAACCCCTTTAATCGTTCTTTAGTAATTCTTTATTCATGATTTTTCAAAAAATGGCAAAAAATGAGGCAAAACCAAACAATTTTAAACGTTTTATCAGTATGATTTTCATATTTTGATACAGTCAATATACAAACACTTGATTACAAAGTAATGTTATATATCAGATTTATAAATCAGGCATATATTCCTAGAGTTGGTGAAGAATATGTCGTGGAAGCAGAACAGGTATAAAGTAGGTGAGGTGTGCTGTGGGTGTAATATTGTTTCATAAGAGAGTGATACATGTAGCTTGAGGGCAAACCGGTACTTATGCTAGTTCTAGAGGCTTCAGACGCATTTCCACCCCAACAGCAAAGTCTTAATCGACACTCACAGTGGTAATGATGCCAGCCTGAGACAAAGCATCTCATAAATAGGACGCTGTTTAGAAAAAAGTGTTTGACGGAAATGGCATGATGACGCTTGATGACCCGGGGTCGACGATTCAACCGTCTGAACTATACAGGTAACCATTTAAAGGCACATATTACCCAGGGTGAGCAGTGAAGCTCGCGTGGATGGGGTAATCTTCGTTCATTATGAGTTTCTTAGCATTTAGCATACAGATGATTTACAGTCGAGTAGAGAGATGGCTGTTTATTGTCGCGAGTCTCTGTGGCTGCTGAGTGCTAAAGCATTTAAATAGGATTGGCATCCCTACCTGTCAATCAGACGCAAACTTAATTGTAACGTTTTAATCCTGAATCCTACGCAGAGCAATTCCTGCCCTGTGTATACGTTAATGCGATAACGACAAATAACTAATAGGTACCAGACAAAATAGTAAAATATCAAGGAATCAATTTAAAATGATCACGTCGGTAAATGATTCTTAAAACTAATTTAATACTAATGTAAAAATATCACATAAATACATACATACATGCATACATGCGAAAACATTATCTTTCTTTCTATCTATCTTTCTATGTATGTATGTATGTGTTTTATTGACTACAGCATCAGCTGTAAAAATACGATACATCAAGATAATACAAAAGAGACAACACAAAATAAAGGAAGAACATAACTTAGTATACAAAGTAGATGAGAGAAGTGTGTTTTATCTTAACATAAGAAAGAACACAACATTTATACATAGATATAGACATAGATATGTAGTTATAACGAGAAAGGTGATATATGAATACGGCAGGGATGTGGACTCCTCAACTATTTCACACGTGAAGAGAATGCTATTTATTCAAATGACCAATGACAAAAATCCTATTTGTTATCTAAGATTATGGAGAATAGTTTCTTAAAATGGTTACTAGCAAGTCAGCAAGTCCTGCTTAATTTCATAATTTTTCGACATGTGCTCGTGGGATGTGATTTTCTTATATTATATCTTGAGACCTATTTGTTTGGTGACACCATATCTTATATGGGTGCCTAACTTGCGGACATACTAACAGTGGTGAGGAGATAATCCCATAATGAGAGTGTACCACATGTAGAATGATACAAGTGGTATTAAATAGATCATATGCATATGGACATCTCAATTACTTGTTACCTGTCATCTTATTTATCTTTGTCTAATTTATATCATGTTTTACACGTATCAATATAGTTTTGTAATTGTATGATTTTTGTAACAAAATGTTGCAGCAAATTCCCATTCAATCAATTCATAACATTTTGACATATGCTCGTGGGTAGTGATGTTCATATAATATCTTGAGACCTATTTGTTTGGTGACATAAACTATGACAATGGAAAATGTCTGCACTGCGGAGTATTAAGGTAAGTGCCGGCTCGACCTTCACGCACTTAAAAGTGGAGGGTTAGACTACTCACTTTTAAGGTTGAACCAAAATGTATTCCATTTTAACATGATATGGCCCTTTCAACCGCAATGTCAACCTCTTTCAACAAAATTGAACAACACCACACGAACTTGCTACTTCAGGTCCCAAATGGCGATGAGAGTAAACTTATAGATTTGCCAGTTGTGGCATTCAGAGGTCAAGTAATGTGGTATCACATTATACCACACCTAGCGTATATACCATAGTCACGTGACCTAACGGAGAGGAACATTTAAAGCCGTCTCCAACCAAACAGACAAAGTTATCAAGCAATGGGGAATTATGAAGGTCCACACCACCATGCCGAACAAGTATACGAAAAATCTGTGCCAATAAGATCAGATAAAGGCAGATTAAGAGATGTTTTGTGGCTGAGGCGGTAGCCGTGGGAAGGTGTGGTCTATTTTCCAACCTTAACCTCCTACCTCAACAATGGGTGCGTCACAAATGCACATGCTTCAAACAATAGTAAATCCCATTGTGCTATGACGATCTGATTGTTGCGCCATCTAGAATGTTGCGACAATCAGCTCATGCTAAGTTTGGTTTAAATCTTAATTTAAAGCAAAAAACCTGACCAAAATATGTTTGTAAGCCGTGTGGTATAATGGGAATTGATCACGGTAGGTAGGTGATTGTGGCAATACCAGTGCCCGGCCCAGTCAGCAGCCAAAACCTTGCCCTACGGGCTCGGTTTTGGCTGCTGACTGGGCCGGGCACTGGTATTGCCACAATCACCTACCTACCGTGATCAATTCCTACATTAAAGTAGAAGCGGGTGGGTTAAGATATCCTACATTATCAACACAACCACTGAAACTTTCTAGCGTTTTAGAACTCCGTTACCTGAATAGTGAACAGTAGATAGAGGTAAAAAGGGATGGTTTCTGTTGTATATATATATGCTCCATGCCGTATCATACAGTGTAGCTGATTAGCTTGAAATATTCAACAACAGTATATTAAGCCTTGTTTGTATGTTAAGTTGTATGTTATATATATATATATATATATATATATATATATATATATATATATATATATATATATATATATATATATATATATATATATATATATATATATATATATATATATATATATATATAGCTGTGTAAACAGCGTGTTAAATACACAACTCGACTTTAAGGTACTTAAGAAAACACGAGCAAAATCGCAGAAAATGAGAAGAATTGCATAATTTAAAAAATATATAAAAATGCCCTTTGAAAAAGTACATTAATTGGATATGGTAAGTGAGGATAACGTTGTGGTATTGATCTTACTGATATCATGTATACGTAATTCACTTGATTAGTATCATGCCACCATGTCCGTCCATTGCAGTGGCTGGTTGACCTAGTCGTCTTACAAATGTGGGGCGATAAGAAGTCTATTGGTTTCTGATTCATCGCGATATGTCCTAAGTTGTTAAAAGCAATGTACATCTCAAGAAGAAAACAAAGTAAAGAAAAAAAAGCTATGATTGTATCGTTTGTGATATATAACATTTACCTGGTGTATTAAAGGGTGGTACGGCTCTTTCGGATGTAATACAGTACGAGCCCTTCTTTTTCATTCGACTTTTGATTACATATCAGTATCAAATACTCGCATCAAATTATCCATATATACACCCCTTTCCATCAGACAATATATGGTTTATTCTAAACATATGATAGAACGCCTTCAAAATGCATTTTCGATTAGATCGCTGATTGATTAATATTTTGCGTCAAAGGATAATTGCCACAAATACATGCGCAACGTGTATGTAAATACACATGATTTTGAGATAATAAGCCTTAAAATACCTTTGATTATGTGACAATTCTGCCTGATTAACCAGAGAAATGCTCAGATCTACAGAGGATCAGAGACCTAATCTGAATTCGATATGCTATTGCAAACACTAATCAAAACCAAGACGAAGAGTTATGCACGAGCTTGAAACGTACTATTTTGAGACAATCTGTTATCTTTCATTGACAGTGTATCAACTAAGTATCTGTGGAGGAATCAGCAATCGAATTCCCTCACATATGTGTTCGGACTCGTTTTCTTCACTGTTGTCGAGATGAGTGCAGTGTCTACACAGCCATTTATTAAGCACGGTTGGACAAACGCTTACTGTTGAACCTTTACACTTCTCTAGTTGTATCGTTTAGAGCAGGTTGGCGATATCTCTACCCGTACTTGAAGTACTCACGATGTGTAAGATACATTGGTATATGTTGCATTTTGCTGCTTATATGTAGGAATACTGTTTTGTCGTAGAAAAATGATATGGTGAGTAATCTCACCTATCTATATACATTCCTAAACACACACACACATATATTTACACAAATATATATATATATATATATATATATATATATATATATATATATATATATATATATATATATATATATATATGTATATGTATATGTATATATATATATATATATATATATATATATATATATATATATATAAATATATATATAAATAAATACATATATATATATATATATATATATATATATATATATATATATATATATATATATATATATATATATATATATTTATATATATATATATATATATATATATATATATATATATATATATATATATATATATATAATATATATATATATATATATATATATATATATATATATATATATATATATATATATATATATATATATATATATATTTATATATATATATATATGTATATATATATATATGTATATATATATATATATATATATATATATATATATATATATATATATATATATATATATATATATATATATATATATATATATATATATATGTTTGCGTTTGTTTGTGAATTGCTTTCACTGCAAAGTTAAGAAAAGCTGCTTTTAACCCAAACTAACACTGCGCCCCTTTGGTTTAGTCTCTGAAGATCCTTTCCAATCGTGTCTTTTCAGTTTGACGCCAATATGATGATTGCTTTCGACTCACAAGAGTTCAGCTAGCTTTCCTTAATTTTCAACATATTGACTCCCCCTTGGAACCCCATCTAAATGTCTTTTTTACCTTTATTGTCAGAGTTGTCATAGTTTCAATCGTGTTACTAACGCTTTTACACTTAAAACGCCAATTGGGATGATTATAATGGCTTTTTGATCACGCTGAAAAATGTCGATTCGCACCGAGCTCCATTGCTGTCATTACCTTTGTACACGCATCGCATTTAGATTTGAGATCATGATGCATCGCTCCTTTTCTCTCATCAACATCATAACATGCTAATAGTAAAAAAAGGCAAGAGAATAAAGCTTTGTCTTACCTGGGTAAGTTTGCACTTTGATGTTATCCATGAGAACTCGCCTCCACCAGAGTATCCGTGGGCCCGTCGTGTATGCTAATGATCACTTATTGCCACCTTCTTTTCCAGCATCTACAAACGCCGCCGCTACTTGGCAACGTCACTCCCTTATCTCGCATGACTACTCCGCCGTCAAATAGTCCGCAGCGGGAACCTTTTCCCCACGCGCCTGCCCTTAGGTGTATTTATACAACGCGAAAACAAATAGCTCAGCTCCGTTGCGGATGGCTAAAAGTGGCAGGGAGTTTATTCTGGCCGTTTCCCCTTCACTAGTGCATGTGCTGGATGCTATGATAATAAAGCTGTCTACATAGAGCCATAAAGAGATGAGCACGACTAAAAATATCAATGATATATTGTGTTATGATATACTAAGCAGTATTCGGATCACTACTTTCGACCCTTCGTCCCACATACGGCAAATCTACCTCCATTTTATACAGAAAGAATGGACAGTTGAATACCCGCCGCGTAGTAATGCAATAAAAACACATTGTGTTGTTGGTATCCTCAGCAAAGCGGAAATTCAGGTGAATGGTAATTCAGTAATTTTACACCCACGACGACCTTTACGCTTGTCAGCAGTTTTGTTTTATTGCTCTGGCGATTATTTTCGATTCAATAATTGATGTGTGCTTTGTGATGATAAAAAGGCATTGCGACAATTGGTGCCGGAATGGATCACGTCAATAATTCAAAGGGTGAACACATCAGTGTCAGCCCTCGGCTGGCCAGACCTGCTGCCGCCTTGGATTAGGCAGGTGAGGAGAAGAGAAAAAGTGTCTCCCTTCATCGAAATAAGTCTAACCATGCCCTGAATATGTTTCAGTTCTAACATATGGGACAACCGCTATTGATCAGCCGCAGTTGGTGGTTCTCCTAGGAAGCGGGGTAGGAGGGAGGGGGACTTAGCTTAACCTGGGTTGAAGGTACAATGGTTTGGGAGATCACGGTGGTGGCGTGCGTTACCGTGGCTTGTGCTAGCGATGTGAGTATGACTTAGCTTAACCTGGGGTGAAGGTAAAGTGGCTGGGGAGACCAGGTTGGTGGTGTGCGTTACCATGACTTGTGCTAGCGATGTGAGTATGACTTAGCTCAACCTGGGTTGAAGGTACAGTGGCTGGGGAGACCAGGTTGGTGGCGTACGTTGCCGTGGCTTGTGCTAGCGATGGGAGGGGGACTTAGCTTAACCTGGGGTGAAGGTACAGTGGCTTAGGAGATCACGGTGGTGGCGTGCGTTACCGTGGCTTGTGCTAGCGATGTGAGTATGACTTAGCTTAACCTGGGGCCCGGGGGGGGGCACTTGGGTATTTAGGGGGGTGCATACTTTCGTTATCAAAATTAAAAAATACCCCTAAAGCACTGATTTCTGGCCAAAAAAGCACCCTTATTTTAATAAAACGCTGATTTTTTCCTCTAAATAAACACCCCTTCTTTTATCAAAACACTGACATTGGATGAACGGGAACACGTATTTTAACTTAAGATTTTATAATCCTCTGCTTGTTTAGCGGCAACAAGTGGCGGCAGCAAACTCGTAAGCCCTGAGTCACTTCGGGAGTCACTCGGCGTCAGAGCCGCGTATATTTCGTTGATTGTAAGGGGAGTTTACCCCCATACTTCATACCTGGGTACAAAAAAGTACCCTTCTTTTACAAAATCGCGGACATGCGGAGGTCTTAAAAAAGACCCCTTCTTCCGCGAAATACGTAACGAAGGTGCGGCCCCCCTCTGTACCTGAGTGCCCCCCCCCCCCCGGGACCTGGGGTGAAGGTACAGTGGCTGGGGAGACCAGGTTGGTGGCGTGCGTTACCGTGGCTTGTGCTAGCGATGAGAGTATGACTTAGCTTAACCTGGGTGAAGGTACAGTGGCTGGGGAGACCAGGTTGGTGGGCATGCGTTACCGTGGCTTATGGTAGCGATGTGAGTATGACTTAGCTTAACCTGGGGTGAAGGTAAAGTGGCTGGGGAGACCAGGTTGGTGGCGTGCGTTACTGTGGCTTGTGCTAGCGATGTGAGTATGACTTAGCTTAACCTGGGTTGAAGGTACAGTGGCTGGGGAGACCAGGTTGGTAGCGTGCGTTACCGTGGCTTGTGCTAATGATGTGAGTATGACTTAGCTTAACCTGGGTGAAGGTACAGTGGCTGGGGAGACCAGGTTGGTAGCGTGCGTTACCGTGGCTTGTGCTAGCGATGAGAGTATGACTTAGCTTAACCTGGGTGAAGGTACAGTGGCTGGGGAGACCAGGTTGGTGGGCATGCGTTACCGTGGCTTATGGTAGCGATGTGAGTATGACTTAGCTTAACCTGGGGTGAAGGTAAAGTGGCTGGGGAGACCAGGTTGGTGGCGTGCGTTACTGTGGCTTGTGCTAGCGATGTGAGTATGACTTAGCTTAACCTGGGTTGAAGGTACAGTGGCTGGGGAGACCAGGTTGGTGGCGTGCGTTACCGTGGCTTGTGCTAGCGATGGGAGGGGGACTTAGCTTAACCTGGGGTGAAGGTACACTTGCAAAGGAGATCACGGTGGTGGCGTGCGTTACCGTGGCTTGTGCTAGCGATGGGAGTATGACTTAGCTTAACCTTCGGTGAAGGTACAGTGGCTGGGGAGACCAGGTTGGTGGCGTGCATTACAGTGGCTTGTGCTAGCGATGGGAGGGGGACTTAGCTTAACCTGGGTGAAGGTACAGTGGTTTGGGAGATCACGGTGGTGGCGTGCGTTACCGTGGCTTGTGCTAGCGATGTGAGTATGACTTAGCTTAACCTGGGTGAAGGTACATTGGCTGGGGAGACCAGGTTGGTGGGGGTGCGTTACCGTGGCTTGTGCTAGCGATGTGAGTATGACTTAGCTTAACCTGGGTAGAAGGTACAGTGGCTGGGGAGACCAGGTTGGTGGCGTGCGTTACTGTGGCTTGTGCTAGCGATGGGAGGGGGACTTAGCTTAACCTGGGTTGAAGGTACAGTGGTTTGGGAGATCACGGTGGTGGCGTGCGTTACCGTGGCTTGTGCTAGCGATGGGAGGGGGACTTAGCTTAACCTGGGTTGAAGGTACAATGGTTTGGGAGATCACGCTGGTGGCGTGCGTTACCGTGGCTTGTGCTAGCGATGTGAGTATGACTTAGCTTAACCTGGGTTGAAGGTACAGTGGCTGGGGAGACCAGGTTGGTGGCGTGCGTTGCCGTGGCTTGTGCTAGCGATGGGAGGGGGACTAAGCTTAACCTGGGGTGAAGGTACAGAGGCTTAGGAGATCACGGTGGTGGCGTGAGTTACCGTGGCTTGTGCTAGCGATGTAAGTATGACTTAGCTTAACCTGGGTGAAGGTACAGTGGCTGGGGAGACCAGGTTGGTGGGCGTGCGTTACCGTGGCTTGTGCTAATGATGTGAGTATGACTTAGCTTAACCTGGGGTGAAGGTAAAGTGGCTGGGGAGACCAGGTTGGTGGCGTGCGTTACCATGGCTTGTGCTAGCGATGTGAGTATGACTTAGCTTAACCTGGGTTGAAGGTACAGTGGCTGGGGAGACCAGGTTGGTAGCGTGCGTTACCGTGGCTTGTGCTAGCGATGGGAGGGGGACTTAGCTTAACCTGGGGTGAAGGTACAGTTGCTTAGGAGATCACGGTGGTGGCGTGCGTTACCGTGGCTTGTGCTAGCGATGGGAGTATGACTTAGCTTAACCTTGGGTGAAGGTACATTGGTTTGTGAGATCACTGTGGTGGCGTGCGTTACCGTGGCTTGTGCTAGCGATGGGAGGGGGACTTAGCTTAACCTTGGTTGAAGGAACAATGGTTTGGGAGATCACGGTGGTGGCGTGCGTTACCGTGGCTTGTGCTAGCGATGTGAGTATGACTTAGCTTAACCTGGGTGAAGGTACATTGGCTGGGGAGACCAGGTTGGTGGGGGTGCGTTACCGTGGCTTGTGCTAGCGATGTGAGTATGACTTAGCTTAACCTGGGGTGAAGGTACAGTGGCTGGGGAGACCAGGTTGGTGGCGTACGTTGCCGTGGCTTGTGCTAGCGATGGGAGGGGGACTTAGCTTAACCTTGGTTGAAAGTACAGTGGCTGGGGAGATCATGGTGGTGGCGTGCGTTACCGTGGCTTGTGCTAGCGATGGGAGTATGACTTAGCTTAACCTTCGGTGAAGGTACAGTGGCTGGGGAGACCAGGTTGGTGGCGTGCATTACAGTGGCTTGTGCTAGCGATGGGAGGGGGACTTAGCTTAACCTGGGTGAAGGTACAGTGGTTTGGGAGATCACGGTGGTGGCGTGCGTTACCGTGGCTTGTGCTAGCGATGTGAGTATGACTTAGCTTAACCTGGGTGAAGGTACATTGGCTGGGGAGACCAGGTTGGTGGGGGTGCGTTACCGTGGCTTGTGCTAGCGATGTGAGTATGACTTAGCTTAACCTGGGGTGAAGGTACAGTGGCTGGGGAGACCAGGTTGGTGGCGTGCGTTACTGTGGCTTGTGCTAGCGATGGGAGGGGGACTTAGCTTAACCTGGGTTGAAGGTACAGTGGTTTGGGAGATCACGGTGGTGGCGTGCGTTACCGTGGCTTGTGCTAGCGATGGGAGGGGGACTTAGCTTAACCTGGGTTGAAGGTACAATGGTTTGGGAGATCACGCTGGTGGCGTGCGTTACCGTGGCTTGTGCTAGCGATGTGAGTATGACTTAGCTTAACCTGGGTTGAAGGTACAGTGGCTGGGGAGACCAGGTTGGTGGCGTGCGTTGCCGTGGCTTGTGCTAGCGATGGGAGGGGGACTAAGCTTAACCTGGGGTGAAGGTACAGAGGCTTAGGAGATCACGGTGGTGGCGTGAGTTACCGTGGCTTGTGCTAGCGATGTAAGTATGACTTAGCTTAACCTGGGTGAAGGTACAGTGGCTGGGGAGACCAGGTTGGTGGGCGTGCGTTACCGTGGCTTGTGCTAATGATGTGAGTATGACTTAGCTTAACCTGGGGTGAAGGTAAAGTGGCTGGGGAGACCAGGTTGGTGGCGTGCGTTACCATGGCTTGTGCTAGCGATGTGAGTATGACTTAGCTTAACCTGGGTTGAAGGTACAGTGGCTGGGGAGACCAGGTTGGTAGCGTGCGTTACCGTGGCTTGTGCTAGCGATGGGAGGGGGACTTAGCTTAACCTGGGGTGAAGGTACAGTTGCTTAGGAGATCACGGTGGTGGCGTGCGTTACCGTGGCTTGTGCTAGCGATGGGAGTATGACTTAGCTTAACCTTGGGTGAAGGTACATTGGTTTGTGAGATCACTGTGGTGGCGTGCGTTACCGTGGCTTGTGCTAGCGATGGGAGGGGGACTTAGCTTAACCTTGGTTGAAGGAACAATGGTTTGGGAGATCACGGTGGTGGCGTGCGTTACCGTGGCTTGTGCTAGCGATTGGAGGGGGACTTAGCTTAACCTGGGTTGAAGGTACAGTGGTTTGGGAGATCACGGTGGTGGCGTGCGTTACCGTGGCTTGTGCTAGCGATGTGAGTATGACTTAGCTTAACCTGGGTGAAGGTACATTGGCTGGGGAGACCAGGTTGGTGGGGGTGCGTTACCTTGGCTTGTGCTAGCGATGTGAGTATGACTTAGCTTAACCTGGGTGAAGGTACAGTGGCTAGGGAGACCAGGTTGGTGGCGTGCGTTACCGTGGCTTGTGCTAGCGATTGGAGGGGGACTTAGCTTAACCTGGGTGAAGGTACAGTGGTTTGGGAGATCACGGTGGTGGCGTGCGTTACCGTGGCTTGTGCTAGCGATGTGAGTATGACTTAGCTTAACCTGGGTGAAGGTACATTGGCTGGGGAGACCAGGTTGGTGGGGGTGCGTTACCGTGGCTTGTGCTAGCGATGTGAGTATGACTTAGCTTAACCTGGGGTGAAGGTACAGTGGCTGGGGAGACCAGGTTGGTGGCGTACGTTGCCGTGGCTTGTGCTAGCGATGGGAGGGGGACTTAGCTTAACCTTGGTTGAAAGTACAGTGGCTGGGGAGATCATGGTGGTGGCGTGCGTTACCGTGGCTTGTGCTAGCGTTGGGAGGGGGACTTAGCTTAACCTGGGTTGAAGGTACAATGGTTTGGGAGATCACGGTGGTGGCGTGCATTACCTTGGCTTGTGCTAGCGATGTGAGTATGACTTAGCTTAACCTAGGGTGAAGGTACAGTGGCTAGGGAGACCAGGTTGGTGGCGTGCGTTACCGTGGCTTGTGCTAGCGATTGGAGGGGGACTTAGCTTAACCTGGGTTGAAGGTACAGTGGTTTGGGAGATCACGGTGGTGGCGTGCGTTACTGTGGCTTGTGCTAGCAATGGGAGGGGGACTTAGCTTAATCTGGGTTGAAGGTACAATGGTTTAGGAGATCACGCTGGTGGCGTGCGTTACCGTGGCTTGTGCTAGCGATGGGAGGGGGACTTAGCTTAACCTGGGGTGAAGGTACAGTGGCTGGGGAGACCAGGTTGGTGGTGTGCGTTACCGTGGCTTGTGATAGCGAGAGGAGGATGACTTAGCTTAACCTGGGGTGAAGGTACAATGGCTTGGGAGACCACGGTGGTGGCGTGCGTTACTTTGTCTTGTGGTAATGAGAGGAGGAGGACCTGTCTGCATCTACAGCGGCTAGGAGACCAGGGTAAATTCTTAACATCTGGAATGAAAGTTGATCAAAGCCTCTAGATATGCTTGGGCTAATCAATTCATTATTCTCAACGGCCTCTCGACATGATGGATGCCTATGTCCAAGTTTGTTACCAAGCATCTTTTTCATGTTCAAACTGAAATTAAAGCAGGTTTTGCCGAATCATCATCAAGTTGTCAGCAAATGATCGATCAAGAAGTTGACGCCTATCATATAAGATTAGGGCACTTACCTGGCACCTCTTGGGTTGCACCTTAAATGATATCCCGAACGTTTTTCGTTTAATGTATGATGTTCACGCTTTGCATCTTCAGGTCACGCTTGAGGTCACGTCTGACCACTTTGAATTTAACTCAAAAATAGATTGTGTCCTGGAGAATAGCGGTCAAGCATATTTACCGAATGTATAGTGTAAGAGTAAAGAAAGGTGTGGGCTATTAGACGTTATCATACCTCACGTGGAGATTCTTGATTCTGGTTGGTCAAGGGCCATGGATATAGAGGTTCCATCACTCGTGGATGGAAAGAGGAGGAATCTTGCACGAGTGAGTGATTTTGTGTCTTGGGACGAGGCTTGCCGAGTCCCAAGACACAAAATCACTCACGAGTGCAAGATTCCTCCTCTTTCCATCCACGAGTGATAGAACCTGTTTCTCCCACGATAAAAAGGAGAAATTTACATGTTTTACCGTGAAGTAAGCTAGCTAAACTAAGTCAGCCAAAGGTCACCCGCGCACTAGTTCAACAATGGTAATACGCGTTTGTTGTGACGTGCACCGTTTGTTTCCCCAGAAACTGGCGCCAGATCACGTACGTGACGCTTGTTCAAATGCACGCGCACCATTGTTAGGTCTACCTTTGACCCAGAGGCAGTGACCTTTTGATTGAAATTGAGGGATCTGATTGGACAATTACATTAGTTTGACCTTTTGACCCCGTTGAAGAACACCCATTGGAGACCACAAATCCTTAACTGTAAAATACACCTCAGAGTGGGAGAATATATTTTCCTCACTCATAAGCGACAGGCTATTGTCCTTAACAGCTTATGGCCTATTCAAATAGCCCATAGCAAAAGCTATATGGGCTATTCAAATGGCCCGTAGCAACAGCTATGGGCTATTTGATTAGTTACCTCTAGCTTGAAGAATACCCACGAGCACCCACGGAGTTTGCCGAGTGACCTACTGGTGAAACTAGTTCAACAATTCAGACGACGAGTATTTATCCAAAATCTCTGGTGTTTGTAATTTCTCCTTTTCTCTTGTGTTTTGTATTTTGTTCGGTACAATAAAACATATATGACATCCCTGTGGGATGTCCACCAAGAATAACTTCCCCTCGAGAGGATTGTCACCCTCGGGCTACGCCCTCAAGTGACAATCCTCTCTCGGGGAAGCTAATCCTGGTGGCAACCCCACAGGGATGTCATATTTGTATAATGGATGATGTTCATTGTACGACTCTACTTTAACGGACTCGCACTATCCCTAGACATCGATATGTTCTATCGTCCTGTGTTGACTCTCACGTAGTACATGCGTGTTGCATCCTTACTGTAATTTTTACTAATAATTCTTATGATATTTTCATTTGTCTGCCATTTGTTCTTTGGCTACCTTACATGTATTTTCTGACTGTAAGATGTATCTATACTCTATTTAGGGGGGGGGGGGGGGGGTATTAATGGGCTATTGTCTCGGGTATATTTTGATGCAACATCGAATTCTACATGTATAGCCACAGATATCTCCCAAGAGAAATCTCAAATCCGACATTACAGATCAAAATTCGTGTGTACCGTGTAGATTAGGTAATGTGCCTCTAGATCAATAAAGGTCTGTGTGATACCTGATAATGTATCTTACATTTTTCCTGGAAATATAAATTGCAAATTTATATCAAATTAGAAGATGAAATTTGGATATTACAACCCGGAGTACTAAGTTCAACTGTGAAAATGAAAGTTTGACATTATGAGCTATTTTACAATTCTCTATTTCCAAGTAAGAAATGAAATTTTAAAATTTATGCCGTTTCTTTTATTTTCCAAATCCCTTACGAGAAAAGGGAAACGGGAAATTCCATAGGTACAACTTAGTTCTTCAGCTTTCTATTCTGGACGCCGTGGAGCTCATGTTATTAATCATTAGGCACAGAATTACGAGGAGACATCAGGCGAATGCTTTATAACTGTTACCTGTACATCAACATCCTCCTTCATTGATGGGAAGTGCATTTCAAACTGGACAGGTAATATTATTTTATCTTCACTCTGTCTACTGTCTGTTGTGGCAGTTTTAAGTTCGGACAGCGCGAAGATGTGCGTAAAAGCCACAAGTAGGTGAAAGAATGTTCCAATATTTTCTATGAGTCATAGGATTGGCAGTACCATTTCTTTTCTTTTTCCTTTTTCCTTTTGTTTATTACACTTTTTGTAATGTCTCAAAATGGAAATGGTCCTTATAAGTAACATGAATTGGCTAGTTAAGTAAGATAACAATTTGTGTCATATATTAAAAGCTTGTCGCTGAAATCGGGTGCATTTTTATGGCCCGAGCGCATTTTGGTTTGTCATAACGTAAAATGAACTTCACAAATTAGATAATCTAGGATATAAAAAATATAAGGTTATTGGCTTTTCAAAATAAATGTCTTGAACTCAATCAATTTATTCCAATAAAGTCTTTTTGTCTGTGTCCTCTAGACCGAGTCGGGATTCGAAGTGCCCAAGCACGTCACTGCCCGTAGGGCTTAATAGGTTCAGCATTCTCCCATTCGCCCAGATGGGATATTACTAGGTAATAGGGAGAATCGACGATTACAAATTCGTCGTCAATAACGGTTTATGGTAGGAGTTTATTGATGAAACTGAGCGGCCAAAAAATCAAGTCATGCGTGCGATTGAAACATTGTCTGAAGCTCATATATGGGAAAATTTTTGGCATATTTTCGCGCCCGTGTACTTTTAGCTAATATGTCGAAAAAGGGGAACAACTTTACTGTAATTCCGCGCATAGCGAGACAGCGAAATATGTATAGGACGTACACCTACGGCATACTATTAAACTACGGAGATGCCTCATTCTGAGAATATCGCTAAACTGGCCATAAGTTCTTAAATCATGGTACGTGTGTGTTATGAATTCTTCAATTGATATTGTGCACGTACGTTGGCATACCCGTCAGCATTCAACAATCCAAAATCAGGATATATCACTTATCAGGCGGTTACTGCGACGTCTTTTGGTTTCATTTT
>OZ012689.1:29803545-29838545 GCA_963942565.1 Maea johnstoni
TTTGTCAAGGTAAGTGGTTTACCTGGCTCTTATCTATATTTAGCCAGATGTAGTTCGAGCACGGCAACTCAAATTCCGGTGCATGTACGCCCTCTAGTGGCCATATATAGTAATTGGCCAGTGGCCACACCAACGAGAAATACAAACTAAAAGTGTTTGAAGCTAATACTGGAGTTTGCCTTGTTGAAATCGCGTTGGATCGTCTCAAAGCTGTCAGGCCGTATTCAATAGGAAGGGGCCGCTTCACCATAATACACCGAGCGGTCGGAATTGATCCATTATGTTTCATAGTAAAGCACAGGTACATGTTGCACAACCTCAAGCTCTCCGTTAGTCGGTGTGCTCTCGGTCGAAACCCACCCTCCCCCTATTCAATTTTGGATGCCTATGATGTTTCTGGAAATCTCACGCTCTCAGTCGTTCAGACAGAGATCCATAGCTCTGGAATGGTTCAGATAAATGAATGATGCAAATTACGGGCGCATTGCCTTGGTGAGTGGGGGTGTTGGGGGGGGGGGGGGGGCTGGTCAACTGATCAACTATTACAATCCTTAAATACCTTTCAGGGGGCACTGTACTCCTATTCTTGTAAGAAAGATGCAAGGATTGCCATTTTGGCATTGTCAAATGTGTACAAAATACCCCTATATTATACATCTGAATAACAGGCGACCTCTCTCCTGCCTAATAAAATAATGATGAGCTTCCTAGGTGATACGCGGGTGATATTATGGTGCATTCATTGCCTCTGAATGGTATCCAGAGAAAGTCCGATACAAGGTGATATGATAGGAGTGGAAATGAAAGGAATGGAAAGTAGTATGAAGCTAGTGGCGCTGGGCGCAACACAGCGCAAAGGTTAGGCAGGTATGGTAGAGGAATGGATCCGTGCGCCAAAATATGTAGGCCGGCGCACGGATCCATATCTCAAGGGGAATGGATAGAGGTGTAATAGTTATGAAATATGAGGAATATGGGTAGTGAGTAAAAGCAAATTAGTGATCGTGTAAATATTTAAAGCTATTTTATTGTTCACCTGGGAAAAAAGGTCTGATTGGGAAAATATTTGTTACTAAAATCTGAGAGTAGTAGACAGGGAGTGGGTACTGTGCTTGCATCCTCAAATGTCGCTGCCTCCCATCTCCTTGGCAACTATCTGACCTAGAAAGGATGCTGCATGCTAATTGCACAGATCAGATCACGTGACCAAGGCTACACCGCGTAACCCGAGGCGCACATACCCTAGGTACTAGCATGCTGTGCCTATGGCGTTGCGGTTCAAGGGGATGTATTTCTCTGCTAAAATACCATAAAGGTGAGAATATGGGAAATTTAAAAACATTAACCAGAATTTGCCCCCCCCCCCCCCCCCCCCCCAATATGATATTGACCATCTCAGGGTCATGGACTATTATGATGTATTCAGTTCAAAAGGAATCTCTGTGTGTTTCTCATAACTGGGAATTTGTCATCATGCTGCAAGTTTGATCTGCTACATAAAATTAAAGTTATTTCATAATCATACTTGTACAGTTTTCAATTTGCCAACACCTGTAAAATATAATAGCCCACTCCTAAATTAATAAACTAATCTGACCCCTGGTGGCCAGGATTGGAACCGCATAAAATGTCCTGATTTTGGATGGTTGAATGTTAACAAGTATGAATTATATAACTTGGTCAGAAATCTTCAGATTAGCTACTGATTTGCCAACTTTCTAAAATCATCAACCATTCCTCAAGAATAAATTTATTTTCTAGCCAAGAGCCAAGAATTTCATAATATGCTGAACATAGTAAGTATTTGATCTTGAAAGATCACACAATGTCTGGAAAGATCACACAATGTAAATGTTGTTGATGAAGACATTTTCAGTTCCAAAGCTATCTGCGTGTTTTTGAAAACTGTGTGTATATTATCATGCAGCAATTGTGATCTGCTACATAAACTGAAATTAAAGTTATCCTATTAACATATGTTTCCATGATTATCAACTCTAAAGGCCCGCTCCTTAAGCAAAGTACTAACCTGGCCCCTCCCAGAATTGGAACTAAACAAAATGAAACCAAAAGACGCCGCAGTATAGTAAACTGCCTGATAAGTGATATATCCGGCCTGATTTTGGATTGTTGAATGCTGACGGGTATGCCAACGTACGTGCACAATATCAATTGAACAATTCATAACACACACGTACCATGGTTTAAGAACTTATGGCCAGTTCAGTGCTATTCTCAGAATGAGGCAACTCCGCCGCATAGACTAGTATTAAGTATACCGTAGGTGTACGTCCTATACATATTTCACTGTTTCGCTCTTCAATGACTTACCGTAAAATCGTTCCCCTTTTTCAACATATTAGCTAAAAGTACACGGTCGCGAAAATCTCCCAAAAACTTTCCCATATATAAGCTTCAGACAATCTTTCAATCGCACGCATGACTTTATTTTTTGGCCGCTCAGTTTCATCAATAAACTCGCTGCCATAAACCGTTATTACGAAGAATTTTGTTCTGGCACTTTTCCCTATACACCTAGAATATTGCCAACTTGGCGAGTGGCAGAATGCTGAACCTATTAATGTCCTACGGACGACGTGTTACCCTACCGCACGTTGTATGCCGGGTGGGTCAAGCTATGAAGAATGGTGTTTGTTATAGGTGTAACATAATCTTATATATTAGCTTAGTTAAGTAAGATTGAACTTAGAATATGTGTCTAAGGAAATACCCATATCCTATCCCAGTTTACAACAAGTTCCCCTACAATTTTTGGCATGTGAATAACGTTTATATCATTAACCTACAATCAAAATTATTTAACTGAGTTCCCAACACAATATGTTGGAAGTTAGGAGTACATGATGTTTTACATTACTCGAGTCTTTGTGTCTTGATAATAGAATAGCTGAAAGTGGGAGCCATGCAAGTCATTACCCTAAAACCACCATGAAGTTAAAAAGTATGAGTGTATTGGAAGGCAGGGGAAGACAATTCAAGTTCATATATTGGTAGCACACATGGTGAATAATAGTCAATCTTCTTCTGAAGTAGATGAATGTTATAAAAATTGATTTGTGTGTAATATATGATACAATGTGGTATATGACTGTGACACTAGATGCAGTAGCAATGTCAAAATGATCATGACAGTCAAACAAGTAGATTTGCCTTTCTTCCAATACAAGTTTATGTAATAAGGTATAGGGTACTCCCATAAGTTATTTATAGATTATTATGTAATCACTTGATGGTGGTGTGACAAGTAGAGCCAGTTCTGTACGTAGTAAGATGATCCGGCAGGTTGTTTTCATCCAATATTGATATGTTCTGGATACAAAGTGTTTTTTTGATATGCCAGTCAAGTACTGTTGCTAAGGTCCATGTACCTATGACAAAAGATTTCAAGATAAAAAGGGTATACACATTGTAATTTTCATTCAATTCCCAACACCTAGTCAAGATACAGAAGAGTAGAAATGGCGGGTTCAAGTTTGTTCTGGGCAAATATTTGATATTTTGTTTATTACTAAATATACCTAAATGTGCAGTGCTAACCTTGTTCAACCTGAAAGCCCTAGTGATTAATTAAAATTTATTCTAAATTATCATATCATCAGTGACACCACAGCTGTATAGGAACGGTTCCAGGATCGTCTTGAAGGGAGTTTATACCTCATGAGGAGGTTTGTTTTTCTAAGAGAGATGTGTTGATGAAAGGCAAAGACTAAGAACAGAAACAATTCTTAATAAGAAAAGAAACATTTTGAATTGCACACGCAGGTTTTATTGAGCCACTCAAACCCCCTCTGCATCCACAATTGCATCAGGCACATAAACATTTCTTATCCTCATTTTTATTTTTACCATAGAGGAAACTGTTTTCATGGTACTTAAGTATCATATGAACTTCTTGTCTACAGACCTGACTCTGAAATATATTAAATGAATTGTTTAAAAAAACATTCAACCTATATTGAAGTTGATCACAAAACAAGAGCATCAATCCATTTTGAGTACCATTTAAGAAAACAAAACATGTTTACGTATCATTTTTCAAGAGCAATAACGAAATATATTTTAACATGCTGTCAAGGGAAAACAGACCAGTAACCAATATCCTTATCTTCTAATTAAGAAGACAATGGGTAACCCTGAGTTGTTATCTTTACAGTCATTCAGAAGGGCATGCATTCCTCATTAGCAATTAGAGCATTACAGTTCAGTTATGCAACATTGAGTAGAGCCTACTGGGGAAGGGGGGGGGGGGGGGAGTACCGTTTCAAATAAATCAGGATGTGTTCTACTGTGGTGAAATTTCAGCAAATTAAATTGTACTCATCTTTAAACTCATAACACAACATGTTATTCCACACTCTCACACACACCTATCACACAAACACATATAACAGACAAACACACACATGCCCTCATGTATGTGTATGTTCAATATGTTTAACCACAGCCAATATTGAAAACTATGGTTAAAACTTTGCAGGGCAATTTCTTATTTTTATGATATAGGAGATAAATCATAATCTTAAGTTGCAGTCTAAAGTATGTATGACATTAACCCATTTACTTCATCAAAGGGCTGACCGTATTTGACACATACACAGTATGGAATGTCCCTCAATTGATACATATATTAGCTGTTTCCCAAGCACATCATTAGCTGTGAGCTTGATAGCTGGAAAAGTGGTCTATTCCATTTGTAATTGTTAAGTGTATATTTGAGAGAATGTTAGAGAGCTCTTCAGTCAGTGTCGTCAGTGTCATGTCAGTGGCAGAAACTAAGAATGTTACAGCACAAGCTATAACTTCCTCTCTCTCTTGAAATTAACTAGTGTAGAAAATTCAGGGCATTCACAAAACCATTGTTAACTTTCCTGTATAAAAGAACGTTCTGTGTTTGTTAATTTCTTTCATCACAGATGCCCATCTCCCAAAGGATTCAAGATCTACATATGTGAGCACAATGGGGCTCAGAAAGAGCTCAAATTTCCTGTTTGTGAGTAAAGCAGGGCACATCAAGCCATGTATGGTCCTTCTAATACATTGCCTCCAGTACTTTAAACTTTGAAGGAAAGGAAATGGTTTATTTGCCGTTCAATAAGATCACAGAAATACCATCCCCTAGTACATTGTGTGCCTACTGAAACTACAAGCTTGTCCAACCAGCCCCTTCAGACTGCTGAGTGACGTCACACTTTAGCTACTTCTGCAAGTGCCCTATAGATGGCAGCAGTAACTAGCTTCAGCATTATATATTGTAACTTTGTCCCATAGAGTGCAGAAGTGTTACAGAGGCCCATTGTAAGTCTGCTAATAACCATCGTACAAGTGATCTGGGGTCCCCTGGGAAAGGTGATAAGGGCCTCATAATTATGTTATTCAAGATCCTGGCAGGGTATCAGTGTAGGTCTATATAATGTAGGGTTGTGTGTATTATGGGTATGACACCATATTTTCTATTACCATAGTTGAAAAATATTTAACTTACGACATCTGTGTAAAAATGAACCCTATCCTATCCCAGTTTATATAAACTTTCCCAAATATTATTGGCATCTAACCACCGCTTAAATTGTTAACATACAATCAGCATAACCTAACCGAGTACCTAATGCAATATGTTGGTAATGAAACCCATGATGTGGTAGATAACTTGTCTTTGTTTCTTGAGGATTAATAGCTGAAAGTGGGAGGAATGATAATCAATACCCAAAAACCAACATGAGGTAGGAAAGTAAAAGTGAATTACAAAGCAGGAGAAGCCATATTCATAATTCTTAGCAGACAAGGAGAACAATAGGTGGGCTTGCCTCTAAAGTAGGTGAATATGGTAAAAATTGATTTGTGTGAAACACATCATACAATGTGTTAAATGACACTTGCAATATATTGAGAGGCAACTAGCAATGTCTGAAACGGTGAATTACAGTAAAACTGGTAGAAATTGTTCTCTTGAAATCCTTAATTATTTAATAAGGTACACTTGGCAGTAGTAACTAGCTGAAGCAATTTTTAATGTTACTGTCTCCCAAAAGAAAGCAGGTGTTTTAGAAAGACTCATTGTAAGGCTGCTGAAAAACATCCTTCTAATTGAAGTAGAAACCCATGACAGAGGTGATAAGGGCCTCATATATTATGTAATGTAAACTCTGTGACATAAAGATCCTTGCCTTTAACATTGACTCCTGCTATCAAACAGTAAATAGTAATCTCAACTTGTAAGGCTGTGGTGTAAGTAGCATTTCCTCATATCTTGCTATATAATAGATCCCACATACTTCATTAATCAGTGATCTCCAGCGTATGTAAGACCTTGTGTGTTATGACTAAATCTCATCTTATATAATCACTTATATTGAATAATAATTAAACCATTGTGTAAAAAATTTACTCTTTCCTATCCCAGTTTACATAAAGTTCATTAAAACCCTATGCATGTAACCACGGCTCATATTGTTGACCTTAAATCAAGATAGATTATATAGAAACCACATGAATATTTCAGTAATGAGTATAGATGGTTTTTATTATTATCTGTGTCTAGTTTCTAGAATACATGAAAATGAGAGAAGCAGGTAATTACCCTAACAAGCAGCATGAGGAATGAAGAGTGTGTGTATATTGAAAATCAATTGAATATAACCTTGATGCTGATGGTGAACAATAGGTGGTTTTGCTTAGAACTGAAGTACATAAAGTGGTAAGAATTGATGTGTGTGAAATCATAATATGATGTAAATGACTTACAATACATATTAAGCCAATGCAATATATCACAAGCAATGATATCAGTGTAAGTTGGTACATATATGTTTGTTGTAATGCTTAGTAATAGAGTAATAGACTACAAATGGCAGCATTAAACAGGACTTTAACAGGGCTGCATTGTAAACCTGTCTAGAAGGATCATAGTAACTGAACTGAAGTGACTGTGAGAGGTGACAAGAGCCCTCATATATGATATAATTCATGGTCTGTGGCAGGAAATTCTGGGTTGTAACCCCTTAAGTGATGCCATCAATCAGTATAAACTGCTTACAACTTGTAAGGCAGAAGTGTAAATATTAGATTGTCATGTTGAGATATATGGAACATTTAACATTCATATTAACAGTTTATTAGCAGCCTTAATAAGGTCGTTTGCATTTAACATGATCTGTGTATGTCTCACAGTCAATATTATATTACTTTTAATACTTTTAGAAGTGTTAATACTTTTAGAAGTATTAATGCCACTCCTATCACAGTTTACATAAATGTAAAGAATCATTGTATTTAATAATGAATAGAAAAATAGAAACCACAAATGACAGCAGGATTATAAATTACAAGTTTATGGTAATATCTGTTTACGAGATCAGTGTAACTCAAGTGAAGAAGGTTGTGCATTAGACAATGTATGCAAATATATATATCTTGCTTGTGAAGTAGCTAAATGTGTGAAAATCATTTGATATGGCACAATAGACATCATATATGATAAATGCATGTCACAATAGATGAAATAAAGGACAAATGTATAATACATTGACCAGTAGTAAAATTATTTGAAATTTTGGAAATGCTTACTTTATGTAGGAGGCTTCAAATATAAGCAGTATGTAGGTAAAGTTAAGTTTAATGTTATCTTGATAAACAAGGTTATGGGTATAACAGGACCCCATTTTAAAATGTAATTTACTTGCTACTAATTGTGTTGATTTCCAATGTAAAAAGTGATAAGCCCCTTCTTTGATATATATTTCAGCAATTCTAAAACAAAAGTATTAAAAATAACATCAGATCATGGTAATATATAATAAAAAGTCTGTCACAATATATAATTATGTTCCAAGAAATTATCAAAAATAGCAAGATGTCGTATGAATTATCTATCTTGAATGTATAATACAATATTTATTTCTTTGCTTGACAGGTATTTTAGGAGAGGTTGACTCCTGCCATCAAACAGTAAATAGTAATCTCAACTTGTAAGGCTGTGGTGTAAGTAGCATTTCCTCATATCTTGCTATATAATAGATCCCACATACTTCATTAATCAGTGATCTCCAGCGTATGTAAGACCTTGTGTGTTATGACTAAATCTCATCTTATATAACCACTTATATTGAATAATAATTAAACCATTGTGTAAAAAATTTACTCTTTCCTATCCCAGTTTACATAAAGTTCATTAAAACCCTATGCATGTAACCACGGCTCATATTGTTGACCTTAAATCAACATAGATTATATAGAAACCACATGAATATTTCAGTAATGAGTACATATGGTTTTTATTATTATCTGTGTCTAGTTTCTAGAATACATGAAAATGAGAGAAGCAGGTAATTACCCTAACAAGCAGCATGAGGAATGAAGAGTGTGTGTATATTGAAAATCAATTGAATTTAACCTTGATGCTGATGGTGAACAATAGGTGGTTTTGCTTCTGAAGTACATAAAGTGGTAAGAATTGATGTGTGTGAAATCATAATATGATGTAAATAACTTACAATACATATTAAGCCAATGCCAAATATCACAAGCAATGATATCAGTGTAATTTGGTACATATATGTTTGTTGTAATGCTTAGTAATAGAGTAATAGACTACAAATGGCAGCATTAAACAGGACTTTAACAGGGCTGCATTGTAAACCTGTCTAGAAGGATCATAGTAACTGAACTGAAGTGACTGTGAGAGCTGACAAGAGCCCTCATATATGATATAATTCATGGTCTGTGGCAGGAAATTCTGGGTTGTAACCCCTTAAGTGATGCCATCAATCAGTATAAACAGCTTACAACTTGTAAGGCAGAAGTGTAAATATTAGATTGTCATGTTGAGATATATGGAACATTTAACATTCATATTAACAGTTTATTAGCAGCCGTAATAAGGTCGTTTGCGTTTAACATGATCTGTGTATATCTTACACTCAATATTATATTACTTTTAATACTTTTAGAAGTGTTAATACTTTTAGAAGTATTAATTAAAAAAATAGAAACCACAAATGACAGCAGGATTATAAATTACAAGTTTATGGTAATATCTGTTTACGAGATCAGTGTAACTCAAGTGAAGAAGGTTGTGCATTAGACAATGTATGCAAATATATGTCTTGCTTGTGAAGTAGCTAAATGTGTGAAAATCATTTGATATGGCACAATAGACATCATATATGATAAATGCATGTCACAATAGATGAAATAAAGGACAAATGTATAATACATTGACCAGTAGTAAAATTATTTGAAATTTTGGAAATGCTTACTTTATGTAGGAGGCTTCAAATATAAGCAGTATGTAGGTAAAGTTAAGTTTAATGTTATCTTGATAAACAAGGTTAAGGGTATAACAGGACCCCATTTTAAAATGTAATTTACTTGCTACTAATTGTGTTGATTTCCAATGTAAAAAGTGATAAGGCCCTTCTTTTATGTATATTTCAGCAATTTTAAAACAAAAGTATTAAAAATAACATCAGATCATGGTAATATATAATAAAAAGTCTGTCCCAATATATAATTATGTTCCAAGAAATTATCAAAAATAGCCAGATGTTGTATGAATTATCTATCTTGAATGTATAATACAATATATATTTCTTTGCTTGACAGGTATATTCGGAGAGAAGGTTGACTCCTGCCATCAAACAGTAAATAGTAATCTCAACTTGTAAGGCTGTGGTGTAAGTAGCATTTCCTCATATCTTGCTATATAATAGATTCCACATACCCATTAATCTGCAGCGTTTGTAAGACCATGTGTGTTATGAATAAAGCTCATCTTATATAATCACTTATATTGAATAATAATTAAACCATTGAGTAATTAACCCTTTCCTATTAAGCCGATGAAAAATATCACAAGCAATGATAAGAGTCAATTTGGTAGATATAAGTTTGTTGTAATGCTTAGTAATAGACTACAAACGGCAGCATTAAGTAGTTGAAACAAAACTTAATCCCAATTTATCTCCCCCCAAAAACAGGACTTTAACAGGGCTGCATTGTAAACCTGTCTTGAAGGATCATAGTAACTGAACTGAAGTGACTGTGAGAGCTGACAACAGCCCTTATATATGATGTAATACATGGTCTGTGGCAGGAAATTCTGGGTTGTAACACTCTAAGTGATGCCATCAATCAGTATAAACTGCTTACAACTTTTAAGGCAGAAGTGTAAATATTAGATTGTCATGTTGAGATATATGGAACATTTAACATTCATATTAACAGTTTATTAGCAGCCTTAATACGGTCGTTTGCGTTTAGCGCTTAACATGATCTGTGTATTGTCTTACACTCAATATTATATTACTTTTAATACTTTTAGAATTATTTATGCCATTCTTATCACAGTTTACATAAATGTAAAGTATCATTGTATTTAATAATGAATACATAAATAGAAACCACAAATGACAGCAGGATTGTTAAATACAAGTTCATGCTAATATGTGCTTACGATATCAGTGTAACTCAAGTGAAGAAGGTTGTGCATTAGACAATGTATGCAAATATAGATGTTTTGCTTGCGAAGTAGCTTAATGTGTGAAAATCAGTTGATATGGCACAAAAGACATCATATATGATAAATGCATGTCACAATAGATGAAATAAAGGACAAATGTATAATACATTGACTAGTAGTAAAATTATTTGAAATTATGGAAATGCTTAGTTTAGAAAAGTTGAATGCTATCTTAGTAAACAAGGTTATGGGTTTAACAGGACCCCATTTTAAAATGTAATTACTTGCTACTAATTGTGTTGACTTCCAATGTAAAAAGTGATAAGCCCCTTCTTTGATATATATTTCAGCAATTTTAAAACAAAAGTTTTCAAAATAGCATCAGATCATGGTAATATATAATGAAAAGCCTGTCACAAAATATAATTATGTTCCAAGAAATTATCAAAAATAGCCAGATGTTGTATGAATTATCGATCTTGAATGTATAATACAGTATATGTATTTCTTTGCTTGACAGGTGTATGAGGAGAAAAGGTTGATATATTTTGTTGATGTGAAGAATCGCATGACATGTTGGCACGGCTTATCACAAAAGGACGGGTACAGGAAGCTACTGAAATAGTGAATGGGCGTGATGTTCAGACAGTGCCAGTATCAGAAGTGGATCCTGAGTTCATTGGTGAAGATACGAGGGTGCTGGCACAAATTATCCGGATAAAGAAAGGCACTGGAGGAAAGAAAAAGATTGTAAACAAAGAAGGAGTTCATGGAAAAATGATGAAGCTGGAGCATCCCTACGATAGGCTAGTGTTGTGTAGGTGAGTATAATTGAGTAAATGCATATTTGAATAAAGTGCAAGTAGTGGAAAAAATAAGGAAATAAGGGAAATACATAAGTTAATTATGGTATGTTGGACAATAAAAACAATGCAAGTATATTGTTTACTTGACAAAAAGTAGGGAATCATACCACAGTAAAAACACTTATGATAATTGCAGGTGCTAAGGCATAAAGCAGAAATAGAAGATTACTAAAAAGACGTATCTTAGGAGAACTAAAACATCTGCTTCACCACTGGAGAACCAGTATTGAAAATGTCAGGTCTATTTTTTATTTCAAAGCTATTACTGCATGTAAAGAGCAAAATTACATTAGTATATAGATATTGACTGGTGCACAGCCTAGTCATACATGTAATAAGTATAGAAATTATGAAATGTTATTTTACATGTATGAATCATATACTAACTGGAAAATGTATTATCATCTGTAGTTTGTAAGTTATGGGTGTAGTGCTGTGAGTGATATAAAAAAGATAAGCAAGTTCTAACGAGCCATAACATAAAGCATTGGAGATATTTGAGGGGACAGAATGTATTTGCAGTCTCTTCTTTATTTCAGGGACATCACTGGCGGGAATATCTTTTACATCTTGTGCAAAAATGAGACAAAAGCTATTGAGTTATTCTTGATGAGGGATTGCCCATGGATAGGAATGAGCGTATGCATTTTCGAGCCAGAATATGAATTCCATATTGCTAATGTCCTCACAATAAGCACAGAACATCCATTGATGCCACTTGGGGAACAAGATTTAGGGATGTGCATCTCAAGCTATGCATGTGAGTGGACCACTAGAGGGGAGATGCAAGTATTATTTGCTCGTAACGCTGACATTGAGATACGAAAAGCAAGCCTTGTAGAAGCATGCGGGGCAAACATGTGTGACGGGCAGCACGAAGCCAAAGAACGCTGCAGCGCTTTGTCGGCAGGCGTGCCTCCCAGATTGATACTGAGGGGTGTAGTGTCTTCAAAAGTAGCTGGAGTGCGTGGAGTCAAATTTCAATCATCCAGTTTTACCAAATATATAGTTGAAGAAGAAGCTATGAAGGTAAGTTAGGGAATTTGTAAAGAAAGTACCAATAAATGTATGAAGTGTAATAATTAGGAATAAGGAAAATATTGTACAAGTATTAAATTCAATATCATTGGATATCATTTCCTTAAAAGCAATAATTTATATAAAATAGTATGTGAAATGATAGTCATTAGGATGTCAATAGTGTGCAATATATAGCCTAAATGTAGAATACTCAATTCTTACTGTTTGTAGAAACCAAATTTCCTTTCAAAAAAGTCATTAAGCAATCCATGTGACTGACAAATGACAGCTGTGTTCAAAGTGCCCACTATCATCTGTGCAGAGTAACACAAACGGAACTGTGCAAATTACTCATACAGTTCAATAAGGGCATTACCCCATAAGTTTATTAAATAATGATAAGAGAATAAGATAAAAAAATGTCAATGCTGCATGTAGTTCCCACAACTTTAATATAAGTTAATAGCAATTAAATGTAAAATAATATAAATAACAGAAATAAGAACCATAATACATGCAGTTGTATCTAAGTATTGCATATCAATTAACCAAAGGCATATGGTATCATAATTGTTATTAAGTTTTGACAGACATTTGTATATTAAATTATTTACGTATTTGTTCTTTTGCAGATTGGTGCCAAAGACCAAATAGAGTTGACTGGTTTGCGAAGAGCTGTGGTAGGAGTGTTGGAGTATTACAGACAAGCTGGAGTTGGTTGGATAATAAGTGGATGGTTTAAGCCTGGGATATCTTCAGCAGCTGAGTTGCCCAAGGAACCCCGTCTTCACATTACTGACATACGGCCAGAGAATGTTCAAGAAGGTGCTCCTAAATACAAGTGTCGGCCAAGGGCAAATATAGATGAACAGGAAGTACATCTGGCATTTCCCCCTTTGAGTGAAATGGTGGAAGATTCAAGCGCAGGTGGCAGAAGAAGAGGGGTATCAGGTAGAGGCAGAGGAGGAATGATAAATGTAGAAAGACCGGGTGGGTCAGCTGTAGCAAGTGGACTATCACATATGACTGTAGGACAAAGTAGTGGTACAGAGTTACAAGAAGAGCCATATGGAAATAGGGAAGTACAGTTACATAGGGCCCAAGGCACAACTGACAAGAGAGTAAGTGGAAGAAGAGGTAGGGGTAGAGGGCAGAGTACAGAGGTAGGAAGTGGGACACAGAAAGAAGTAACAGGAATAGGTAGGGGATTAAAGAAAACTATAAACACACGGTCAGGTTTGAACACAAGTATAGAAGCTGAAAGTGGAGAAAACGTGAAAGACAGAAGTGAGGTGGCTGGTGGTAATGGCAAAGGACAGGTTACAGTGAAAGGAACAGGAAAGAAAAGCATAGAAAAGGGGAAAAAAAAGAGTACAGGCCCGGTACATGCAGAAGTGAATAAAAGTATTCCTGCTAGCAGTGTTGAAGATATAGTAGTATCTATTTTTGGGCAAACAAGTGAGTTAGGTTGGGGAAGACATGTAAGTGAGGTATTACGTCAAGATCTTGGTGAAGGATGTAAAGAAGCAGCAGCAGCAATTGGGACAATTGAGGCAGGACTTCAAGCAGGTGTAGAGGGTACGAAAGAGATAGACCTCAGAAATAAAAGCAATGACAGACTCCGTAAAGAAAAAGAGAAGCAATACAAAACAATAAAAATGCAGAGTGCAAAGAGAAGGGGAATAAGCTTGCAACAGGCAAATGCTGCAGCTGGTAGCATGGAACAACTAATAAGTAGCAATAGAGGAATTGAAAGAGAAGAGGTAGGACAGTCATTGAGTGAGAATGTCATGGTATCAGTAATAGATAAAGATGCCATAGAAATGGCAAATACAGGGGCAGGTAAAGATCAAGGAGGTCTAACTACTAATAGGGGACAACTCAGTATTGAAAGATTCCCGGCAAAAAGTGTAGGTAAGACAAGTGAAGTTAAGCAAGTCCAGGTTGAAGAAAGAGATAATGAAGGGGAAGCTGCGGAAATAATGTTAGGTGAGGAAGCAGCAGTTGAAAGTGTTGGAGAATAAAGTGAATAGGTAAAACAAAACAGGAACTAGTGGGAAAAGATGTCCAAAGAATATAATGTGCACTAGAATGTGAAGAGATAGAAAGTAAATAAAAATGAAGTACAAGTGTAGGCATGTGTTAATGAGCAATACAGGTTAAAAACTAAAAGCACAGAAGTTGCCAAGATAAACATTGGTATATTTGAAATATTTGAAAAAAAAAGGAATCATTGACTTTATAAAAGTACTAAGTAAACTGACCAATACTAAAAATCTTCAAACTGACTTAAACCCTAGCACTACATTTGGCATGCTAGATATGTGTCTCAGAATGGCCAGAAATGGATGCCACTTAAGTAAGAGGGAGTGGAAAAACATGGTCTGGGAGAAGGCTTGGCAATTGCAAGACAATGAATGCGCCCCTGAAAACAATCACACTCTGATGTATAGAGTAATTGACAAACCGTGCTACCTGATCTGGTGGATTCTATCAGACAGACTACCTGGCATCACAAGTAACTGTGACATTATGGCAAAATTAGTCTGTAATGCGAGCCTTCTCAAAGATCATGATTATAGACTTAAAAACAAATCATTTCGTCATAAGATATGCAATAACTGTGAGCTAGGATTAAGAGAAGACGTTATTCACATGGTGATGGAATGCCCTCACTATGAGGATGCCAAAGGAGAAATGTTGGAGATGACACACACCAACCCCCGTCTCTATGCATACAAAGTGTACCGGTCAATCTTTCATACTTCTGAGATAGCTCAAACTGTTCAATGGTCCTATGACCATTCTAGGTAGGCACATTGTTTAATGTGCAGTATGTAATTTGGAGTATATCACAGGTACCGGCTTATATGCAGTCTCCCATGAATACTCATCCACTTGCGACGTTAATACACTTCTTGACACAAACGTTATTTTCTATTAACTTATGCGTTTAGATGTGTGTTCGACACATTGCGGCCTTAAAGTATTAAGCTCAATCCCTGTCTACTTAATTCGCTTTCTTTTAGTTCTTGTATGTTCCACCTTGTAGGTTTCTCACCTAAACGATTCTCCCTAACACAGGGTCTTTTTGGTTGATTGCTTTGCAGTCTAAATGATTCTACTCCACCATCTGGACGTATTTACCTAATAACTTGAGTTAAACACTATTCTTGTTTCGCCATTTAGGCTTTTTCCCCCTTTGGGGTTGGTTAACACTGTTGGTACAGAACCGTTAACACACTTACTGGCACAAACTATATATTCTATTAAATTGTATGACTAGCTGTGTGATTGACATATTGCGGCCTAAAAGTATTAAGGCCAATCCCTGTCTACTTATTTCTTTTTCTCTCATTTGTGTATGTCCCACCTTTTAGGTTTCTCACCTAAATGACTCTACTTAACACAGGGTCTATTTATTTATTTATTTGTTTGCTTCGCAGCCAAAATGGTTCTACTACACCATCTGGACGTGTTTGCATAATAACTCAAATTAAACAAGGTTTCTGGTTTGCCATTTAGGCTTTTCCCCCTTATGGGTTGATTTAACACTGTTGGTACAGAACCTAATATTTTTGAGCAGTATATACCTATTTACTACTTCTAGTTGATATTTCTTGCTCAGGGTCCAACCTTGATGTATTATATGTTGAGATTTGTTGCTCGAATACATGATGTACCATAATGCTATCAGTTCTGTCATAAAGGTTTTTCCCCTTCATGACTATAAGTGACACTTAAGGTATGGGTTCTAGTACATCTGAGCAGTGTACACTCTATTGTTATTTTTTCTTTTCCGTTTGACAAAGTTCATGTTTTGATCTCGATGTAATATGTGTTGATTTCTTTTGCTCTTGGACGGGCAGTCAATAAAGATACAATACAATACAATACTACAATTGGCAATATAGAGGATGAACAGGTGAATCAGGTTATACAACAAAATGGTGATCTGTTAAGTGTATTGATGGGTAAACACCCAGATGACGCTCCGTTTGAAACAATGATAAAAATCTGGCCAATATCAAGCAAATATATAGCCAACATGTATAGAAAAATGATGAGAACCCGGTAATTTCTTCTTTCACTCTTTAAACTAATTAAGTGAGATCTTACTTATAGATTTTGCTGATAGTCAGCAGCTATTCTCTATAGCAAGTACCGTTAATACCTCCTAAAGCGGACCACCATGTAAAACTGACCTAACCGCTTTACATATTTTATTACCGTAAAATGTTTTCATTTTTAGTGTAGATCAGGACAATCACACTCTCTTTTGTTGTATTTATATTACTAACTGTTCAGTTTTTTGTTGAGTCCTGTTCTAGACAATCTTACTTTCCTTTAAAAATGCTCAATGCTATATAGAATCAGTGGCAAACAAGGTCCAATTGTGTTTAATAATATAACTTTCACAGCATTACACAGCTATGAGTACTCTTACCCAGTCTGTTCTCTGTCTATGTATAATGTGCTGGTTCTTGAATGTACAAATTGTATATATCCTACTTTTCTGTTCTACTGTTGAAATAATATATTTGTATTTGCTATTATTTTGTACCGAATATAGTAGAGTTAATAAGATATACAATACAAAACTATGTACTCATCTCAGAATACAGTGATAGCTCTCCAATTTGAAAGAAAGGTATGAGTAGAAGTATTTCATGCATGTTCTGTTGTGAATAAAATTAATTTTTATTGAATATCCTTGTTGTTTTTTGTTAAATTAACATAAAATATGAAAAGGGAGTTATTAGTGTAAACTATACTGGTATCAATGTGTGATAGATGCTATGCACATATAAGTATGTTTACATTTTAAAAGATGATTACTTGTAAAAGTATGTTTGAGTAATAAACATTCAGTAGGTATAATGATGGTTGAAACATTTAACTATTACAAACATAGTAAATTTTAGTGAAAGTGATAAGGGATTTGAAATATGGGGGCAGAAGCGACTGTTTTATACATAACAGTAGATGTACTAACATGCAAAGGTGTGCATGAATAGTTGCACAAAAATGCAGGTCAGGGTAAATTTAATCAAACCAAAAAGTGTTTGCAAAATATAGTCATTGTTTTAAAGATAGATACTCAATCAACACTATACATCATAGAACTTCATGTTAGAGCAATTAAAGTGTATGCAGAGCAATAATACAACACCAATTACATATTCATAATAATTTTTATTAGAATTGCTTAAAAAATATAACAAAGAACATAAATAAATTACAGTATTGCAGGGTGATCAGAACAAGAAAGGAAACAATAATGAAATAATGTTTAATACTCATGTTATCGCCATATAAATACTTATGTGGGCATAAGTGAAAGACAGCACATGATATCAAGTAAAAGAAGCATTTTACCAGTATTCAGTAGGACAAAAAGATGATTATAACTGATTATCTAAAATCTTCATAATCCTTATTACCCATGTATGCTATAATAATGCAGCTGCCAAAAGTATGTTTTACAAAACAATACTACATAAGTTCTAGCACAATAATAACAGAGGTTTCATAAAAAAAATAGAGATAAGGACTTAAGTCACACTATAAAGTATGTAGAAAAATTGCTGGAAAGACGTAAATATTGAAATCACTATAAATTATGAAGTTGTGTTGTTGATTATAATTACCTGTTGGCAATGAACAGTACACAGGTGAATTTGGATATGACGGAATCAATGGGACCATGAAAATTGTTCTGTCATATGGAAAATACATTGTATAAATATGACATATACTTGACATCCATCGGAGTGGGACGAAGCATGTCATCCTTCATATGCAAAAATTTGTCGTACAGTGGTCCGTCATATCCAAGTTCACCTGTATAACATAAGACAAAGAATATGAAGTTGTAATAGATACGCGATAAGAAATCACGCTGCATTGTACTAAAAGTTGTCAAATAATACATGTAGGACAATGTTACATACACTGTTGTAATCCCGACCATTTTATAATCCAATGTATATTCCAGGTCGTAACCAATTAAAATTAACCAACATCACCTCTGTTAATGAAGTGCACCATAAAACACATACATGTGATAATGGAATTTATGTCATCAACCTGGCGTAAGTTTAATTGAAGAAGTTGAAAATATGTACAACAAACTAAGAAATAGCAATTGAAAGTCATCACTACTAGTCACCTTGCATACAACAGTTGAAAATGCACCAGTACATTTTGGTAACTATAGTCAAAATAGAACAGCATCACTAGTAATAAACCTTACTTATACATATAGTACAAAGGGTTGACTTTGGTTTAGGCAATTATTGAATGAATTTTGTTTACCCATTGTTGCTTGTATTAAAGAAATTATTGAATTATACTATTAAAATAAGTGGCTAGGTCTGATATACTCTACTAATCTCATTGAGATGAAGAATGATATAAGTCATCCCTTGGAAAGGGTCAATAGAATATAACCTAAGGTAATTGCCTTGTAAAACTGAAACTGTATGCATAAAATGCATAGTCTAAATATAAAGCAATTTATAACACATGCAAGTGTCACGTTTAATATATTAAAATTATACAACAAACTATGAAATAGCAAGTGAGAGTCATCGGTACAACTAACCTTGCATAAACCACAGACAATTGCACCTGTATGTATGAGAAAAGTACAGCAAAAACATCATACCTCACAAGTAATAAATGTTATTTATATAGAATAGTACCAAGTGACTTATTTGGTTGATGCAACTATTGAGGGACTAAAGTTAATGCTAGGTTACTTGGATAAAAAGAATTATTCAAATATATATACATGTCAATAGTTAAATAGCATAATAACATCACTCAAATGAAGACGACATATAAATCATGGCCAGTAAGGCAAGATAGTATTTCAGTAGAGATAATTGCCTTGTAAGACTGTATGCGTTTAATGCATAGCAATAAAATGCACTTGATAATACATGAATCAAGTAAAAAGAAACTAGTTCCAATGCAGCAAACAGAAAAGATAAACCACTAACTAATCAATAGCTATTAAAATAGCTGTACAAGTAACCTAGCATAAACCAGGGGAAATTGCCCCAGGTTTTTTAGCCAAGCTTACTTAAAATATAAGATATGTCACAGCTAAACCTTAGTTATATGAAATCGTACAAACTGATGAATTTATGAAATGCAGTGGCACCATGAGTGATTAGTATTTCAGTACGTAATGACACAAAAGGTAAGTAAGTCAACAACTAGACTTGGTTGCACATATCATCTAAATCCTAACTAAAGCCTGGGCAGAACTCTGAAACCATGACTCTTAAAGATCATGATTAAAATGATCATAAACAAAATAAAAAATCTAGGAAATTGTAATAATTTATGAAATGCAGTGCCACCATGAATGATTAGTATTTCAGTATGTAATAACACAAAAGGCAAGTCACTTGGTTGCACATACCATCTAAATCCTAAGTAAAGCCTGTGCAGAACTCTGAAACCATGACAATTAAAGATCATGATTTGAATGATCATAAACAATTTTTTTTATCAAATTGTTGCAATGAAAACTGCGGGACAACTATATTTCCAAGAAGCAATGAGACTTGAAGTAACATAAATGCAACACTCAGTGCAGATGTGTTGCCCATATTAAAAATCCCCTTGCTAACTGTCAAAAGTAACTTAAGCATATGACAGAAATGGATGTGAAGTGTAAAGTGACGTAAATCATTATATACTATCAGGTAATTGACACTGATATTCTTTCCTAGGCTCTCATGGTTGCAAAACTACACCTACATGCAGGAATTCCTGCATCACCAGGTCGGGATTGTGTAAACGAGCCTCTGCATACACAACATGTCCATTGGCAAGAATAGTTAGCACATTGCTAACTGGTAATTGGCCATTTTTGTAATGCCACTCTCTCTCAAAGGCCTTACGGGCATGAATATTTTCTGGTGAATCAACTGGGCCTGGAAAACCTGTAACTAGAGCCATCAGCGCCCAAGGGCGTAGGTAAGGATCTTGCGTGAAGCGTGCACCATGACCACTGTTATGCTCCTGTAACCTACGTCGAATATTACATGTTTCACCAACATATGCATAAGTGCAGTTTCTAGAACTGACAAGCATATAGACAAAGCCTACATTTACGTCTGGAAATGTATGATCACCAGAAGGCAAAGGGCTGAGTTGATGGCGTACAACACGTGGTCCAATATTATGACAATCAAGAGCGTTGAGAACTACATCCACATGTGCTGCCCAGCGAGATGGTTGAAGCAGCAATTGCATGATGGCAGAAAGAGTATCGTCTGGGTCTTGTGATACAAAGGTGATGTCATCTAAAGAATGCACACGGCTAAGTAAAACCAATAACTGCTCACGTTCCCATAGACGATATTGCTTATGAGTTAAGCTTAGCTGAGTAGCTATTTGGGGGAGTGTTTCGCCTATAGCTTTGTGTACAGTGCTGCAGACAAAATGGCACAAGGGGAACTGTTTGCGCCATGCTTTTGTTCTGCGACTAGAGACTATTAATGGTGGTGTGATACGCATTTTCACCACCATTAACGGCCAGGTGTCAGGTAAGTTGTTGACATCAAAGTCCCGATGACCGGGTGGGACCAAACGTACAGAAATTGTACTGCTAGAAGGGTCTGTAGGATGAGCTGTAATATCATGCACAACACATAATTGTCCCTGGGAGAAGCGAGGGCACAAAGGAGTGACATTGGTGTTGTTATAGGTAAGACGCATGACTGCAGCACGGAAAACTACCAGAGAAGCAGGTTCAAGGCATTTGTCGTTGAGTTGGAGACTGGTTGCATGAGAAGCTGGTAGAACTTGTCCTCCGGGAACTTCAATTTCATCACATGCTTGAAATGTGAAGCACTGTAGAGTAGGATCAGCCAATTTGGAGTGTAGGAACTCTTGGAGAATTTCTTTGCTAGCCTGTCGTGTGGCAACGATACGAAGGATATGTGGAGGAACCTGTTGCCAGGTGGTAACACAATTTTGAGGGATGCAATGCTGTTGAATGATATTCTTGAATTGGTTGATCTCTTCCTCTGTGAGAGTGCTACGACGAAGTAATTCTAATACAATCTGTAGACGGCCATCTTGTAGAGCACGTACGTAATGTTTCAGGGAAATCACTTTGAAAGTAGTTATCAAGTGATGACTTGTCCAAATGAGTGACCCTGTGACCGGAGACAGCTGGCGAGGATCTCCACAAGCAATGACAAGAACCCCCCCCATGGGGACAGGGCTATCCCGTATATGGCGAAGGACTGTATCAATGACTGCAAAAGTTTCTGCTGAAATGAGACCAATTTCTTCAACAAGCAGAACATCAATGCGTTGCAGTGCAGCAAGTCTAATTGGACTGCGAGCAAGAGCAATGATTGTGGTCTCTGCCATAGATGTAATAGTGTGATTGCGGTAGTCAAGAACAGGAAGACGAAACAAAAGGTGAATATGTTCACCACCTAGTCGACGTGCACGTTCTGATGTCAAAGCAATGATCTGAGCATTGAGTCCTCTTGATAGTGCATACAATTGGGCTAAGAGCAAAATATGTGTTTTGCCAGAACCGGGCGGGCCTACTAACAGGGGCCAGTAGCAGGAACTTGCATCAGGTCTGAAGATGTGGTCCACGGCAGATATGCACAATTGCAATGCTGCCTCTTGTTCTGCAATTGATGCTTGTAACTGATGCTGCAAAGGAGTGATGCGAGGTTGAAAAGGAACAATATCCCCGTTGATCAAGGCGTTTACATCAGGGAAGTCAGGAATTAAGTTATTTAATTCATGATATAATGCGTCTACCGCAGTTTTGCGCCTTGAATGCTCCAATAATTGGACCTCGTCATTAGCCTGTTGAATCATGTTACGTTCCAAAAATAATGGGAGTGCGTCATATGCAATCTCTTCCTGAAGAAGGAAACGGTCTAGGCCTTCAAGTAAGCATTGCAGAAGACGTGCAAACTGCCTCGTACTAATACCTAACCACTGAAGTTGATCAAGCACGTATGAACGTGCAATGCGTTGAACATCATGTACAGTCGGTTGATCTTCTGTGAGTAACGAAGCTCTGCGAAAAGCATCTAGCATACTAGGAGCACTGTAAAGGTCAATCTCCGTCACAAATCTTCCAAGTGAAAGCATTAAATGGACAAGAAACTTTGAGAACTGGTTAGGAGAGACCTGTGTGTATATCACAACATTGCGACGTGTTTTGGTGATGTCAACAAAGCGCAAGTACAGAGCAGAGAATGTGCCATGTTGTGCAAGATGTTCCCTATGTATGGAATTGAAGATGGCATCACAAAGTTCCAAAGCTTGTTGGGCGTGATCTCCATCTGGTGACTGTGCTTTGGCAAATATGTGTTGGCAGGCATCCAATACATGGGAATGGCGCAGCTTAACCCGCCGAAGAGCACCATCAACCCACTGGCAGGACCCTAAGTCAATATGAAGTTCATGACGTTGACGTCCAATGGATGTAAATGTAAAACATTTCGCATAAAGTTCAACACTATCAAACAGCAGCAACTCTGGAGGACGAACAGAGAAAGCAGTTGTGACATCAAGGTAGTAAGAACCTCTGGAATAGTCAAGCATTGCAAGCTGTTGGCTGTCAGTGAAATTCCGCCATTCAGGGAAGTTTCTTCGTTGTTCTACAGTTACAAGTTGGCCTCCTCCACCTTCAACCAGGCCACGAGTGTTGGGGCGTTTGATGACAGCTGCACGATACTCAGGAGGTAGGGTGGACACATGAGTTGTATCCACAGGACAAGTAACGTAAGGCAATCCTAGGGAAAACCAAATCATTTCTGTAAGAGCAATTTCTCTTGCTAAGGCAGACTGGCCCTTGTCAGGGTTTTTGATTGCTTGTCCTGTTATCTTAGTGTTCTTTAAAGGTTGCACATTAGCATGAACTGAGTTTGGAGTAGATGAATCTACTGTGAGACTAACTTGTCTTTTTTCATCAATGCCAGCAGCATACTTTGCCAAATAAGCAACCTGAAATTTGCGGTCACACAACTGCACATTACTTGAAGAACGAAGTGCCACAAAAAGCAGAGGTACAGTAGGCACAAAATGCTCACCAGGCTGGGCAGGATAGTGCCAAAAGCCACCACGAAATGCTCTAAGTGGCGTCCATTTGTTAGTATATGGGTCCAGTGTCCCTAAGTCTAGGAACTGTAGTCTTTCTAATGTTTGTTCATCATACAAACCTTCCTTTTCCTGGAAATAATATGAAAGTCCTGGAGGGTGTTTAGGAACACGACAAATTAGTGAATCATCAGAAGCACGTCGCTTCATACACCGTGATCCAGCCCTAACACAACTATGTGACTGTAATTGAGATGCAAGAGAAAACATTGGAATAAACTGTTCCAAGTCTGAGATGAATCCATCTTGTATAAGATGAGGTAAATCTGTTCGAGCAGAAGCAGTGAAAAAGTCCTTGATAGAACAACGTATGCGTTCAAGAGAAACCTGCTCAGGCTCAGGGTGTAATGTCACACCTCCATGTATGTGAGGCCTATTTCCTAATGCACCAGCACTCTGAAACTCGTACCTCATCCATGCACACTTCACATGACCAAGGGGTCTTTCTGAGCTATACTGAATGTAATTCCAAAAGTACCTGCCAGTCCTTTCCCAAGAACGACACATGATAACAGCATAATTCTGTAGCATGGCGTCATGTTCAGCTGGTGCATAAATTTGCAAAATTGCTGCTCTAATAGGCCAGACACCCATAGTACCACTATCATTGCATGTTAGAGTTACGAAGTAATCCCATGGTCCTTCAGCTCGTAAGACAGCAGACAGACGTTTAACTTCACGTCGAGCATCTATCTGATCAAAGGGCATGATATTCTCTTTGGCACCCATTGGTAAGGTATTATGTTCATGAGTCAGGTGTTCTAAGCCCTTTTGGCATGCAATTGCGGCAGAGTTGCCATTCAAGACAGAATTGAGGTTAACATCAAAGATGAATTGCAGGTAGCCAGTGTTTCTAGATGTAAGAAGGCTACCATCCATTAGGCGCACAAACATGTGTTGCTTAAGAGAAGCTATATGTAATTTTTGTGAATTCTGACCTATGTTTGTGAACATGACAGAAGGAAGTGCTCCTGTAATTGCAAGATTGTGCATATTCCAAAAGATACGAGGAAAAAGTTGTGCCTCTGGGTATAACAGGGGCACAGTCCAATCTGGTGTACGGGCACAGATTGTTTGAAGCATTTTCTGAGCACGGACTGGTGGTTTTTGAGTTCTGCCAGGCCGTTTCAAGACCTGGAGGTGATTGTTCAGTAGGTAGTGTCCTAGTGTGGAAAACCAGGTGTCAGATAGGTAATAAGGTACAGATGCTGGAGAAGTGGTAGATGGGCATGCGTCTTGCAGATATTCTAGGCCAAGACCAAATTGATCAGAAGGTTCAATTTGGTAGTCGTCGTGGTCTGTGTTTGGTGTTTGCGGCAGAAGTATAAGTGTGTCATCTTCATCTTCTGATAAAACATCATTGGTGTGGTCCTCTGAAGCAGTATGTGGTATGTGGAGGTGAGGACCATAGGATGCTACAAATTGTGGCTCATCGTGCAACTGTTCGCGAAGGAGGCGAAAGTGTTTCAAACAAAGACCTGTGTCACACTGTTGATCTGGTAATCCATGAGCACATCGCCATCGAATTTGTGTGGAGCAAAAAGTAGCACTGCAAAGAATCTGAGTACCGACTTGTTCTCGCAGCAAACAGTCACCATGTAGCAAACACCTTACAAACGACTGGCCTCCGGTTCTCATAACAGCATCCTGGCGTGCCAAGTGCAATGAGGATTGGGTAGAGTATACGAAGAATCGCATTTGTGAAGTGCTATGGTGGTGCTGTTCAGTACCTGTTGTTTGCCATGCAAAAGATCCACCCCATCTAAAAGACACCAGTACATTTTCTGAGGCAGGAGAAATATCAATGCACATTGCAAAAAGCAATAGCCACTGTCCATCATGAGATAGCTCAGGCATCTGCAAGTTTAGAGGGTCACCTCTGTGGGTAACCAGCAGTATAGGTGGTAGTTGATGCTGGCCTGCATTGGGAAAATCAAAGTTATCAGCTAACACATGAATGATTTTAGGGCACAATTGACACAATATGTGTGCTAGTGAATCCTCAGATGGCCCTCCTGGGTCAAGTTGCTGTAAAGCTTGTGAGGTTGCCTGTAACACAGGGGCCTTTACTGGGTTGAGTGTTAGTGAAGTGTTGTTAGAACAAAGTCTAATGATGTTTAGCAGGTCTTTGCACAATGCAGGACAGTCATTTGACCAAACCCTGTGTAGCAAGTGCGAATGTAGAATGCGCACATGTGCAAAAGCTTGGAGTGTTGCATAAAGCAAACAAGACATGGGAGGAGTAGGGTTGCCACGTGTCGTACGTCCTCTTGAGATGTGAAAAGGGGGATGACCTGAGGCAGTGTTGGGATGAACTAAGAGTAAACAGTCATAAGGGTTGTGTTTCAGGTTCTGTTCCTGAGTAACTCTGTCAGATTGTGCAGACTGGGAATTAAAAGCTGAGCTAAGAAAGTGTGCATCAAATTCCTCTACAAAAGTAGCTTGCAATGCAGACTGTGTTATGTCTACATCAGGGGGTTTTTGAGTTGTGTATAATTGTAATGTTTCTGAAATAGTGTTGCTCTGGAAACAAGAAGCCTGAGAAGCATACTGTAATATGTCAGAACGTTCTGTTAAAGTTAGGCCATTACACATTGTATCCTGCACAGATGTTTGCTTTGGCATAGTTTTGAACGCAAGGCGTACAGTAGATAATCCACCACTATTACCTTGTTGCTTGAAGACCGGAAAAGAAGTGTTGAACTGGTTTGATGTCCCCTCTTTTACAACTGACGCACTGACTACAGCAGGAGCCAAAATATCTGGTGTTTGAAGAGATTGGCTGCCAAGTAAAGGATGTTGAGGCACATGTATAAATGCCGTACGGCCATCTGCATGTTTTTTATTTGAGCATGTAATGACACATAAACCACCACTAGAGTCCACAACAAGGGTTGGTTGCACATACCAAACTAAATCTTTAATAGGACACGTCCAGTCACGTCTTGCATTTAGAAAGTATGAGGGGTTAGCATTGAATGCTGAAAAATCATCAATTATGGTAGCTAAGTAGTGGCATGCAGGACGGTAGGCTATTTTGTCATTGAGCTCATCGTCAATGTATAAATAACATCCCATAGGGCAACGAACAGTAGGAAAAGGGTTCTCATTCAAAGATTTCATAAGTAGTTGGAGTTTGCCACTTTGTATGTTATCAGTGAAAGTGCGAAGTCTACCAGTAGTATCATTAAATGTGGGCTCAATAACTAGGGCATCGCGCATTCCTTGCAGCTAATGTGCTGTACTCTGAAGCCATGACGCTCGCAGATCATTTGCTAAAAACTTCATAAAAGAAATAGGTTCAGCATAATTGTTTTTGGTTAAACAATTCCAAACAACTGCTGGCCAACTATCTTTCCAAGAAGCCTTATATGCAGATACAGAACGGGGAGCAACATAAAACGAACACTCATTGCAAACCTGCTGTCCATCTCTCATGCCAGTTCTATCACCAAAGTGTCGCAGCATTAGTCGGCCATTGTAAGCATCAGAGGCTGCGAGGGGTGCCAAGATGATCTGATGAATAACTGTACTCGTACGATGACAGACACTGCAATAGTCTTGGTGGATATGTAAGTCATCTAAACTTGCCTGTAAATAAAAAAAAATCAATGTTAGAAGTGCCCTTGCTCAATGTGAAAATGCATACCGTAAATTCTCGGAAATCTCGGGCACCCTAGGAATCTCGGCCACTTTAATTAATGTACAAAATAATTAGTGGGGAATCTCGCCCACCCTCGATCCATCTAAGGACACATTTCACCAAAAGTCGGTGACCAAGTAAATTTCATTGATATGAGAAAAAAACATTTGGATTTCCAAAGTTTGCAATTGATTTTAGATAATTAACGATCATTTCTAGTGCCCATATCCGCCAAAAGATGATTGGTGCTAAAGAGGAAGTAGGTATTGTATTTCTGCGTGTAGAGTGGAATACAGCCTGGGCGACGCCATTTCGAAATAAGACACATCAACAACTTGAACAAGTATAATTCAATGCGTAGTTGACGTACGGCAAGAAGAATTAACAAGTTAACAACATACAAGGGAGGCAAGTTACTCTACAAGTATATATAGCAGAGGAATGACAAGTCAGGTAGGTGGACAATAATGATTTTTTGGGGGAAAATTGTGTTCTTGGTTTACAAAGTTAGCGATCAATTTTCCGTCTAGCTTTCGTTTCAATTCAATTGACAATTTATAATATCGGCCAAAGTGAAAGACTTGTTTCAATTTACTAAGTTTACGATACATTTTAGATTATAAACTAACATTTCTAGTGTCCCTATATCTGCCAAAACACACCGGCTCCGAAACGGGAAGTAAACACAATGATCTCATGGGCTGCGCCATTTTTGGAAGTTGAATGCGGAATTAGCGTGCGGCAGCAAGAACAAAGAAGTCAACAACATACAAGGGAGGCAAGTTATTTTATTAGTATATATAGCAGAGGAATGACAAGTCAATAATGGTTTTGTTGGGGAAAATTATATTGTTGTGTAGGAATTTAGCGATTGATTTTCAGTTCCATGTACATCATAGTACATGTAGCTTTCGTTTCAATTGATAATATCGACGAATCTCGGCCATAGTGTCTGACATTTGATCGCTATTTTCAGTAAATTTCCACCACCATCAGCCAACGAAAATCGTAATTAATAAAAAGTGTCCAAGATTTGCTATAAGTATATAAGAATTATGTGAATACTCATCCACTAGTGACTTAAGTGCTGTGTAAAAATTCAATGAATATATGGTGATGAAGGCAATTGGCAAGGTGATGGTGTCTGTTAAAAAAATTTGCACTGCAAAGTATAAGTAATAGTCTAAAAGGTTAAGAGCTGTATCATTATATGAAGATAGCACAGGAAACAAAAATAATAAACTTCAGTATTATACTTAATTAAACAAAGTGTAAGCATAAATAGTTACCTCATTTTGAATGACCTGGTCTGGCAGAGAATTAGTAACCACAACAGGCTGATCACTATTCTCTAAGTTAAACTGTCGTTGAGGCAAATGATCCACTGGTACAGTACTTCTCTGTAATATGCAAAGATAGTTTAGAAATGAAAATCAACAAGAGTAATCATTACATGAGGCATAACTATCTAATATATGTAACACAATGGTAATATGCTTTAAGTCTCTTAGCAAATAAAATGTAAACTACAAATATAGGGGAAAGAGAATTAATGAACTAAGTATGTTGCACACCATGTCAGCTCACAAAAAGAATAGAAATAATATACAATAGAGAAATAAAATATAAAATAGGTGGCTACAAAATGTATAAAAAAAATGTTAAGCAGTATTTATCTATGTCTAACTGTATGTATGGGTATGTGTGTATGCAATTGGGTATCTATGTATGTATTTTTGTATGAATGTATGTAGTGTATGAATGTGTGTGTTTGTATAAGTGCATGTGTATGCAATTGTGTATTTGACTATATGTATGAATGTGTGTATATTTCTATATGTATGTGTGCAATCAGAGACAAGAAGCAAAGTAGGAAAATAATGTCAAAGCTAAGAAGGTGTAATGTTGTTTAAATCTGGCACAGGGTTTGACAAATCATCAATAATTAAATCTAAAAAATAACAATATCCATGAAACCATAAATAATGACCTCATTTAGGATGAGCGGGTCTGGCACAACTGTAATGGCTTCTAGGTCTTGATGACCATATTGCAGGTCAGGCTGATGTTGGGACGAATGATCCACCTCATTATGCTTGAGCTGCTGTGGCATGGGATTGATGGCCAGTCCATCTTGATTGCCATACTGTATGTTAGCCTGACTTTGGGTGAAATCATCCACTTGTTGAGGCAAAAGGTCCACTTGTTCACTATTTGTCTGTAATATGAAAAGGTTTGTTGAGGGAAACAAAGAAGCTTGATCAAAAGGTGATGCATAAGTACATATATATAACACAAAGATAATAGCTGCAAGTCTATTGGCAGATGAAGTCTAATCAACAAATATATAGAAAAGGGAAGTATTAGGTAGATACTCAACTCCAAAAAAACATGAAGTGACTGGCATTGAATAAATAAGTTGCTCACAAATCTCAGCACACATGAACAGTAAAAATAGATTTCCAAATAAGTGGGTACTTAAACAGTAAAACATATGTAAGAAAGAGAATTAATGAACTAAGTATGTTGCACACCATGTCAGCTCACAAAAAGAATAGAAAAAATATACAATAGACAAATGAAATATAAAATAGGTGGCTACAAAATGTATAAAAAAAAGTTAAGCAGTATTTATCTATGCATAACTGTATGAATGTATGTATGGGTATGTGTGTATGCAATTGGGTATCTATGTGTGTATGAATGTGTGTGTTTGTATAAGTGCATGTGTATGCAATTGTGTATTTGACTATATGTATGAATGTGTGTATATTTCTATATGTATGTGTGCAATCAGAGACAAGAAGCAAAGTAGGAAAATAATGTCAAAGCTAAGAAGGTGTAATGTTGTTTAAATCTGGCACAGGGTTTGACAAATCATCAATAATTAAATCTAAAAAATAACAATATCCATGAAACCATAAATAATGACCTCATTTAGGATGAGCGGGTCTGGCACAACTGTAGTGGCCTCTAGGTCTTGATCATCGCATTGCAGGTCAGGCTGATGTTGGGACGAATGATCCACCTCATTATGCTTGAGCTGCTGTGGCATGGGATTGATGGCCAGTCCATCTTGATTGCCGTACTGTATGTTAGCCTGACTTTGGGTGAAATCATCCACTTGTTGAGGCAAAAGGTCGACTTGTTCACTATTTGTCTGTAATATGCAAAGGTTTGTTGAGGGAAACAAAGAAGCGTGACGAAAAGGTGAGGCATAAGTACATATATATATAACACAAAGATAACAGCTCAGGGCTCAACACTAACTTTCAAGGTGCGCTTACCCAGTAGGGTAAGCAGAATATGAAATCCACTTACCCAGGTTAAAATTCACTTCCACAGACCCCGATATTCACTTACCCGAACATAAATTTTCCATTTACCTCTTAAAACAAGTCAAATTTATTAGGTCAACCCAATCAAAAACAACAAAAAGATCCCTGATCTACTGGCCTTGTTTAAAACAATCGTAAGTGACAACAGCATATAGAGTAAACATTTTTCTATTACAATACAGCAGCTCTGCTGTCAGGAATGATTTAGACGAAAAAAGAAGGTACACCTCTGCCCATTTAATAAATGAACCCCCTGCCTAGAACCCAATCTCTAACACTGCCGATGGCAAATCTTTTATTTTTATTGCTGGGCTTATAACAAACCTTTGGCTTTGAGAAGGCAACTTGTCACACCAGAGCAGACACGTGTTCTTGCTCTTGTATATTCACACCGGTTCACCCGAATTCCCCATTCACATTAACCTGGCATTATGATCCCCAGTCAACCGGCTTATGTAATCGTGCACTCATAAAAATGTTCTCACCCGCGGTGTGACAGTCTGCCTGCTACCGATGGTTCCGTGATTAATTACAGGATTAATTACGGGACCATCCGCAAGGTGAAGAAAGAAAATTGTCTCGCTGCTGCTACACAGGAAACAAATGACTTCCCTGATCGGGTATTTCAAACTTCAGATCAACTTCCCAAACTGTCAATTATTAATCATTCTGGGTAAATCGGGTAAGTAGGGTAATCCTTAGTGTCGAGCCCTGCAGCTGCAATTCTATTGGCTGATAAAGTCTAATCAACAAATATACAGAAAAGGGAAGTATTTGGTAGATACTTAACTCCCAAAAACATGAACTGACTGGCATTGATTAAATAAGTTGCTCACAAATCTCAGCACACATGAACAGTAAAAATAGATTTCCAAATAAGTGGGTACTTAAACAGTAATACATATGTAATGGTAAGCAGTATGTATGTAACGTATGTGTAACTAAGTAGACATGTATGTGTAAACATGTATGTAGGTAAGGAATGTATTTATGTATGTAATATGTAAGTATATTACTCAGCATATCCTCACTGGTTTGAAGAAATGAAAATGTTTGTTAGAATGTATGGGTGGTGTGTAACTTTGTATGTGTCTAAATGTGTTATATGTGTGTACATGCATTTAATGTATGTATGTGTATGTATACTTAATGTGTGGGTATGTATCTATGTACATATGCATTTTAACTGCCATTACATATTGTTTTGAATGAATAATGATGGTGACTGTTCAGTAAGAGCTAGTGACTGTTTTCAAATAAATACCGAGTTTAGAAATTGTTTTCGTGTTACAATGATAGCAATTGTGGCTATTTTATGATTAAGTATTTATGAACAGTAGAAAATAAAGCAGAAGACACAATGAACACAAGCACCTTACCATCAAATGGCGATGCTGGCATTAAAAGCCAAACAGTATTGAGAGACAGTGTGCAGTCATTAACAAGAAACGCAGTAAGGACATCATGTAAAAGCTAAAAGGCTATATTATTGCTTGAACATGCAAAGGTTTGTAAACTCATTACTATCTAAATATCACAATTGATAAAATGCATGTAACCATGAATAATGACCTCATTTTGGATGAGGAGTTGTGGGCCAACTGTAGTGGCCTCTAGGTCTTGATCATCGCATTGCAGGTCAGGCTGATGTTGGGACGAATGATCCAACTCATTATGCTTGAGCTGCTGTAGCAAGGGATTGATGGCCAGTCCGTCTTCGTTGCCATACTGTATGTTAGCCTGACTTTGGGGCAAATCATCCAGTTGTTCAGCATTTATCTGTAATATGAAAAGATAAGTTCGTATATGCACAAGAAACAAACAGGAGGAAAACAAAATCAACAGTAGGCATAACATAAAACAAACAGGTAATAATGTTTTAGTTCAATTAATGAATGAGAGTAATGTTGTGGGCAATATCCAAAACCCTACTAATTAATTATAGGTCACTTAATGTCACCAAGATAATATGAAAATTGCATAAGCATATGTATATGTCACTCAGCACATAGGAAGAATCATCAATTTATAATTATGTTATTGTGCAATGGTAGGCCATGAGATGGTAGTGTATTAGTAGCGTTGTTTTGCCTGTTAGGGTGACTGTCTTCTTTGGCACTTAGCTGCAAAGCAGTCTGTAATGATTTTAAAAGAACAGAGCTTAAATATCTAAAACATGTGTTAGTGCTACAATATATTAGGATATATCAAACACAGATATAGGGCTGAAATACAAATAATATGCAAAAGGAATGTAAGAGTGGTTGAGGTTAAATATGATACCAAGAAAACACAATCAAGTAAATGTTTGCTTGTAAAAAGATGGTTAATAAGTCATTGTTTCTAATCTAACAATGTGGCAATAGAGCATGGAGAATGACATTTACACTTGAAAGCTAAAGATATTTATGTTGCTGGTTGGAGACCAATATTTTTTAACAAAATTGTTTTAAAGTAATATAAGGCACAAAAAAGCACCAATATGAAATAAGTACTCTTGAAGTAATAGTAAGTTGCATAAAAATATAAATAATGAAGTACAAATATACTAACTGACTGCTCTGTTATGGATGATAGGACATCAAGCACATGTTGATGCTGGGTAGAAACTTGTGATATTAAAGGACACCGACGCCGGTTGTGATCGCTATCACCACACATCGAACAACAATACTTCTGCCTTTTTCTTGGCCTTGGCATCGCGAAGCCATGTTGAGAAGCGTAGGAGACCAATAATGAGCTAAAAATGAAAAGATAATTAATGTGTGCTTTTGATGGTATATAGAAAGACAATCCATTTGAGAGATACAGAAAGTAACATTCTGAGGGATACAGAATGTAACATTGAGTTGTTACAAGAGGTTAACAAAAAGTACTGGTAAACAAAAGTGACAGCTCCTGATGTAAAGGGTAATACAAATAACTCATAAATAATAAATAACAGATAATGAAGAACAGTAATAATTGTTAAAATTATTAATACTGAATGATATGTTAACAGTAATTTTGTAAAGCATAAGCAATCACCATTGTAGGCCACCTGAAAGATGGATAAAATAAAAGAAATTAACCAGCTAAAGGAGTTATGCATGTGTGATTAGAGTAAATATTACATGATAAGTGTGTAGAATGAATAACTCATATTAAAAAAAATACATGGACAATGCTTCATTGTTCTATATCATTGTGATAGACTGAGTAAAGGAATAAGGAAATATTTTAGAGCTGTGAAAATGTCACAGAGTAGGGGCACTATTGCACCAACACAAATAGTCTGATAAATAACTGCACTACAAATAAGTAGAGCTAGTGTCCATTTAATGCATATACAAATATTTTGTTCATTGTAAACATATGTCCTGAGTAACACAACATGTATCTGATGTGAACTGCTAGGCCCTTTCTCTTCTTATAAAAAGATAAATTTCCTAACCAGAATATGTATAAAGTTCTAAGATGAACGTCTCCTATGTAAAATGTTTGTAAAAAGAGCATACTAACCTGTTGACAACATCAGTAGTTATGAAGTTTGATGTGAGCTTGGCCTTGTACACATTTAGAGGAAGTAATTTGATCGACTGAATCAAAGAAATATGTAAAACATGAATATAAAACGCAGAATACAGGTTGTTAATAAGTGATTATATTAATGTGATATACAAATAACAACTATTTTCTAAACTACCAATATGTCAAATCACGGTAATAATAATTGACTACCAACTCTGCATATGACAAAAGAACTTACAAAAAGTGTATATATAAGAGAGCAACTGCAGGTTACTTGCTTAGGTGAAACTGTATTAAGGTTAATGAAAATGATCAGTTGCTGGGTGAAATATGTTTCATCTTTTTGGTATTATCATGCCATGACACCCTTAATGAACAACAACCATAATGACTTACATATACTCTGAAAATATGAGTGTTAATTGTGTAGGCCCATAATATTGTTTTAATTATTCCTACCATAATATGACAGTGTTCATTGTTTAATAGTTTTGATTTTGCACTTTGTAGAAGGTAATATTAAAAACAATCCACTGACATTCAACCATTGCAATTGTTATGAGCAAAATATTCATTGTGAACTACGTAAGTAGCAATGAAATGTGGGGAAAAGCTGCAATACTTAAAAATAATATTAAACAAGTATGTAGTAGAATATATTTGCAAACTGGCAACAAAAAAAATGTATGTCATGAAATCCTGGTAAACGAAAAATACCTAAAAACAAAACAATATAAGTAAATGCATATTTTACCTGGTTGACAGCACAATGCCAAATGATATTGGCAATACTCAGCAAAATGAAAGCCACCCTCTGAGAAGAACAGGTGACCATAACGTAGTCGGTGGATAGTCCATGCAGTATCTACAGTAGATATGTATCCTGAAATAACGAAACAGTATGTGAGCAATGTGATTATGTCAGGCAACATAGTGATTTTAATATAAAACAAGAGGGACACTGTCAGCGTCAGCTGGTGTAGGAC
>OZ012689.1:29841045-29863439 GCA_963942565.1 Maea johnstoni
ATTACTTATAGTAATAGTGTACTGAACTCATTGGGAATTTGTGTACACATTAGGAATGATTTGTATGAACAGCAGCAGTAATAGTAGTACTGAATGCAGCAGCAGTAACAATAGCAAGTTGGCAGCAGTAATAGTAATACAAGCAGCAGTAGTAGTAGTATAAGTAGCAGTAGTACTTGGAGTACTAACAGCTGCTGTAGTAGTACTAACAGCAGTAATAGTAGTACCAACAGCAGATGAGTACAGGTACAGCTACTATTGCACCAAAAACGCTAGGACTAGTGCAAGCAGCAGTAGAATTAGTAGTAGTTGTGAATTAAGCTGTAGTAGTAGTAGTAGTGTTACTAGTAGTAGTAGTAGTAGTAGTAGTAGTAGTAGTAGTAGTAATAGTCATGGTAATATTAGCAGCAGAAGCAGCAACCGTAGTACCAACAACAGTAGTAATAGCAGCAGTAATAGCACCAGTTAGCAATACCCGTCAAGGTAACAGCAGCAGCAAAAGGTACCAGTAAAACAAGTAGTTGCAGGAAGAGGAGTACCAACAGTATTAGCACAAGTATTAACTCCCACTACCAGCCAAAATCATTTGAAGTTGTTTGGACAAACCCCTAGTTGGTATAACAATAAGTATGTTTAAAATTTTCAAAACAGCTGCAGTAAATCCAGATGCCCAAAAAATGTAGAAGCAGCAATGCTACAATAATACTAGTATTCCTCATTGGGAATGGTTTGTTAGAAGAGCAGCGGTAATAGTAGTACTAGATGCACCAGCAGTAGTAGTAGCAACAGCAGTAGTAGTAAAGACAGTAGTAGTAGTAGTACTGGCAGCAGTACTAGCAGTATAAGCAGCAGTAATAGTTGTAGTAATGGCAGCATCAGTAGTACTAGCAGCAGTGGTAGTAGTACTGGCAGCAGCAGTGGTAGTAATGGAAGCAGTAGCAGTGAAGAAATTGTACCTGCAGTGAAGCAGGATGAAGATTGCAAAAGCAGGAGCAAAATTAAAAAACTTTCGCAGTATAAATAAAAATAAAAGAACTCTGAAATGAGTACACCTTCTATTGCACCAAAAACACTAGCATTAATAGAGCAGCAGTAGAATTAGTAGTAATTGGTAACTAAGCTGTAGTACTATCAGTAGTAGTAATAATAGTAGCAGCATTAGTATTAGTAGTAATAGCAGCAGTAGGAAGGGCAGCAGTAATAGCAACAGCAGTAGTAATAGCAGCAGTAGTAGCACCAATTAGAATTACCAGTCAAAATAATGGCAAAAGCAAAAGGTACCAGTAAATAAAGTGGTTGGAACAAGAGCAGTACTGATAGCATTGGCACTAGTATGAGCTAATTTGTCAATTATGACACCTAACTAGATTATTGTGTGACATCTTAGATGTGTCACAAAACACATGACAAGTCACGACTTTATACATACATAGGTGTTAGAGGCGTTGAAGAAGACATACAGCTAAAATACCCAACACATACATCAGTCCTAAAGGGGTTGAATAAAATGTTAGGCTTAAATGACACATCACATAATCCTACAAGCCCTAGAGAATTCATGAGGCTCGGCACATCTGTGAACTAACAGAGATGCAAAGATTGTAAAAATGTACATAACATGCAAATACATTCTTACCGTTGTCCGGCAAATAAATGCCTTACAAGTAGTTGCAGCAGAATTATTAATAGCAAGAGGAGTATTAGTACAGGCAGCAGTAGTAGTAGTAGTACTGGCAGCAGTGGTAATAGTACAAGCAGCAGAAGTAGTAGTACAAGCAGCAGTAGTAGTTGTAGTAATGGCATCAGAAGTAGTAATACTAGCAGCAGTCATAATACCTGAGGCAGCAGTGGTAGTAATGGAAAGCAGTAGCACTGAAGAGTTACTACCTGCACTTCCTGCAGTGAACCATAACTTTTCCAGTATATATAATAATAAAAGAACTCTGAACTGAGTACGCCTACCATTGCACCAAAAACACTAGCACTAGTAACAGGTGCAATAACTCTTAGAAGGACAAAAAGGTAGTAAGAACAGCAGCAGTAGTTGTCATGCTAACTCCAGCAGTACTACAGTAATACTAGTAGTACTATGTATTCTTTAACATTAATTTATTTGTAGATGACAGCTAACCCTTATGCTGCTGGTGGCTAATTTTGGCAACCGAAGATGATGCAGAAAAGGTGAAAAATGAGGGAAACGCTGCCACATGTGTACTCATCTGAAACTACCCAGCAAGGGCTATCCAATGAGTAGCAACATGACAGGGTTTTGATGGTTTTAAAAAATCTTTGCGTCTTTGTGCTTTAGACGAAAGTAGCCTTTAAGTTATTACTTTAAGGGTATTTAAGTATGCTAGATAAGGTCCAGAACCTCTAGAGAATGGGCTTGGAGATCAGCTGGTCCATGATTGGTTGACCTGTGACATGAGGCAATTGGTTAGGTGTCTAGTGCTAACAGTTCTTGACTTGGTTTCCTGTATCCCATTGGCTGCCGCTGAATGCTCATGCTAGACTAAGTAATGTTCTAAGCAGTGGCCATGGGCAGTTTCCTAGTATAGATCTTAAGTGCAATATCTGTATTAATGACAATTATTTCAACTGAGTGTATGTTTTATAAACCACTTCTGATGATTTCAGTTAGTATAAGGAAACTGATTCTTATCATCCCTGGTTGATAGAGAATTGAAATTCTTAAAATTCTAATTCAAATATTTCCTGTTCTGAAATTCTTTAAATCCTATTGCCCATAAGACTTTTTCTGGTATGAAATTCTTAAATTTCCAATGATCATAGTTGTGGAAACATCTCATGTGATAAGGGTTACCCCACTAACTCATCAAATCAGGCTATGACAAACTGCTACGATTCTAGCTTATTGTAAAATCTGACTGTAGCACATGTTTTTTTCTCCAATATTTCATCTCAATATCTGTGCTTCTACCATAAACTATGTTAGTAAAGGGATAATGAGATTTGCAACGTTAATCTGCAATCATGAGTCAATGTTTACAAAGAAGGGGGAGGGTGACCGAGAATTTCTAAACCACTTCCGGTCGCAAGACACTAAAGTTGACTTTTTTAATATTTTGGGGGGGGGGGGGGGGGGGGGAGTCTGACAGGTATTTTTATTTGAAGAAATATTTTTAGTGATAAATGGTAGGCTCATAATTGAAATGTTCATGTCTTTCATTCAGAATGCCATGTTTTTGATTAAATATGTCATAAAACAATTAAAGTAGGTTCTCTGATATGAAACAATACTAAGGCCTAAAAGATATATTGTTTGTTGCCTGTAAGGCCACTCCAATTTAATTACTTGTCTTACGAGCTCCGGATGCAGGAAATGAGCCATTTTGGAATAAAATAAAATTAGGAAAATGATTTTTTTTTATTTAATAATATTTTTTTGTAGTCGACCGACTAGGACTAGTAGCGTGAAGTTTCAATCAGCCTATTCTCAACTAAATAAAAGAAATCAATCAATTAATCCCTATAACCTGAAGGGTGGGAGATATAGATCCTCAAATCTCAGGTTCTACTATAGCATTGATTAATTCATGTAGATGATTTAATCACCCTTACAGTGAATATTCTTAAAAAAAAAATAATTGGGGGGGGGGGGGAGTTTGACAGAAAATTTCTAAACCACTTTGTCGCAAGACACTAAAGTTGACTTTTTAATTTTTTTGATTTTTTTTTTTGGGGGGGGGGGGGGGAGTCTGACAGGTATTTTTATTTAAAGAAATATTTTTAGTGATAAATGGTAGGTTCATAATTAAAATGTTCATGTCTTTCATTCAGAATGCCATGTTTTTGATTAAATATGTCATAAAACAATTAAAGTAGGTTCTCTGATATGAAACAATACTAAGGCCTAAAAGATATATTGTTTGTTGCCTGTAAGGCTACTCCAATTTAATTACTTGTCTTACGAGCTCCGGAAGCAGGAAATGAGCCATTTTGGAATTTAAAAAAAGTCGGAAAATGATTTTTTTTTATTTAATAATATTTTTTTGTAGTCGACCGACTAGGACTAGTAGCGTGAAGTTTCAATCAGCCTATTCTCAACTAAATAAAAGAAATCAATCAATTAATCCCTATAACCTGAAGGGTGGGAGATATACATCCTCAAATCTCAGGTTCTACTATAGCATTGATTAATTCATGTAGATGATTGAATCACCCTTACAGTGAATATTCTTAAAAAAAAAAAATTGGGGGGGGGGGGGGGGGGGGAGTTTGACAGAAAATTTCTAAACCACTTTGTCGCAAGACACTAAAGTTGACTTTTTAATTTTTTTTATTTATTTTTTTTTGGGGGGGGGGGGAGTCTGACAGGTATTTTTATTTAAAGAAATATTTTTAGTGATAAATGGTAGGTTCATAATTAAAATGTTCATGTCTTTCATTCAGAATGCCATGTTTTTGATTAAATATGTCATAAAACAATTAAAGTAGGTTCTCTGATATGAAACAATACTAAGGCCTAAAAGATATATTGTTTGTTGCCTGTAACGCTACTCCAATTTAATTACTTGTCTTACGAGCTCCGGAAGCAGGAAATGAGCCATTTTGGAATTTAAAAAAAGTCGGAAAATGTTTTTTTTTATTTAATAATATTTTTTTATAGTCTGCCGACTAGGACTGGTAGCGTGAAGTTTCAAACAGCCTATTCTCAACTAAATAAAAGAAATCTATCAATTAATCCCTATAACCTGAAGGGTGGGAGATATACATCCTCAAATCTCAGGTTGTACTACAGCATTGATTAATTCATGTAGTTGATTGAATCACCCTTACAGTGAATATTCTTAAAAAAAGAAATTGGGGGGGGGGGGGGGGGGGAGTTTGACAGAAAATTTCTAAACCACTTTCTGTCACAAGCAATACAGTTGACTTTCTATTTTTTTCTTTTTTTTTTTGGGGGGGGGGATGGGGGGAGTCTGTCAGGTATTTTAATTCAAAGAAATATTTTTAGTGATAAATGGTAGGTTCATAATTAAAATGTTCATGTCTTTCATTCAGAATGCCATGTTTTTGATTAAAAATGTCATAAAACAATTGAAGTAGATTCTCTGATATGAAACAATACTAAGGCCTAAAAGATATGTTTGTTGGCTGTAAGGCCACTCCAATTTAATTACATGTCTTAAGAGCCATTTTGGAATAAAAAAATAAATGTGAAAATGTTTTTTTCTTTATTTAATAATATTTTCTTATAGTCTGCCGACTAGGACTAGTAGCGTGAAGTTTCAAACAGCCTATTCCCAACTAAAAAAAGAAAGCAATCAATTAATCCCTAACCTGAAGGGTGGGAGATATACATCCTCAAATCTCAGGTTCTACTACAGCATTGATTAATTCATGTAGTTGATTGAATCACCCTTACAGTGAATATTCTTAAAAAAAAAGAAATTTGGGGGGGGGGGGGGGGGGGGGAGTTTGACAGAAAATTTCTAAACCATTAGTAAAAACAAAGATCTCTTCCCATCCAGCAATGGCTGGCTGCCTTTTAGCAGTACATTATTGGTACAAGGTGGTAAATCACTATCAGACCCAGACTAGTCTACGTTCGGACTCCTTAAAAAAAAATTAAAGTGGGATGCAAAGTACATTTGATGTGAGTACTCTGTGAGTCACAAAGCAAGAAATTAATCAATTCTAGTTTGAACGTTTGTATTATGCTATATGATATTGTTGTTATGTCAATAATGAGCAGTGGCACTGAATTGAGTGAAATAGCACGTGGGTTACAGCAGAGGTCTATTTATATCAACGTCTCTGGTTACAGTAGAAAAGTATATAATCTCCCCAGCCGTCGAAATAAATAAGTAAACTCGTGCAAGATATCTATGAAGAATTCATAAACCTTCCGTTGTAACTTAGATTACGTATCTATGGCCCGTTCAGCTAAAATCTCAGCATAAGGACTTACCCTTTAAGGAACGAGACATCGACACCTTGGCCAATATGGCGATATGGCGCGCACGAGGATTAGCGTAAAGTGGTTCCCATATTGCGACATATTAGCTAGAAGTACACGGGCGCGAAAATATGCCAAAAATTTTCCCACATATGATCTTTAGACAATGTTTCAATCGCACGCATGACTTGATTTTTTGGCCGCTCAGTTTCATCAATAAACTCTCTAACATAAACCGTTATAACGACGAATTTAGTTCTAACAGTTTTCCCTATACACCTAGTATTTTGCCAACTTGGCGAGTGGCAGAATGGTGAATCTATACATGTCCTTCGGACGACTTGCTACCCTATCGCAAGTCCTATGCCGACGTGGTCAAGGGGTATATGACTGTCGTCGGTTTTAGCAAGGTTAATGCTATAATAGGTCAATGGCAGCTCGTAGATAGCAACTTATAGCGTACCCTTTTTATGAATGCAACCTTTTATCGTATAGAAGTATACTTGGATGTGTATTGCTTTTTGTAGAAGAAGACATACTAGTATTATATATATCTAAACCGAATTTGTTTTAGATAGAAACTGCTGTAAGTTATTTCTCACACTGAAAAAGCGCCCCCGTGTAGTACTATCGCTGTACACTCTCCACTGCCGTGAAACGGTTGAAAATGGTCCATGGGCTTGCTACAGACTCTGCTTAGGGTGTACGTCAAAACACGACAGTCGTTTCCAGAACTGGTACTCTATATAGTGAATAATCTGGTCAATAGGTGTCCCCAGCCGTTAGATAACTTGAGAAGCTCCCAACCGAATATATGCAATGACTGCGTATTTGAATTTGAGACTTTTAGATATTTTTAAGATTGTAAGACACTCACACAGAGGTCGCCGTTGTTTTGTCCAAATTTACCAATCTAGATATAACATGCTTTAATACATGTCGAATTTCCATATCCACTCACACAATCAGTGTTTTACTGAATGCCTTATGATATATACGTATCATGTACGCCATCTTTTGACAAACAGGATAGCCAAATTTAACTGAATAGGGAAAATCTGTAAGTCAACTCAATTATTCCCGTAGCAATTTTGCATATCAAAACACTAATGCAGAAACAACGCATATGCCGCTGCATACATGTGTAGTCTTACTGGAAGACACTTCGAATTTTGTATTTTAGAAAATGCCCATAGCATCGCACATTTCCCCAAATTAAATGGACTTGCCATTATATAGCTAGCCTCATCAGATACCTCATCAATAATCTCAGGCACCTTCTGATCACTGGATCGAGTTCATAACTAAGATACTAAACACTGTCTACATGAATATTACTGTGGTCAGACTATCAACTCTTAATTCAAGGGTTAACCAAATATTTACTAACTTATCAAATACCATTAGTAAGCTGCATCAATATTAACAGAGTTAATGCATAATACAACAAGGTGGTATTCTCTGTCCATACTGCACTGGAATGGCCTAACCTACAGGATTCGTCGTCGATGCGTTTATGATAATTGCACAGAGCCAGGAATTGAATTAAAATTCATTGTTTATTGATCACCGCAGAATTACCACTCATTGCCAAAAGTTCGCTACATTCTCCCCTGGCAGAAGTCGCTTTCCCATAGCAACAAAAGGTGGCGGCCACTGCACTTGACACCACCTCAATCATTTTCTTTTGTGTTTAATATACTATTTGTGCTTTATAGTCTGCCAACATAGTGTATATCTGGAAGATTAGAAGGCAGGAAGTAATTACGATTGACTATTCCGTACAAATGCCAGTCAAAGGGGGTTTGTTAATGCAGCACAGCATACAATTGAACTGAAGGGGTTGAATTTAAAACGAACACTTTTTTCCCCCAAAATGGACACAAATATAGGGCAATTTATGGCACATAATGAATTGTAAAAAGATATTTAGTACAGAGATTTTTTTTTCATATTTTGATATGTTCTTGCCCAGTAAATTTGCATTCTATATGCGAAAAGAAATTGGGGGTGTTTCGAGTGAAAGGGTAAGTTTTTTGCTTTTTTATGACATGAAAAGACAATGACTCTGCCTTTGTTTCCTCATTGTTGTGGCAATAATAGGGGGAAAATATCTTTGTTGGAGTCGTAACCGCTTGCTAGGACGCGCATAATGGGCATAATGTCACATATAATAAATTTAAAAAAAAAAAGATTTTGTCAAAAGATATTTTTTATTTTTTGATTTGTTCTAGCTCTGTATATTTGCTTTCAGTATATAAACAAATAATGGGGGTGTTCCTAGTTACTTCTTTTGCTACAGAGCTACTAGTGATACGGCACGCTTTTTGCTTTTTAGTAAATAAAATTGGCAATGTCCCGTGGCAACAAAAGGGAAATTCCTTTTTTTGGAGTCGCCAGTGTTGTTAATTACGACGAGTGTGTACAGGATCTTCAAAACAAGCGACAAGCCAAAAATAAAAGTTCTGTTTAACCCGGCAGATTTTCGCAAGACATAACCAAAAGAAACTATTACTACTGTAATTCACTTGAATTATTTTTGATGCAAATTGTATTTAAAAATTCAGCTCAACTCAATTTAGTAAAAAATATCAATTGAATGTTCTGGGTCTTAACTTTACAATGATATAGTAGTGCAACCAGGTACAAATATGACATCCCAGTAAGGATACTGTAAAACTGGTAATGTTTGCGTGTAGTAAATATTGCGTTTTTTTTCATTTTCTCTTTTATGCGTGTTTTAATTAATGCGAATCTCCACCAATAAACAGAAGGGAAACAGAAGGGACAGATTTATGCGTGTTTTAATTATTGCGTCCTCATGCATTCGCATTAAAACGCAATAATTAAAATCACGCAATCATTACCAGTTTTACAGTACCCTGATTGAATGTCTCCCGAGGGAGGATGCTTTGCCCCGAGGGCAAAGCCCGAGGGAAAACCAACCTCACGAGGGGGAAGTTCCACCAGGGTATCCCCTCTGGGATGTCATATTTGTTTTATTATACCGAACAAACCTCCATTTGGTAGAATATTAATGACAACAACAATTCGCTGACCCTATCAATAATCCCTGCATATAATCTAATTTAATCAAGAATGCCATGTTGCGCTAGCGTCTGGTACACCATGTTTGTTGTCGATGTGCAATTTGCACGTGCAGTGATGACGGCAGTCATCCAATCACAGCTTACGATCTTCACGTGAGGTATAATAACAGAAATTGCTGTGCTCCCTGACGTTCATGTCACTCATGCCTGACCCCCGTAATATGCGCAACAATGGGACGTCTCCAACAATCGAAAATACAACTGGTGCGGGCATCCTTAAGATTCTGAACTGACTTATCACTCTAGTATACCACAGTGAGGGAGTGTGCGTGTGCGTGTGTGTGTGTGTGTGTGTGTGTGTGTGTGTGTGTGTGTAATCGATAGTGAACATATTAATCTTACCTTTTGTCTCTGTTCCAGATGACTGCATGGGTTAGGCTTGAGAAGTAGGGCCTGAGTGTTGTCTCTGTTCCTTTGTTTTGCAAATTACGTATCAATAAACTATAACGTCTGATAGCATGAACACTCTCTTCCACACATACAGAGGTTGTATAAACCGTTAAATAGGCAAATTATGAAGTGACTTACTAACTCTTGACTCAGTTTGCTTATTGTTTTGCAACCGGCTGATAACGTGAGCACTACTCAATTATCGCTCACGTGTAGGCCAGCAAGTTCAAACGGCATCGATATTTGGCGTCGGTAACATGCTTATATATTCTTCTCTTCATCTCCCAAGGGCATGTTAAATAGAATTTCCGCAGCTGAAATGTGTTAGAATCTTTCTCTTTATGTGATCTCTGTCAGGACGTTGTTGTTAGGACGTCCACACTTATTATAAACACACCCAGTGTCACCGCGTGTGTCCCCATTTGCTCTTGTCATGAAATACATTGCTTGAAATCCTGTTAGCGTAGCAGAATTGAAAGTCAGGACGTCCCAACTTATGAATTATTGACACCCATCCTTTTCTTCATCAAACTTCAAATCATCACCAAACCTTGCAAATCCTTCATCACTGTTAATTCAGGTTGTATTGGTGTAGCAGGTGAGGTATATGACGTCCCCACTTATTATAAATGTAATATCTCAAACACACGTGTGTGTCCCCAGTTGCATTTGTTATTAAATACAGGGCTAACATTCATAAAATGAGTTTTATAGAATGTATATTTCTTGGGGGATATTCAATCATTTGCCAGTATGAAGTATTTAAGTGCTGAAATAACGTAGTTCCCTATCAGTGGGTTAAAATCACATGTCCCCAATCGTTGGAAATGTGTTATAGTTGTTCAGATCACACAGGTGTGCCCCCATTCAAGAGAGTATAAATACATTTTAAAAATCCATCAAATTGTTCTCAAATTTCAGTGACATTCATTTCTGTAAATCTGAGGAGCCTGCCTTCTAAAATATCAACGTCCCCTATGTGGCTGTTAAAATAAGATGTCCCCATTTGGAGGGTACTACACGACTTTGTGAATGTGTGTGTGGGTGCGCGTGTGTGTGTTCCAGAAGCCTTAAGACATTTCTCATGAAACAATTGTTTTGCCTTAAACAGCTGTCTCGATGAAGGAGGTGTTGCTATAAATAGCCATTTTGATATTTGGATCCTTTTCGAAAAAAAAACTCAGTTGTTTGTATAGTTTAATCTAGACGTCTAGACATTGCGTACTGAGCGTTATACTTTTAGACATTCATCATACTATATTGCTGTGCTATCATATTGCACAAGTAATGTGTTATTATAGCAGTAAAATGACATTGGGCCAAGGTTCCACTCACTACAAATAGCCTTAGCTAGAATTATTAACCACACAGGTCTACAGGCGTAACTTAAACCCACTATTTTTGATGAGAGGAAAGTTTTCACACATTTTCATTTTAGTAATGAGCTTCTAATATTTTCAATTAGAAAATGACTTCCATTTCACCTGTTCCAGTTCCTGACATTGGAGAACCATGTTCTGTCGTTATTTTTCAATTAGGTTGATGTATATTGCATCTTATTTTTAGCTTTGTGGATGATGGGGGACTAGAGCAACTTGAGAAGTCAACCATGGCATCAGCTTTATATTGTATTCCCGTAGCCTATTTATTTAAGTAATGCGACGGAATACACAATGGAGTACCAAGATGGCGAAAAAGAGAACCAAAAGTGGGAGGCTGAGAGACAAGAAGTCAGAGAGAGAGGCTAGGTTCTTAAAATCAAATCAGGATGGGAACATGTGTTAATTCTGTGCTGATAATGATATGTGAGTTAGATATTGTATGAGTCCAGAAAGGTTACATTGATGATGTCATCTAACATTAAAAGGTCGCATATGTGCTTGACCTGTGCTATGATCTTAGACAACGTGTCTCAGTGCTTTAAACCACGAACTGACTCTCAACGCCCTAGCTCTCAACTGCTGGCTGGCAGGCATTTTCATTCACATATCAATGATATATTTTTATTTTCTCCTATGCTTAAGTAAACAGCTACTTTTCGTAGCAAGGCATTAGTTTAAAAGGTTCCTGGTGTTGCTGTGTGAAAAGGAATCTTGAACTAACAAGAAGAAAAGAACTGATTCAGAAGCCAACCAATCTCGACTATGAAGCTGATTAAGCAGTCATTGCATATGTTGGTCGCTGAATATTCTTACATTCTGCTCCAATTGATTTGGAGCTACACGTGTAGGTTTTCCATTAGTCCATTGGGTTTATGATACCCCTACCAAAATGGCATTTGCATGTTGTTGATATATATATATATATATATATATATATATATATATATATATATATATATATATATATATATATATATATATATATATATATATATATATATATAATATATATATATATATATATATATATATATATATATATATATATATATATATATATATATATATATATATATATATATATATATATATAGGTTTAAAACTAATATAGGTAATATAGGTTTAAAACCAAGATGGAAATAAGATACCTAGTTCTGTTTCCTAATGTCATGGCATCTTTTATGTAAAGGACTGCTTTCTCTAGCGAAACAAGGTGAGACTAATAGTGCAGTTGATCACTGTTTGACAAATGGAAGTCAAACAGTTTTGATAGTGCGTGTGTCATGTGACCCACTTAAAAAGATGGAACCTCTAACTCCCACCCTGCTTCAAACACCTGCGTAGACTGTTTATTGCTGTGCGTTCCCTAATTCTTCCAATGCTGAGGCTACTTTCGTCCAAAGCACAATTACACATTTTTTAAGGAAAACCATATAAACCCTGTCGTGTAGGTACTCATTGGAATGCTCTCATTGAATACTCTCAGATGAGTACCCATGTACTAGGATTCCAGTCGATTTTCATGTGTTTTTGCATAATCTTGTATTGGCCAAATTAGCCACCAGCAGCATTATGAAGGGTTGATGGAACAACTATGGGAAATGGAACTTTTCCGAGTGTTTGTATAAGTGTTCAGCGAATATTAGGTCACCCCATGAAAGGTCGAAACTGTATCAACAGTAATACGACCAAAGTAACAAACTACGCAGCATTTAAATCCATACGATAAGGAGATGTTTCATACTTCTTTAGGGAAATCTACACTGACCACCTCCTAATGTCTGTGTAGCGAAGTCCCGCTTTGATGAGTTAAGAGTGTTAGGTTTCATGCATGGAAGCAGCTGATATTGTTAATGTTATCTCTGCATTGTGTTTCTTGCATGATTGAGAATCACTTGTATATTATAATGAGGATGGAGATTTCAAACTATTAGCGTAAATCGATAAGTATGTGCTAGCCTGTTGTGTTAAGTTGTAATATTGTAGCATTTGCGCAATGGAAAATGATCGACATAAAGTGCTGATGGTACCATTACGTAAGAGAGGTAGCATGATCCATGAACTATACTAGGTCAATTTAAAGCACAATTAAACCATGCATGATATAGAACACAGGTCAAAATAGTTTCTTAACGTATGCTCTACTTAAATTCACTGCCAACCTTTGAATTCACTGCCAACATTTATACAAGAAGTATATTCCTGTTTAAACAAATCCTAACACACAAATACGGCTACCGGAAGCGGCCATTTTAGTATATTAGCAGCTTATCTGAAGTCTGAGGGTAGCTGCTAATTCATCTGAAGATAGCTGCTAATGACAAGTGTGTACAATGCAGCTTCAGGTAAGCATTAATAGACAAAAATGTCCGACTCCACTAGCCCAAATTTCTTGTGTGTAAGGATGCATTTAGTCAGCAATACAAATCTTTCTTGTATGACAGATGGCAGTGGTGGGAACTTGGGTTCAAGACGAAAATACTGTAGGAAACTAGATGGACCTATGATTTATGCATGGTGTAGTTGTCCTTTAAAAAGCTGACATGCGAAATCCCAGAAGATCAAAAAAACATAAAATGACAGATTTGTCTTGTATTTGCCAATCATTAGACAACTTGATCGTCAAATTGTGAGCATAGCTTAATATATTTTACATTGACTAACAACAGCATTATTATTGGGAGGCCTTGAATGTCATCATGAAATCATTATTTCCTTAATCTTATAATGCAGGGTTTGTACATATCTGGCACAATTAAGAAAATCTCTCCAAACCTCTTTTTCCTTAAAAATGACATAACGAGAGCATATGATACTGAGCAATATTAAGCAGTTAGACTGCTAAATTTGACAACAGTATTAACAAGTGCCTAGCCGCAATATTACCTTTGAATAAGAAGATCAATTAAGGAAAAAATATGATATGTGTTTGATCTTTCCCTGTCACCTCGTGGTCAACCCTAGAGAAAAGAAAACCAATCTGGCAGGAAGATTCTTGAGTATTCCCCTCCAAATCAATTAGCCTTTTAAGGTTTGTAGATCTATCAAGTTATGACGTAGAATATTTGTTGTGTGTTTCCATCGCGTAGATGTGTAAGGGTACGTGTGAAGCAATTGGGATTGAGGAGATGTCTCGAGATAAAATGCAAACATGTGGTTTCTTGGCAAAATGCCTATTGAGATGACTTGATTTACCCAAACTGAATCAGGCCGTGAAGTACACATGTTAAAGTACAAAAGAAAATATAGACTTTTTCAATAGCCCCTGCTTCATTTCCAAACCATTTTGATGAATGGGTTATACAATCTAAAGAAAGACAACTCATATAGCTGAAACAAAAACGACATATTCGATCTACATTCCGATTGTAATAATGAATGTGTAGACCAATTACATGCAACTATTTGCATTGATAATTTATCTTATAATCCCCGCAACGTACATATACATTGAATTCATACCGTGGCGTATATTTTTGAAAATCATCAAAGACTGACATAAAGACAGAGTATGAGGTACAAGCACATTATCACCCTAACGTAGTCCTTTTATACTGTTCATAAATCAGTTTCTGTGCCTTGTTTATTTGAAGTCAATGATTCCCAGGAAATTACGTTTTCATATGTAATGCTCATATCAGCAAAGCCGACCTCATGAAGTTTATTACTATGATTAAATAACTGGCTTACTTACTTCCAGACGCTATCCCAAAATGAAATGATGAATATATATCATGATCAACAATTCAAGATAACATATAATGCTATGCTATATCTCATCCATCCCGACAATAATACATATTGCACAGATTTGTCTCTACTGTTGTGCATGCGATGAGTAGTCATGCGTATAACGCACACAGTCTCCGGGATCTCCTGACAGCAATATTCATATGGATATCATTCCCAGACGTGCATTTCTCATACTGATATCGTGCACGGAATGCCTCACTCTGAAATTTAGATCCCTCCCCCACTAAATCCTCTAAAGAGTTAAGAGCCATTAAGGGTTTAGCAGATGCGTCAAGTCGGAGGAGTCATTACGGGCAGTAATTCCTCACGTCTCGACAGCTCTTTGGTCGACTTCCTGAAAGCCTTAATCAGATACAAACATTTCACGTAGTAAGTATGTTATGGGTCAATAGACTTTGCGTTAATCGATGGCCGACATAGTGTTCAGAACTTATTATATTTCCGACTTTTGAAGTGATTCGAACTTTATTATCGTTGTGTCGGACGGAGGCATGTCTATCAAATTTGAGGAGTGTACATATCAATTTCTTTATAAAGCAACATTATCGACTTAGCCGGACATCCTCTTATGGGGAATGTATTGGTCACTAGTTAACCCCTGCACCCACCTTCAGCATTGAGCATTGATAGGGAAACATGTCTAAAACGATTTACTGCAAACATGCAATTTAGAATTGGGCTGCCCCCTAAAAGACGTGTGCCTGTAACACAATTTCGTCGATTCTACGAATGTGAGGCATCAATGATTTTATTCAAAAATGACAAACGAGAAATAAAACATGATCTATCTCTCTCTCAAAGTGCAATAGAAACATGAATATGTGCCCATTATAGGTGAAACAATCAATAAGGTAATTTTCATTTCCATATGAAAACGGCCTGGTTTATGACGAGTATTATGTTCTGACAGGAAATTTGGAGGTGTGTCGATGGAAGCCGAATACGTGCCAAAATTAAAAAGTATGGCTTTATAAGACATCCGTGCAGTGTACGAACATTATGAATGCAAATAATAAATAGGCGAAAGGGAACTGAGAGCAGGTGACTTAAGGTCTTATGGCACTTTTAGAAATCTCAGTTTAATTTTCCTGAAACTTTGCATGAAGAAAGAACATAGCAGAGTGATCTTCAAAACAACTTAAAATCATGGGGTCATCAACTTAGTTTTTTTCACAGATTTTTGAAAAATTGATGCAATTTATGTCACAAACATCTCATTCTCCAAAACTGGTTTCTTTCTTTGCTGTATTTATCCCTTCAATGATACAGGCACTGCCTGAAATACTGTTCTGCTATGTTGGAATCGTTTTTCTTACTGTTGTATAGGAATTATTGGGCAAAATCAAGGAATCGAGAAACAAGTTTTTAACCCAAAATTGGCATAAGTCAGAATTGCCTAGTTTAATTTTCACCAAATTTTGTCTACACTATCTACACAATGCTCTTAATAAGAAGACATAAAGAAAACGACTAGTCATTATGTTAGTTTTCAAACCACAGATGGTCAAAGGGGCAAGTTTTCATGAAAATGTTAGAAAAGAGTTACTCAACTGTTACCATATCTGCCCCTCCTTATATAAGATATTGTTGAGCAAGGAAATCCCATTTTACACACATGAATTATCACATATTATATCTGAAAACGTGTCAAAACATCAAATTCAATGAATATGAAAATCACAGTAGCCAACAACAAAAAACCTCTTAGGATACTATTTATGGTAGGCAGATATAATCATAATTGGTATATATTCAATAAAAAAACATTTCTTTTCAATTTTTCCAGTTGCTTCAGGTAAATTGTTATTAATTCTTTTAGTTTATCATATACCCAATATGTGTCACCGGTAAAGAGTATCGTAAGACCTTAAAGGGGCCCTAAAGGCTCACATACATATCAGCTTATATGAAAGAAATACACTTCAAGAACAGGATGCTGCCCTTCTTTTTCTCTCAGTGATCCCATGAGGGGAGATTTTTGCATAATGCCATCATCCTGCACAGACCCTGCCAGCCACTGGCTGCGGCCATGTTTTTCAGGTGCTATCAGCTGTTACTCATTGGGTGGCAGAGATCACATTCTCTCCCCTAGCTACCTCTGGGCAATGTATCATAAACAGCAGTGCTCCTCACAAGAGCTCTCTGCACAAGTTGCATAAAAAAGTGTATCAAACAAGAAAATGGTAAAATCTTGTGCAGCAATTGGCTGTAAAAAAAGACACGGTAGTGGAGAAAGCTTTCATAGATTTCCTAGAAGTAAAGTCAGACAAAAATAGTGGGTAGCATCCATGAAACTTTTAACCCACCTGTCCTGAAGCATGCAGTTGTATATATTATCTGGTAACCAATTATTATAAATCTCTTATTTAAACATAAGTGTTCTTGCAATCTATCAATTTCGGGATTTATTTACTTTATTGGTATAACTTTACTAGTCTCAACATGATTTAACTTCATTCAGTTCCTTTACGAATATAAGCACAGGTATATGCATTAAATGTTTAATATTAAGCCAGCATGAGAAGGGTATATATCATTCCCTATCTCACAAAATTGAAACAGCTATGGTTATAGTCAGTCATGATCCCTTTTTCACTGAGAAGAAATATATTCTTAGATAATACTGCAATATAGAGGAAGGTTGAAATAAACATATCTCAAATTGCAAGTGACCCTTTTTTTATTTAAGAGAGATACAATGATATTTTCATTTACTCATTACCAACCTTCTCTTAATGACTTATGTTTAATAATCATACTCTTCATTATTTTGATCTGATGTACAGACCCTAACAGCTAACTGAATGGCCTTTTAATCCAAAAACTTTTTATGGCAATTTTCATAGGTACCTCAACATGGTCTTTATTTATCCACTGATAATAGACTGTTCAGGATTTTGTTAGTTGTTTTACAACTGGTGTTTTGTCTTATGTCTAGGTCCCTTGGGTAATAACAAAAGAGAGTAAAGGAAAGGGACACGCATAGGGTAATTGACCTTGTCCAATTGGCATTACACATATAGACCCCATGAGACACAAGTTAGTAAACACAGGAAGTTTCTATCAATACTGGGAACAGCAATCATCTTCATTTCCATTAGTATTGGTTCAAAGTCGTAGGGATTTGCATACCTAAACATCTTGAATGTGATTTAGAGCAGTGAAATATTTACCTTCTAGACAGAGCCACTGGCCTTATGTAATACACCACTAAGCTGCTTGCCACCCAATGACACTGACCACAGCAGCAAGAGTTGACTTAGATTCAAAATGGCGGCGGCCCTGACTCAGAGGAGGTGCTATTCACTAATTGCAATTTTAGATTTCTCCTTGTGTGGAGCTCTAGGGCTTCGCTGTATATGACAGATGTTGAGCTATGTCCATGAACGTACATTTAAACCTCTGATTTGTTCTTCCCCAAGTTCCCCTTTAAGGAATGAACACATACACACAAATCTCTCTCTCTCTCTCTCTCTCTCTCTCTCTCTCTCTCTCTCTCTCTCTCTCTCTCTATATATATATATATATATATATATATATATATATATATATATATATATATATATATATATATATATATACACACACATATGTATATATATATATATATATATATATATATATATATATATATATATATATATATATATATATATATATATATATATATATATATATACATACATACGTCCGTACGTATGAATGTATGTATATATGAATGTGTGTATTATATATGTACGTATATCGTCACAAGTTACTGTCTTCATTGGTAATTGATTGGTCTATTCCTTTGTTGTTCAGAACCGTGTTGACAATACTAATTACAAAAGTCATATTATGAGCCCAATATCAATCCTGGTTTGCCGTCCCAACTATGAACAATGACAACACTGGCAAGAAGTCCACAGTTGACTCTCAAGTCCGTTTGGACGTGTTTATAGGATATAAAAACCATTTGTGCCTCTTCATTAGACAATTATCAGTAAAGCTAAATCTATCGCAATTTAAATCATAATTCAAAATGAGTAAGGGGAATGATTATACATACTATATATACCAGTATGTATTTTTCATCTTCATTTGATTAACATGTAATCGTATCAGCTGGACTTTTACAGTCTATGAACAAACTATAAAATTCCATACAATCCTACCTACAAATCGTTGATAATTCTAACCAGGGAGTGATTTGCTGAATCCCTCAGTATCTTAGTGATGATGCTTGCTGTATACATACCCGTCTAGTCTCGGATCATGTACACTAACATTTACGAACATATTGCATTTTCAAAGTCTTCAAAATCCTTTGATATTTTAATTTGCATTTGACGGTCCTCATCGAAGCTCGTCTATTAGTCTACATTGTGTCCTTCAATTTCATTTTCTATAGGTTTTGCACGTTACTTTCTTGTTTAATAATGCGCGTCATTGTTTAATTGACCTAAATTTAGTATAAACTTGGAATGTTTTCTAATACCTTTTCCAATTTTATCAATACATGGGACTTTGGAGAAGATGTCAAAATGTCTGTAGATTCATTCGAATTGTTGTGTATATCTGTTTGTCCAAAGACAAAATATATAGTATAATAGCTAAGAGCAAACAAACATAAGTAAAAATATAATGCATACAAGAAAGAACACAAAAACATTTTATATATATATATATATATATATATATATATATATATATATATATATATATATATATATATATATGTGTGTGTGTGTGTGTGTGTGTGTGTGTGTGTGTGTGTGTGTGTGTGTGTAGTTGCCCCCTTCAATTTGAAATCACCAACTGTGGCCACCTATTAGAAATACACCACCATTTGAGGTGTTGAGACTTACCCACTGTGCTGAAAAGGAGACCATAAGTGTCATGCATTACACTCACTGACCGCTAAAGAAGCGTCGTCGGGCAACAAAGTCTTCTCACAAATCACTTTGGACCAAGCATGTTTAAAGCGTTTGTGCCCCTTGTGCCGGCAACCATCGCCCCACATTCTCCAGTAGCTCGAACCTTGCACAAACATTTAACATCCCAAAAGTGGGGCTATAACACTTGTTGAACTCACCCCACGATCAGATAGGCACCTTGAGAGCCTCTTTCTAAAAAACATATTTACTCTGTTGTCATTGTTCATATTTATAATAGGGGTATTTCAGCAGAAAGGTTCCATGGCTTGTCTTATTTCAAAGGCCTTGAATCATGATTTGAATATTTGAACACAAAAGTAAACATTTCAAACCTTCTAGAACAACTTCGATTTTGAGGGGAGGGGTTTTACATGGGACATTTGATAATATTGAGGGTTTTACATGGGACATTTAATAATATTGATTTTTTTCAATTTTTATTTTATCCATCAATAACTTTCATAATTACATTCCAATAGCTTTTGTTACCCTTTTCCACCTTTTTATCAAGTGAATAAATTATACACTTCAAAATTATCATTGTCCCGTGTAAAACCTTTGTACATGTAGAAGTTTAATTTTCCTGAAATGTTGAAGACCTGTCACTGATCAATTTGGAATCCTCCCCTTACACATAGAAAGATATGTATTTTGATATGTTTCTGTAATATTTCTCGTAAACGCAGGTCTTTAAAATGCAAGGGTTAATTAAAAGGTTCTAAAAGGGCCATCTGTGTCTGACACCTAGTAAATCATATGTGCACGTGTTGCAGTTTTGTATGCCTATTGGTGTTAGTGTCCATAATAGTAGCAGGAGTGCAACTTGTTACTCACTGATTAACTCCGAGGCTGTTGACCTTGACATGTATGGTGGTGACTTCAAAGCTTACGCAAATCCAACTAGTTTTACCTCTTATAATTATAACCATTCAAAAATCAATGTAGCATATCTCATGAGTTACTTGTGCTGGAGATTATTAGTTACACAGTTAAGTATCTCTACTCAAAACGTGTATGGATTCTTCTGGCGATATGAGCTGGAGTTTTACCTTTACTCCTTGGTCCCAAAAGTAAAGATTCATCCAGACAACACGGTGTCCACTAATGCAGGAAAAGGGTAGAAGATATATGAGAGCATGTAGTGAAATTATCAGCTCCAATTATAAACAATCGAGGTCTTTATGCTTTCCCAGAAATTGTTAATGTTATCAAGTGATAAAGTTAGTAAAAGGAGCCATTCAGACTTGTAAGGTCTCTATGATCTTCTTAAATCCAGTGACAGATGGCTTTTGTGAGTTTCACACACTATTTTCTTGCAGTATGAGAAGTGAGCAATTTCATATTGCCAACAACTGTTTAAAGCATGTTAAATATGGGTATAGATACATATTAATTTTTCACAATTGATTTGTCTTCATATTCATAAACGACTTTACGAATAAGTATGCCAAAGCAGGGATGAATGAGGAACATTAGATATATACTTTGTATATACTTTTGTTTACGAAAAACGATGTAACTCGTATGATTTTGCGTGAAAACGCAGCCAATAAAGCATACTATTAGATAATAGATGAATTAAAAGTGCTTGAAACTGATTTATTTATACTGTTGTGGTTAAATTGTCTTAAATACAAAGTAGTGTGCAGTTACATTCACTCTAGTGGTTATGCTTATGTTTTTGTATGTTAGGTTCTTGCTCTAGGGGCTAGAGAAGTACTGAAAAGTGTCCCTTGTAGAAGCGTCCCATGTAGAACCCAAAACATTGTTTTCTTAGAACTTAATGAGATTATAACAAGAAAGAGCCATATTCATTAAGTAGAGATTTCACCGGTATTATACAAGGCAATCTGATTGAAATGCGATTTCTAACAGACGAGGACTTTGGGAAGTTATGAGGCTATAAAAAGTCACGTCACTTTGATTTCCCATGTAGATCCATAGGTTTTTCCAAATTTGTGACAAAACATTTAATGGAATACACTTCAATAGAGGAGAGGGTTGTTAATTGATTTTTGCAAAATTGTTTTATCCCGTGTAGAACCGAAGGAAATCATGAAATGCCCCTATACCCATGTGACTGAAAAAAACCGTCCCTCTGTCCACACCCTATCGAAAGCCTTGCTCACGTCAAAGTAATCAACAAAAACTTCGCTCCCCCTTTCTAGCGAACATTCATTATTAACTATCAACCCACAAGCTTGACACGTTTCTGTTGCTTACTCCCACGTGGAAGGCACGACCCCGCCTAGCAGTAGCTTTGGCGAGCAGAGGGTGCGGAGGAAAGGGGGAGTGATTCAATTAGCATAAACACTTCATGACGCACCTGTTTACGTGCGAAAAATCGACCAAATTGCGTTACATGCATGTGTGTGTTCATACGGAGAGCAGGCCAAGACTAATCTCTATCTATTTAACTCGATTTTTATCATGGCAGGCAAATAGTCATAAAGGGACGCGTTTTATATACAAATTAGGAGAGGTAAAAACGTCCAGTCCATACAGGCACTTTCAGTGTTCTCTATCAACAATCCTCTGGAGCAACCACTTGTATCTGTTCATCTATTCCCTGCACGCTGAACACAAGTCTACACACATATGTCGAGCGGTAGATCCAGGTAGTTCTCCTAGCTGACGTGAGTGACAGCCACCGAGTTGCACAAGAACACAGGCTAACAATGGCACGCCTTGCAGGTAAGGCAACTTTTTCTCCACTTTTGCCTCCCATTGTCTTCATATATCACACCCCAGGCATATTTTGCATGATGCGTATTGTGATCACATTGATAGGGTATCAATTTGTATGAATAAGGCATTTACTTTATAATAAGTATCGACAATATCAATTTATTCTGGTATTAGAGAGTGTGGCAATTGCTTTTAAAGGTATCGGTGGATCAAACACTATTTTAGGTTAGAT
>OZ012689.1:29863639-29896139 GCA_963942565.1 Maea johnstoni
TGCGTTTACTATGCTAGACATTTATAATGCAATTCTGCAAACGGGTAGACACGGTATTGATGTGACTTAATCACCTTTCTATTTAACTTTTTATACCTAAGAAAGGGTAAAGCTAATTGCAAAAGAATACCTTTGCTTCACTTTTGTCCTCCCTTTATAGTTAAGTGAACTAAAACCCGTTGTCTTTAAGTGTACAACTGAATATCAACTTGAAATGATTTGTGTATTTTAATGGGGATCCGCCTTGGCCTAGGGGTTACGTCACCTGGCTCCCAAGCGTGAGTACGCAGGTGACGAGTCTCTGCTGGGTACCCTAAAGGCCCGTTCCCACATCTGCGATCTAGTGTAGCGGCGGCACAGCGACCGCAGCGAATTATGAATCGCTGTGTGTATCGCTGTAGATTGACCTAATTAATGTTTGTAGCGACCAGATCGTTGAGCCCGTTCCCACATCTGCGATCTAGTGTAGCGACCGCACAGCGACCGCAGCGATTTATAATTCGCTGCGGTCGCTACACTAGATCGCAGATGTGGGAACGGGGCTTAACTGAACTTTCCATAGGTCGTTAGGGTAACGACAGATTAATGAGTACGTAATGAGTGAGACGATAGCATAACGATTATTAAGATGGCACAGCGACCTCACAACGACCACAACGACTGCACAGCGACTGCACTGCGAACCATTAGCGATCCAGTGCCCTACGTTTTCAACAGCGATTTTTTTGAACATGTTCAAAAAATCGCAACAGATGCTCGGCCACAGTGATCCGCTGCGGATGCGTAGCGAGCGCAACGATGACGTAACGGACCACATCGATCTACGTAGCGACGGCACAGTGACCGCAGCGATTCATAATTTGCTGCGATCGCTGTGCCGTCGCTACACTAGATCGCAGATGTGGGAACGGGCCTTAAATAACTGGTTGCCTTGGTCGCTATATAAATGTGCAGCGTTGTGGAAGACTGTCTATGGTCGTTTAGCAACTCAAAGCCCCCTTGGAACTATTATAAAGAGAAGGGAATTTCTTCCCGGTTCCAGGTTTCTATCTCTTCTATGACCTCAGCTGTTGAAAACGACTTGAAACTCCAAAGCTTCATTCTTTTAGTGTTATACTTTGTGAACAGTATATATCATATTGACATTATTTGGTTTAAGCTAACATTTGTTTTTTGTATCATGGCCTAAACAATGAACCACCATTGATATTTAATTTAATAACTAAGTGATCGAAAAACCATACAAAGCTTTCATTATAATTTCATCTGAAATTCATACATTGCATGTCGCATTTCATTAATGAAGACCATGAATCGATAGACCTGTTCTACACATGGCTGTATTTGTCGCCAGCAGAGTGTAGTAGGTACATTGCCTGGTGGTAGATTGGCAGGCCTACCAGTCCCAGGTGTGTCACTGTATGTTACTACGTGTGTCTCACAGCGTGAATTTAATCAAATAATAGCAATCATAGCCCCATTAGGAAATTATCCACGACACGCCACATGATTTGATAATGGCCACATGGTAGTACCAGAATAATTGGCCAGGATTCAACAGTCTACACACACATAGCACTACATTCTGTACACAGCAAGATAGGCACCAATCCAGCTTTCCTATTAAAGTTACAAGGATATCTATTTATCCATATACGATGGTCTTCCGCGGGAAGAGTTGTCGCATTTCACTTACAAAAGTGACACTTACAATGGGACTCTTATAATTGTTATTATTATTTAATTATTATTTTATTTTATTATTTTAATGACCCCATCCACACTGAAAGAGATGTGAGGGGCCATTGTCATATAAATCTTGTATTCTTGTTAAATTCTGTTATGAAACTCCAATTACAATTAGTAAGTTCAATCAAATGTTAATGATATAATGCTATAATTTTTGTGATACCAATTTGTTTACATTCACGAAGTATTTTTATCACTTGAACAAAGTAACTGGATTTGGGCTCAAACTTCTATCTGTAAAACAGTAATTCCATCTGCTGATTCATCTGCTGATCATAAGGAATACACCATGTGGGAATGAAATACAGCATTGCTCTTCTAGGTAATGGATGCCCCAAAGCGTTGCTTTGTACTTCTTGATTGCTCTAAAACAAAGACAAATAATTGATACATCCCTTTTAAAACAGCAATTAAATTAGGACGGATAAGTAACACTTTGAATACGTTTTCTTTGAAAGAATATTACTGTTGTTTGTTTTATCTTTTCAGTTGCGTAACTATTACATGAGTGCTATTAATCGTTTGTTGCATCAGTCAGTTGGCATTCTTACACAACAAAGCGTCCGTCCAAAAGTGTATGAAATACACTAGAGAACTGATTTCCTCCTAACCTCGATTCTCTATGGCAGTATTCGAAGACATCAGATATAGATATAGCGAACAGAAAAATAAACAAAATGGCCAAGAAACAAAAAGAAAGAAAGCTTAACCCAATTACATCGGCTACACATGCAATACCTGATCCAGACGAAAACTATTTTTAGGAATATTACATGTTGCAAAAGATACTCGAATAAATGCTATTGCCGCTGTTTTTTTTCATATCTACTCAACTTTTCAAATGAAATATCACTTTATTCAGAGAATTAAGTTTAACATGTTCAGACCATGCGAACGCTTTTTACCCTCTATATTAAAAACACATTTTCAGGATAAGTCACTGGTTCCTGCTGACTCTTCTCCAGTCATTTTAGTTATGCTTGAAATGAGATGAAGAACCAGCTCTTAACATTTCCAAACAAAAGTATTACATTACAACAGTTATTAACACTTTAATAGATAGATGAAAATAGTATACCACTAACTAACTTCAAATGTATGTTTATATCGTGGCATACGCAAAGTAAATCATTTTCGAAAATGTGACCCAATCACGGTGGACGAATGACAAATGCGGGACTGTGCTCTATAAATAGCCATGAGCGACGATAAAACAAGATGCAAATACACCCACAGAGGTGTAAAAGGTACCTTATTCGGTAATGTGACAAAATTATGAACATTTCTTTCAATAGAAATATTCTAAACTATTTACAATTTCGATAAAGTTAAAGTTGAACAGTTTTATTCAATCAAATAACTTGCAAAAGTTAATTTGGTCAACTACTCTAAGCACATTACTGTACTCCAATCTACCTATATAAGTAGCATCATTGGCATTATTAGGGCAAGCACAACCGAGGGTTGTTGCGCTTTCCTAGTCTCCCTTCCGATTTGTCATCAGATCGGGAGAGCGAGGGGAATGCTAAATGAGTGTGAGGGTGTGTCGGTGGTTCGCCCCGATATCCTCCACTGACCTTGACCGTGGCCTGCCGTTTGGGCCACGGCGTTGCCAATGACTGCTAGCTGTCTCTCGACCCTGTCCGAATTTGAGTTCCAGCTGGCGCATGAAAGCTTGATGCCTTAGACTTAAAACCAAGCGGCGGATTGGTTTCCCTATCATCCACACCTACTTACATTCGCCCTAGCAGCAACTTGGCAGAAAAACTGACCAAAAATGAAAATTCCAAATTTAAGTTTTAGCGTGTTCCTGCGCGGCAGCAGGGTCTACCAACTGCAAGATCGCATTATCATGCGATACCTTCACTAACCTAACCCCGAGAATACTCGTTCCCGGCATGCTTTGCGGTATTAGATATCCGCGGGAAGGTCAAAGCTCATATGAAGCTACACTTAGTTTCATAATGGCATATAAAAAACAATATTGACAAACAAACAAATTTTCTTTATATGTTTGGCCATATTATTCATTTTGAAATGAAGTCTTTTTAATCCAATTTTTGAAAAACAAGTCATATTTTTCGCATCTGCGTTACACCGGCTTGGTCTACCACGACTGCTACGACGTGCATTGGCGAGCACGTTTGTGGTGAAAGATCTCAATGAAAACGAAAGGAATATTTTCCAAACTTCTGTTAACAATAAATGCGTATATATCGCTGCCAAAGATAATATTTGAGTTTGTGAACGATAGCCATTTAATCGCGAAATTTATCTGAAAGGACTAGGTAGAACTACATCGAGGACATGACGAGCACCCATATTGACAGTGACGTCACTAGACTGCAAAACATGCCGAGAACGCTCAAATCTGACTGGGATCTAAACTCAACCGATGCGAAGACGCCCAAGATAGAACTAGAATTAATCATGAGTGATGTTGCAATCAGATATCTAGGTGCTCTGACCTTTTTTGTCAATTTGAAATATTACATGGTTACTATCTGCAGGGCTAATTTCAACTTTCCAGTTAAGTACAAATTTATAAATCAATAGTTGTTGTTTTTATTTCATTTTTGTATTTGCACCATTTGAAATTCGCCCAAAGTATGCCTTTATTAGGCAGATATTACATGCACCTGGATGGTAGGGCCTTTTTGTGACTACTGTGAAAGCTTTGACATGTCCAGGGCATCATGTTTGATTGTTAACCCACATTAACCACCTGCATTAACCAATGATTAAGATAATTATTTCGCATCGTTTTTCTAGGGTTGTCCTGCCACTGAAGAATCAGTAATATTAATATTTCATATTTTCCTTTGAATAAAACTCCATTCTCTGAGTGCAACTTAACTGCCAGCAGACTCCCCGCGGGGCTTGTTTAATAGAAAAAACGTACTTGAGAAGATGAAATGATGTTATGACGGACCAAAATAAGGTGACGTTGTTCTCAATTGTTGGATAGCCTTTGTATAATTTCAACCCCTTTAATCGATCATTAGTAATTCTCTATTCATGATTTTTCAGCACGTAGAATGGCAAAAATGTGGCAAAACCAAAGAACTTTAAACTTTTTATCAGTATGATTTTCATATTGTGATACAGTCCATATACATAAACTTGATTACAAAGTAATGTTATATATCAGATTTATAAATCAGGCATATATTCCTAGAGTTGGTGAAGAATATGTCGTGGAAGCAGAACAGGTATAAAGTAGGTGAGGTGTGCTGTGGGTGTGGTATTGTTTCATAAGAGAATGATACGTGTAGCTTGAGGGCAAACCGGTACTTATGCTAGTTCTAGAGGCTTCAGACGCATTTCCGCCCCAACAGCAAAGCCTTAATCGACACTCACAGTGGTAATGATGCCAGCCTGAGACAAAGCATCTCATAAATAGGACGCTGTTTAGAAAAAAAGTGTTTGACGGAAATGGCATGATGACGCTTGATGACCCGGGGTCGACGATTCTACCGTCTGAACTATACAGGTAACCATTTAAAGGCACATATTACCCAGGGTGAGCAGTGAAGCTCGCGTGGATGGGGTAATCTTCGTTCATTATGAGTTTCTTAGCATTTAGCATACGGATGATTTACTGTCGAGTAGAGAGATGGCTGTTTATTATCGCGAGTCTCTGTGGCTGCTGAGTGCTGAAGCATTTAAATAGGATTGGCATCCATACCTGTCAATCAGACGCAAACTTAATTGTAACGTTTTAATCCTGAAGCCTACGCATAGCAATACCTGCCCTGTGTATACGCTAATGCGATAACGACAAATGCTAGTAGGGACCAGACAAAATAATAAAATAGTAAGGCATCAATTTAAGATGATCACGTCGGTAAATGATTTTAAAAATCAATTTCATACTAATTTTAAAAAATATCACATACATACATACATAAATACATACATACATACATATATATATACATACATACATACATACATACATACATACATACATACATACATGCGAAAACATTATATATCTTTCTATCTATCTATCCATACATATATATATATATATATATATATATATATATATATATATATATATATATATATATATATATATAATATATATATATATATATATTTATATATATATATATATATATATATATATATATATATATATATATATAGAGAGAGAGAGAGAGAGAGAGAGAGAGAGAGAGAGAGAGAGAGAGAGAGAGAGAGAGAGAGAGAGAGAGAGAGAGAGAGAGAGACATGTATATAGATATATATAGATATAGATATGTAGATATAACGAAAAGGGTGATATATGAATACGGCAGGGATGTGGACTCCCTCAACTATTTCACACGTAAAGAGAATGCTATTTATTCAACTGACCAATGACAAAAATCCTATTTGTTATCTAAGATTATGGAGTATAGTTTCTTAAAATGTTTACTAGCAAGTCAGCAAGTCCTGCTTAATTTCATAATTTTTCGACATGTGCTCGTGGGATGTGATTTTCTTATATTATATCTTGAGACCTATTTGTTTGGTGACACCATATCTTATATGGGTGCCTAACTTGCAGACATACTAACAGTGGTGAGGAGATAATCCCATTATGAGAGTGTACCACATGTAAAATGATACAAGTGATATAGAATATATCATATACATATGGACATCTCAATTAGTTGTTACCTGTCATCTTATTTATCTTTGTTTGAGTTATATCATGTTTTACATGTATCAATATAGTTTTGTAATTGTATGATTTTTGTAACAAAATGTTGCAGCAAATTCACATTCAATCAATTCATAATATTTTGACATATGCTCGTGGGGTGTGATTTTCATATAATATTTTGAGCCTATTTGTTTTGTGACATAAACGATGACAATGAAAAATATCTGCACTGCGAAGTATTAGGATAAGTGCCGGCTCGACCTTCACGCACTTAAAGGTGGAGGGTTAGACTACTCACTATGGTGAACCATAATGTATTCCATTTTAACATGATATGGTCCTTTCAACCGCAATGTCAACCTCTTTCAACAAAATTGAACAACAACACACGAACTTGCTACTTCAGGTCCCAAATGGCGATGACAGTAAAATTATAGATTTGCCAGTCAACTTGTTTTTGTGGCACTCAGAGGTCAAGTAATGTGGTATCACATAAAAGTAGAAGCGGGTGTGTTGAAAAATCCAACATTATCAAAGCAACTACTGAAACTTTCTAGCATTTAAGAACTCCGTCACCTGAATAGTGAACAGTAGATAGAGGTAAAAAGGGATGGTTTCTGTTGCATATATATGCTCCATGCCGTATCATACAGTGTAGCTGATTAGCTTGAAATATTCAACAACATTATATTAAGCCTTTTTTTGTATATTAAGTTATATATATATATATATATATATATATATATATATATATATATATATATATATATATATATATATAAATATATATATAAATATATATATAAATATATATATATATATATATATATATATATATATATATATATATATATATACATATATATATACATATATATATATATATATATATATATATATATATATATATATATATATATATATATATATATATATACATATATATATACATATATATATACATATATATATATATATATATATATATATATATATATATATATATATATATATATATATATATATATATATTTATATAGCTGTTGTAGCAGCGTGTTAAATTTACAACTCGACTTGAAGGTACTTAAGAAAACATGAGCGAAATTGCAGACAATGAGAAGAATTGCATAATTTAAATAAAATCGAAAATGCCCTTTGCAAAAAAGTACATCAATCGGATATTGTAAGTGAGGATAACGTTGTGGTATTGATCTTGCTGATATCATGTAAACGTAATTCACTTTATTAGTATCATGCCACCATGTCCGTCCCTTGCAGTGGCTGGTTGACCTGGTCGTTTTACAAATGTGGGGCGATAAGGAGTCTACTGGTTTCTTTCTTAATCATCGCGATATGTCCTAAGTTGTTAAAAGCAATGTACATCTCAAGAAGAAAACAAAGTAAAGAAACAAAAAACCTATGATTGTATCGTTTGTGATATATAACATTTACCTGGTGTATTAAAGGGTGGTACGGCTCTTTCGGATGTAACACAGTACGAGCCCTTCTTTTTCATTCGACTTTTGATTACATATCAGTATCAAATACTCGCATCAAATTATTCATATATACACCCCTTTCCATCACACAATATATGGTTTATTCTAAACATATGATAGAACGCCTTCAAAATGCATTTTCTATTAGATCGTTGATTGACTAATATTTTGCGTCAAAGGATGATTGCCACAAATACATGCGCAACGTTTATGTAAATACACATGATTTTGAGATAATAAGCCTTAAAATACCTTTGATTATGTGACAATTATGCCTGATTAGTCAGAGAAATGCTCAGATCTACAGAGAATCAGAGACCTAATCAGAATTCGATATGCTATTGCAAACACTAATCAAAACCAAGACAAAGAGTTATGCGCAAGCTTTGAAACGTACTATTTTGAGACAATCTTTTATCTTTAATTGGCAGTGTATCAACTAAGTATTTGTGGAGGAATCAGCAATCGAATTCCCTCACATATGTGTTCGGACTCGTTTTCTTCACTGTTGTCGAGATGAGTGCAGTGTCTACACAGCCATTTATTAAGCACGGTTGGACAAACGCTTACTGTTGAACCTTTACACTTCTCTAGTTGTATCGTTTAGAGCAGGTTGGCGATATCTCTACCAATACTTGAAGTACTCACGATGTGTAAGATACATTGGTATATGTTGCATTTTGCTGCTTATATGTAGGAATACTGTTTTGTCGTAGAAAAAGGATCTGGTGAGATTATATATATATATATATATATATATATATATATATATATATATATATATATATATATATATATATATATATATATATATATATATATATATATATATATATATATATATATATATATATATATATATATATATATATGTTTGTGTTTGTTTGTGAATTGCTTTCACTGCAAAGTTAAGAATAGCTGCTTTTATCCCAAACTAACACTGCGCCCCTTTGGTTTAGTCTCTGAAGATGCTTTCCTATCGTGTCTTTTCAGTTTGACGCCAATATGATGATTGCTTTCAACTCACAAGAGTTCAGCTAGCTTTCCTTAATTTTCAACATATTGACTCCCCCTTGGAACCCCATCTAAATGTCTTTTTTTTTACCTTTTTTGTCAGAGTTGTCATAGTTTTAATCGTGTTACTAACGCTTTTACACTTAAAACGCCAATTGGGATTATTATAATGGCTTTTTGATCACGCTGAATATGTCGATTCGCACCGAGCTCCATTGCTGTCATTACCTTTGTACACGTATCGCATTTAGTTTGGATATCATGATGCATCGCTCCTTTTCTCTCATCAACATCATAACATGCTAATAGTAAAAAAAGGCAAGAGAATAAAGCTTTGTCTTACCTGGGTAAGTTTGCACTTTGATGTTATCCATGAGAACTCGCCTCCACCAGAGTATCCGTGGGCCCGTCGTGTATGCTAATGATCACTTATTGCCACCCTCTTTTCCAGCATCTACAAACGCCGCCGCTACTTGGCAACGTCACTCCCTTATCTCGCATGACTACTCCGCCGTCAAATAGTCCGCAGCGGGAACCTTTTCCCCACGCGCCTGCCCTTAGGTGTATTTATACAACGCGAAAACAAATAGCTCAGCTCCGTTGCGGATGGCTAAAAGTGGCAGGGAGTTTATTCTGGCCGTTTCCCCTTCACTAGTGCATGTGCTGGATGCTATGATAATAAAGCTGTCTACATAGAGCCATAAAGAGATGAGCACGACTAAAAATATCAATGATATATTGTGTTATGATATACTAAGCAGTATTCGGATCACTACTTTCGACCCTTCGTCCCACATATGGCAAATCTACCTCCATTTTTATACAGAAAGAATGGACAGTTGACTACCCGCCGCGTAGTAATGCAATAAAAACACATTGTGTTGTTGGTATCCTCAGCAAAGCGGAAATTCAGGTGAATGGTAGTTCAGTAATTTTACACCCACGACGACCTTTAAGCTTGTCAGCAGTTTTGTTTTATTGCTCTGGCGATTATTTTCGATTCAATAATTGATGTGTGCTTTGTGATGATAAAAAGCCATTGCGACAATTGGTGCCGGAATGGATCACGTCAATAATTCAAAGGGTGAACACATCAGTGTCAGCCCTCGGCTGGCCAGACCTGCTGCCGCCTTGGATTAGGCAGGTGGGGAGAAGAGAAAAAGTGTCTCTCTTCATCGAAATAAGTCTAACCATGCCCTGAATATGTTTCAGTTCTAACATATGGGACAACCACTATTGATCAGCCGCAGTTGGTGGATCTCCTAGGAAGCGGGGTAGCCCTATTAGCCGGGCGGTCTGACGCACAGCCGAGCACACGAGAAAGTTGTGACTAATGGAAATACAGAGATTGGTGCAATGGGTGCACTGAAGTTTGTTGAAAAGCAGGTGAAGGTACAGTGGCTGGGGAGACCAGGTTGGTGGCGTGCGTTACCGTGGCTTGTGCTACTGTGATGGGAGGGGGACTTAGCTTAACCTGGGTTGAAGGTACACTGGTTTGGGAGATCACGCTGGTGGCGTTCGTTACCGTGGCTTGTGCTAGCGATGGGAGTATGACTTAGCTTAACCTGGGGTGAAGGTACAGTGGCTGGGGAGACCAGGTTGAAGGCGTGCGTTACCGTGGCTTGTGCTAGTGATGGGAGGGGGACTTAGCTTAACCTGGGGTGAATGTACAATGGTTTGGGAGATCACGGTGGTGGCGTACGTTACCGTGGCTTGAGCTAGCGATGGGAGGGGGACTTAGCTTAACCTGGGGTGAAGGTACAGTGGCTGGGGAGACCAGGTTGGTGGCGTGCGTTGCCGTGGCTTGTGCTAGCGATGGGAGGGGGACTTAGCTTAACCTGGGGTGAAGGTACAGTGGCTTAGGAGATCACGGTGGTGGCGTGCGTTACCGTGGCTTGTGCTAGCGATGTGAGTATGACTTAGCTTAACCTGGGGCCCGGGGGGGGGGGGGCACTTGGGTATTTAGGGGGGTGCATACTTTCGTTATCAAAATTAAAAAATACCCCTAAAGCACTGATTTCTGGCCAAAAAAGCACCCTTATTTTAATAAAGCGCTGATTTTTTCCTCTAAATAAACACCCCTTCTTTTATCAAAACACTGACATTGGATGAACGGGAACACGTATTTTAACTTCAGATTTTATAATCCTCTGCTTGTTTAGCGGCAACAAGTGGCGGCAGCAAACTCGTAAGCCCTGAGTCACTTCGGGAGTCACTCGGCGTCAGAGCCGCGTATATTTCGTTGATTGTAAGGGGAGTTTACCCCCATACTTCATACCTGGGTACAAAAAAGTACCCTTCTTTTACAAAATCGCGGACATGCGGAGGTCTTAAAAAAGACCCCTTCTTCCGCGAAATACGTAACGAAGGTGCGGCCCCCCTCTGTACCTGAGTGCCCCCCCCGGGACCTGGGGTGAAGGTACAGTGGCTGGGGAGACCAGGTTGGTGGCGTGCGTTACCGTGGCTTGTGCTAGCGATGAGAGTATGACTTAGCTTAACCTGGGTGAAGGTACAGTGGCTGGGGAGACCAGGTTGGTGGGCATGCGTTACCGTGGCTTATGCTAGCGATGTGAGTATGACTTAGCCTAACCTGGGGTGAAGGTAGAGTGGCTGGGGAGACCAGGTTGGTGGCGTGCGTTACTGTGGCTTGTGCTAGCGATGTGAGTATGACTTAGCTTAACCTGGGTTGAAGGTACAGTTGCTGGGGAGACCAGGTTGGTGGCGTGCGTTACCGTGGCTTGTGCTAGCGATCGGAGGGGGACTTAGCTTAACCTGGGGTGAAGGTACACTTGCAAAGGAGATCACGGTGGTGGCGTGCGTTACCGTGGCTTGTGCTAGCGATGGGAGTATGACTTAGCTTAACCTTCGGTGAAGGTACAGTGGCTGGGGAGACCAGGTTGGTGGCGTGCATTACAGTGGCTTGTGCTAGCGATGGGAGGGGGACTTAGCTTAACCTGGGTGAAGGTACAGTGGTTTGGGAGATCACGGTGGTGGCGTGCGTTCCCGGGGGGGGGGGCACTTGGGTATTTAGGGGGGCGCAAACGTTCGTTATCAAAATTAAAAAATACCCCTAAAGCACTGATTTCTGGCCAAAAAAGCACCCTTATTTTAATAAAAACGCTGACTTTTTCCACTAAATAAACACCCCTTATCAAAACACTGACATTGGATGAACGGGAACACGTATTTTAACTTTAGATTTTATAATCCTCTGCGTGTTTAGCGGCAGCAAGTAGGGGCAGCAAACTCGGAAGCCCATATACTTCGGCAGTCACTCGGCGTCAGAGCCGCGTATGTTTCGTGGATTGTAAGGGGATTTTGACCCCCATACTTCGTACCTGGGAACAAAAAAGTACCCTTCTTTTACAAAATCGCGGACATGCGGAGGTCTTCAAAAAAGACCCCTTCTTCCGCGAAATACGTAACTAAGGTGCGGCCCCCCTCCCGACCTGAGTGCCCGACCGGGGCGTGCGTTACCGTGGCTTGTGCTAGCGATGTGAGTATGACTTAGCTTAACCTGGGTGAAGGTACATTGGCTGGGGAGACCAGGTTGGTGGGGGTGCGTTACCGTGGCTTGTGCTAGCGATGTGAGTATGACTTAGCTTAACCTGGGGTGAAGGTACAGTGGCTGGGGAGACCAGGTTGGTGGCGTGCGTTACTGTGGCTTGTGCTAGCGATGGGAGGGGGACTTAGCTTAACCTGGGTTGAAGGTACAGTGGTTTGGGAGATCACGGTGGTGGCGTGCGTTACCGTGGCTTGTCCTAGCGATGGGAGGGGGACTTAGCTTAACCTGGGTTGAAGGTACAATGGTTTGGGAGATCACGCTGGTGGCGTGCGTTACCGTGGCTTGTGCTAGCGATGTGAGTATGATTTAGCTTAACCTGGGTTGAAGGTACAGTGGCTGGGGAGACCAGGTTGGTGGCGTGCGTTGCCGTGGCTTGTGCTAGCGATGGGAGGGGGACTAAGCTTAACCTGGGGTGAAGGTACAGAGGCTTAGGAGATCACGGTGGTGGCGTGAGTTACCGTGGCTTGTGCTAGCGATGTAAGTATGACTTAGCTTAACCTGGGTGAAGGTACAGTGGCTGGGGAGACCAGGTTGGTGGGCGTGCGTTACCGTGGCTTGTGCTTATGATGTGAGTATGACTTAGCTTAACCTGGGGTGAAGGTAAAGTGGCTGGGGAGACCAGGTTGGTGGCGTGCGTTACCATGGCTTGTGCTAGCGATGTGAGTATGACTTAGCTTAACCTGGGTTGAAGGTACAGTGGCTGGGGAGACCAGGTTGGTAGCGTGCGTTACCGTGGCTTGTGCTAGCGATGGGAGGGGGACTTAGCTTAACCTGGGGTGAAGGTACAGTTGCTTAGGAGATCACTGTGGTGGCGTGCGTTACCGTGGCTTGTGCCAGCGATGGGAGTATGACTTAGCTTAACCTTGGGTGAAGGTACATTGGTTTGTGAGATCACTGTGGTGGCGTGCGTTACCGTGGCTTGTGCTAGCGATGGGAGGGGGACTTAGCTTAACCTGGGTGAAGGTACAGTGGCTGGGGAGACCAGGTTGGTGGCGTGCGTTACCGTGGCTTGTGCTAGCGATGGGAGGGGGACTTAGCTTAACCTGGGGTGAAGGTACAGTTGCTTAGGAGATCACGGTGGTGGCGTGCGTTACCGTGGCTTGTGCTAGCGATGTGAGTATGATTTAGCTTGACCTGGGGTGAAGGTACAGTGGCTGGGGAGACCAGGTTGGTGGCGTGCGTTACCGTGGCTTGTGCTAGCGATGGGAGGGGGACTTAGCTTAACCTGGGTTGAAGGTACAATGGTTTGGGAGATCACGCTGGTGGCGTGCGTTACCATGGCTTGTGCTAGCGATTGGAGGGGGACTTAGCTTAACCTGGGTTGAAGGTACAGTGGTTTGGGAGATCACGGTGGTGGCGTGCGTTACTGTGGCTTGTGCTAGCAATGGGAGGGGGACTTAGCTTAACCTGGGTTGAAGGTACAATGGTTTAGGAGATCACGCTGGTGGCATGCGTTACCGTGGCTTGTGCTAGCGATGGGAGGGGGACTTAGCTTAACCTGGGGTGAAGGTACAGTGGCTGGGGAGACCAGGTTGGTGGCGTGCATTACTTTGGCTTGTGATAGCGAGAGGAGGATGACTTAGCTTAACCTGGGGTGAAGGTACAATGGCTTGGGAGACCACGGTGGTGGCGTGCATTACTTTGTCTTGTGGTAATGAGAGGAGGAGGACCTGTCTGCATCTACAGCGGCTAGGAGACCAGGGTAAATTCTTAACATCTGGAATGAAAGTTGATCAAAGCCTCTAGATATGCTTGGGCTAATCAATTCATTATTCTCAACGGCCTCTCGACATGATGGATGCCTATGTCCAAGTTTGTTACCAAGCATCTTTTTCATGTTCAAACTGAAATTAAAGCAGGTTTTGCCGAATCATCATCAAGTTGTCAGCAAATGATCGATCAAGAAGTTGACGCCTATCATATAAGATTAGGGCACTTACCTGGCACCTCTTGGGTTGCACCTTAAATGATATCCCGAACGTTTTTCGTTTAATGTATGATGTTCACGCTTTGCATCTTCAGGTCACGCTTGAGGTCACGTCTGACCACTTTGAATTTAACACAAAAATAGATTGTGTCCTGGAGAATAGCGGTCAAGCATATTTACCGAATGTATAGTGTAAGAGTAAAGAAAGGTGTGGGCTATTAGAAGTTTGCTGCGCTCTTCTGGAATTTAGGAGTATCAAATAATGATTTTATATATTTTGGTGTACTATTATTATAGTCATTAAGATTGTGTAAATGGCCTTGTATTGATTTAGGTTTTCGTAATCCCTATAACCGTAAATAAATGTCAACGTAGGTCTTGCAAAAAGGTATTGAAATTGAATTTGACACTTAATCAAAAGTGTTTTCCTGTAGGCATGTACATTCTACTTAAGCTGTCAAAAGTTGCATTTTCAAAATGCGTATGAACGTTTATATTTTAATGTTGATATAAGAACGAGATAAACTCAATATTCTATGTAATCTTTCAGCAGAAAAAGTACTCATGTTCAACGTTTTTCTGTGCGAAGATTCAGAAAGCAAAATTATAGTTTTCTGTACCAAAATTGGGTTTATAATACCAATACCGGAATTTTAATGACAAGTTTCTAAATGTCAAACTTGTCTACTTTGTCTACTTCTATCAGAGTAACTTTACAAAGTACAAGCATGTAGTGCTTCTTTCCCGCCGACTATTCCTTACGATAGATTGCCATTTCCATAAATATAGAAAAAACCCACTTGACAATTCAAACAAGCTTCCTTCGATTGGTATGAGCAACCTATACTGAGCAACTAGTTCGTGATAATAAAATCGTCCAACTGAGGTGATCTACATGTACACACTTCTCACATACTCAAAACCAATAGTGCGGATTTCATCACGATCCATGCAATCACAACTGTTTCAGATCGCCCTCCTCATGCCTTGTGTACGTTGCTTGAACGCCTACCTATGTAAGACATGCATTTTGATTGAATACCGACCAATACTTGCGCTATTGCGGTGCTTTGCGAGGTAATGGAGTCGAATATTGTTATTCGTCTCATTCCTGCCATATTATAGTTACATGTAAGTTACGACTAGGTGGTCAAAGATTGAGGATACCGTTAAACCCTAGTGGAAAACCAGCGCCTAACCCAGAGTCTCTGTTGATAATATTATAAAGACCATTTTGAGTAGAAGGTCCTCACTCATGCTACATGTTGAGGCTTGAGTGTCCTTGACCATGACCTCTCAACTCTGGGTATGCCACTTCCTGTGTAATCAAGTCAGGTCAAAGGTCCCTTTATGAGCAAAGGGGGGGGCAGCACTGTAGCAATAAAAATGTATGCATATATATATATATATATATGTATATATATATATATATATATATATATTTATATATATATATATATGTATATATATATTTATATATATATATATATATATATATATATATATATATATATATATATATATATATATATATACATATATATATATATATATATATAGTCCTTCTACGACATAATATGGAGTATTCCGCACCACAGAGGAAACCGAGAAATCGCAAACGTTATATGGTTCAACCCCCCATTCAACCAAAACGTGACAACCAACGTTGCAAGGAACTTCTTGGATCTTGTGGATAAGCATTTCCCACAACACCACCGATACCACAAGCTGTTCAACAGAAACAACGTAAAAACCAGCTACAGCTGTATGGGCAACATGGCCACCATCATCAGCGGCCATAATGCTAAGATCCTCAACCCTGCATCCTACAGAAGATCCACGCACATGCAACTGCAAGAGGCCCGACACTTGCCCACTAAGCGGCAAATGCCTAACCAAATGTGTCGTGTACAAAGCCACTGTCACAGCCCCTCCCAAACCTGTTCGCCACTATTATGGATTAACTGAGGGCCCCTTCAAGACCCGCTTCTACAACCACACCCACTCATTCCGAAATAAGAGCTGCAAGAACGACACCAAACTATCCAAATACATATGGGATCTCCAGGACAGCAGCCAACAACACCAAATCAAATGGGACATTGTACACCATGCAGCACCATACAAATGCGGCACACGACGATGTGACGTCTGCCTCACAGAGAAAATGGTGATAGCTACAGCAAATCCAGCCACCATGCTAAACAAGAGGGCAGAAATTGTATCTACATGCCGCCACCGTGCCAAGTTCCGATATGAGAATGTTCTGGACGCCCCCACCTAAACTGTGAAATCGGACCCCGCCTCCAGCCTTTAGCACAAGGGCAATATTTTGCCTACCTACTGTGCTGCCTTCTTTTTGTAATGAACTGCATTTTGACACCTTTGCTCAGTAAGTGACCTTTGACCCGACCTGATTACACAGGAAGTGACATACCAAGAGGTGAAGGGTCAGGGTCAAGGACACTCAAGCCTCAACATGTAGCATGAGTGGGAACCTTTTACCCTAAATGGTCTCTATAACGGCCTGAGGATTGCACAAGCATGAAACCCAGGGTTGCCAACTTGAGACTGAGTATGTGACTTGCTCCTATATATATATATATATATATATATATATATATATATATATATATATATATATATATATATATATATATATATATATATATATATATATATATATATATATAAATTGCACGCAAAATTATAATTCCACGTATACTTATAGCCCACGTATTTCTACCTCTGTAGCAAATTAGCCTAGTGCATTAAAACGTAGAATCTCAATTTTTCCATGATAATTATCGGACTGGGTTAATCTGTTGCGTAATGAAAAGACTCCACTTTGGTTTGAAATACTATACCCTAAATCATTGTTTCCATCCTTGGATAATCAATGCTTGATTAGTTTCTACGCTGAAACACTGACGCACATGTTGGCTACCAGACATGCAATATCATTCTATTATCATAAGTAACCATTCTTCCAGTGAACGAGAGCAGTTGCACACGCACTTAAAGGACATCTTTGATTTAAGCCTAATCACTATCTCTTACCATTATAAATATTCTCTCTTATAATTATTACTAAACATATGCCACATGATGAACTGCAAGCTTTATCCCTGAAAAAGCAATTTATTGCTAACTGATCGTTGTTATAGTCACGTTTTAATACAAACTTATCTCCCACTATATGAGAGATTTTCAGGTCCTTAAATTAGTGACGGATAGTTGTTAGTAGGTACTAAATGTAAGAGTGTACCAAAGTAGGAGTTGGATGAATTGCCAATCAGTGAAATTATACCCACGTTTGTGCAAGTCAATATTATTATATGCCTACCTGGTGACAACTATATCGTTCGGTGATCCAAATTGCAAAATTACACCCATATATGGATCAAAACCTTTTCTTCTCTACGCGCATTCAGAAAGACCGTGGGGAATGATTCTCATTTAAAGAGTACTTATGCCAAATAGTGGAAAAAAAATATCTGCAATCGTGGCAGAATGCTTAGATGACATCAATTTGAATGGATAGAAATAACTGCGAAAACAACAAAAAAAATAATACAACTGCTTGTATGGACGTTGAGTATAAGATCTGCAATCATGCCAAAATGGCGATACTTACAGGAACTCGTACGTCTGCGTTAATAACAAAAAATTGAAAAACGACAACAACATATATATATATATATATATATATATATATATATATATATATATATATATATATATATATATATATATATATATATTTATATATGTATATATATGTATATATATATATATATATATATATATATATATATATATATATATATATATATATATATATATATATATATATATATATATATATATATGTATATGAGGTTAACTCATGCCACGCATGATATAACAGCGGGCAAACAAATCTGTGCCAGGCATTTTCCTGGAGATGTGAGATTGTGCAGACCAAAAATGTACCTATTGACGACAACGGTGCTTTCTTAGATCAAACCATGAGTGTGTCTGTTCTTGTGCCAAAGGTTGTCAGATGCGAGGTTGGCCAGCTTAGCACAGTCAGGATGACGAGACGACACGCGACAAATGAAAATACCAAAAGTTGGACCATGTCCTCTGTAGCATCATAGCTTAACCGCTGTAACAGCCTTCTCTGTGTGCCACCTGCATAGCTTAACGGCATGTCTCACCCAGTGAGACAGGAAATATGCACGCAGGGTGATAACTCCCACAATTCAACATGAACAATCATACAAGTACCCTGAGATCAGTGGTGCATATAGTAATCACTATGAAAGAGGATCCCCTGTATCATTCTGCTTAAGACGTACAAGTGTTTACTTTGAACGCCGACCTCTCATTTGAAGGATCTGTGGACATTATGCCCCATCTAACATTATACAAATATGCCATGCCAGTGTGGGTAACATGACGGAATGTTTCCCCGAGGGAGGATGGTTTTCCCGAGGGGAGACATTCCATCATGTTACCCACACTGGCATGGCATATTTGTTTTAGTATACCGAACAAACCCCGTTTGTAATTGTAAACAAAGCAAGGTCACAGATGACTGGTGATTCACACATTCCACGTTAGGTGTCGCTAGTGGCAACGGGCAACATGAAGCCCTCACTGATGGCATCAGGCAACATGATGATTGTTCACTGTTAAGTCAGCCAATCACGGCTTACGATCTTAAAGTGAGGTATAATAAAATAAGTTATACATCCGAGAACGTTAAAGACCAATATGAAATCCAATCGTGATGAAACTCTCGATGTCTGGCTTTGGAATAGTCTCTCGTGTAATAGTTAAGCGCTCTGTGCACTAACATTCACAAAGGGCAACATTAGGCCGATAACTGTGAAGGTGAATTTAGATTTATGGATATCAAAATATGTCATCTGACGATGAGATTGGTAGGCACCTTCTAGTATGCGGAACAGAAACTTTCACATAAAACGATCGCGAATGATGATAAAAATAGCAATAATAATAATAATTAATAAATAATTATAATAATAATATTAATAATAATAATGATAATAATAATAATAATAATAATAATAATAATAATAATAATAATAATAATTATATAATAACAATAATAATAATAATAATAATAATAATAAAAATAATGATAATAATAAAAATAACAATAATAATAATAATGATAATAATATTAATAATAATAATGAAAATGATAATTATAATTGTAACAATAATAATAATAATAATATTATAATTATAACATTAATAATGATTATAATAATAATAATGATAATAATAATAATAATAATAATAATAATAATAATAATAATAATATTAATAATAATGATAATGAAATAATAATGATTATAATAAAAACACTAGTGATAAAAATAATCACTTGAACAACAAGATCAGCAATAGTTTTACATTAAAGGTCTTTTGACGAGAAGTTAATTCGCATCATTAAGGACATGTAGTAAGATGTAAGTAAGATCTAGGTAAGATGTAGTAAGATGTAAGTAATAATTGTAAAAACTGAGAGAAAAATCATAGTGATTTCGCTTACAGGGATCCTATTTACAACCATACAACGGGGAACTTTAGATTCCACTGATTTGGAGAACATTTTGATTAAAGGTTAGGGAGTAAATTGTATTACTTTTTATATCTCAGTCAACTTGAGTAACGATTTCTCCCCGAGATTTTGTTGAAACTGTGAGAAAAGAGCATGCATCAACGCCGAGAATATTGCGCCAATGTCGAAAATGGAAAAATACCCCTCCCCTGTAATACCCTTAGCTATAAGTATGAAAAATTTAAGCGACTCGTTTTCAACTAATGTGCATGTTTTATACGACCATGTTATGGTTACATCTATTATAGAGAAAATAGCCCGAAGGCTTTCCTGTGTGTTCACACGAAAAGTGGTGCAGCTTTTTCGATACTGTAGAACACACTATGTACGCGTCTGTGTATATATAGCGTACATGGCGTGTGGTTTCGCTTCGCCATATATAAAACGCTGTACTTTTTTCTTACTGTACTGGCGCTGTCAGCGGCGGCTACCGTCGCTTACATAAATATATGCTATGATGCGAAAACTCCCCAATTCGCTATATTTTGGACACGCGTCATATGTGTGTTCTACAGTATGTAAAAGCTCGCAATGGCACCATAAAAGCAGAGTGACGCCTAAAATTAAACCATCTTGACACTGAGTTCGTTTGGTGTGAATCTATGGATTTAAATGTTAATATGGGGACATTTCAGTGGCATTTTCGTTGTCCTTGAGCCACATCAGTACTCCATAAAAATTGCCATTCCTCCTAGGACACATCAAGCAAAGGTACGATACATTAAACATCAACATAAACCCTCGCTGTGCAGTCCTGCAGCTAAACACGTGTGACAGTAATGTTTGTATTGCCAACAAGGCACTCATATCAAACACCTACTACCACCCATCACTCACTGACTTTCCAAAACAAACTCACATAGCGTTAAGCGTCTACTAGTATCGATATACATGTACTGACCCTCCTTAACGTTAAGTAAACATTCTATATTTATATAAACAAAATCGTAACCTCTAATCATAAATTGTATGATGTACTAGTGAGGGTTAGGCCCAATATATGAGTGTCCTACAGCATTGCCATTGACCCCCTATTTCTTTCTGCAATATGAACCTCTTTTCTCTTTTAAAGACTTGCATATATGTGAAAGTATTATACAGGTATGATGACCACCGCTAACGAATTCACAAAATGTAGATTGCTTAGTGTGTAAAATTGTTAGCAAATAATTCATATAAGAGTTTATCACATTTCCAACTAAAACATAGGAGCAGGAGCATCATATCACTGGAGGTGACCACTTCAATAGTGGTGCAAGACTCACAGGAGTGGACAACTTATGAACTTGTTTCCAAAAGAATGAGATAATAAAATATCATGTTTTCAGTTGGTTGCAGTCAGGGCCTAGGTATGGTATACAAAGCTGAAGGAACATATAGTTTCAGCAAAATGGACAGAAAACAGTATCACCCAGGCCAATAGAAAAATAATGACACATATTTGATTTGATTATCCTTTTACTCACCCCCAGAATAGGTTATTAGTACTTTGATGATAGTCGGCCAGGGGAACTCGGGATTAAATCTCTCGAAAATCGAATCCTGGTGCTATTTCTTTACGAACCTATTTACAAGAATATAGTCATTTCCTAGCTTACACTATTGGAAACTCCTTGCTTATTCATACTCGGTGTGGATTTAGATCAAACACATACCTAGACACATGATTTTGCCTGAAGATTTTTCAATCTTTGCTTTCGCTACAAAATATCTCAAACTCCTGCAGCACTGCAAGACAATTTTCATTCATGTCCGAAAACAAACTTCAAACCACTACTGTTTTGTCAATTTTACACCACAAGGGAAATCTCCTCGCCAGAGATTTGAGTGGTGAGCGTCAAGACGTTTGTCTATTTAGTTATTTGTTACCTAGGGTTCCAAGCTAAGTGATGTGCTTTGTATTTGACCAACAATCTATACCATGTTTTTCACTGATTGTCATTATTCCGAGCTATACCCATGGAACAACTCGTGAGGGCCTGGTCGTGTTCCAGTGCCCAGTCGAAGGGTTTTAGATGTTTGTGTGTTCCATTTCTTTTTAACAAAAGCGTGTTTTGACAACGACAGTTACTACTAAAATAAGATATATCTAAAATGCAACACACTTTGATTAGCTTAGTATTCTGCTTTAGAAATAAGGATATATATGCTCATTTCTTAATAGTATAAATTGCAAGTAATTATATGAAATATGATTAATCAATTTTCATTCTATTGTAAACCTTCTATTTGGATTTGATTCGATGAAAAGCATCCTTTTCGTCACCCTTTTACTCATTTCTGGCAAATCTAAGATTTCCTAACATTCAGCAGTGGCACCTATGAAATCAAAATACTCAAAATTGTGCTGTTTCCGAAAAGTGCAAACTGTTCACTTTTTGTTCTTGGCTTTGTATTGAATGACATACAATATAAGGTATGCAAATAACTCATGATTTTAGCAAATAGTATATTACATATAAAAAAGTGAAGAATGAGGCATGAAACCGGAGTTCCTTTTTCCTCCTTACTCGGGGTAAGGTTCCTAAATTTCAATAAATATTGTATTTGAGCATTTTCTATGCTTGAGTATTTTTCCTTTTGGTCCGTCTCTGAGCGGGTTTCTTTGGTTTGACACAAATAGGGATATCAAGTGTACCTTCCAATTCTTTATTGAGACTGATAAAAACTTAGTCACGGACACCCCACAGAAACTTATTCATATACATTAGGAGAATATACGCTAGCTCCATGTACATAGGTAATCGCAAAGATTTAATTTGGAGCATGTTTACTTGAGAAATTGTATGAATATAAAGTCACCCAAAAGCTGTTTCTGTCTTGTAACATCATAAAGAAAGAGTTGAGGATTTGTAGGCTACCTATGTTTTAAATTTGATATTTAGTGAGTATTAATTAAGTAATGTAGCCCCATGCAAAACTACATTGAAATCATCATGTAATATATGCAATATCGCACAGTCATGTGTTTTATTGAAAAGCTTTGAGATAATCAACCACGATTTGCTTATAACATTAGTGGTATTATGGGAATGGATTATCTAATAAAACGCACGGACGTGATAACCAAATAAGGTTTTCGTATATACATGTACATGTATGCACACATGCTTAGGATTAAACACGCATCTGGGCGTTTCGTACTGGATGGTTTTACCAACCCGTGATGGATAGGCGTCCTAACACTATACAGAACAAGTACGGTTGTTGATGCAAAGCATCAATAGTCAAAAGGAGGGGCCAAGTTATTTATGAACTTGTGAGGGAACCGGATATATAAAGAACATTAACATTATAGAGGAAAATAATTTATAATGACTAGATTTGTATTATTTTTGTAGAAATGAAACAAATATCGGAATTCTAGGCGAAAGCTGGAGACTTCGAAATGACTTGGGTGCGAAGCTACTTGGGTACGCATCAGTTTGCTTACGAACCAGTTTGGTTACGAAGTCTCCTGATTTCATTATATACACATAGTATTTTTTCTTTAGTAATTTTCCTTCCTATACTGAAACATATACTTTATGTCCGCCTAAAATATTTTATATATTTGAAAACTTCATGCTACATTAAAATAAGGAAGGCACGATTTTCCGCGGCAAAGGTAATACGGGCCAACATTTATATTATAACTAATCAGAATAGAGAATTATATTCAGTCCGGCCTCAGAATTTCCAACATGGCCGTCTGGACTATGAACATATCAAAGCAGCTTCCCAGATAGGCGTGGCCTGAGGGCCCCGCCAATAACAACAGAGGATTTCGTACTCCCATAAGCACTTACGTCATAGAGTTGTTTTTCCGTAACGATTCTAGCGCCAAATCCAACCCCAATAGCTGTATTCTCATTTATTCTGTCAATGGCCTTGACCAGCAGTTCAGATACGGCCAAATACTAACTACCCGGTTTCCTATGACATTATAAATTGCTGCTAAAGTTTATCGGCACACACTCCGTCTACAAAATAGAGGCTAAAGTATGATCAGTAAATTTATACAGGCGTCATAGACTCATAGTTGTATCGTTAATCTACAAGTACATCATAGTATATACTAGGTTTATTTAGCCAATTCGCACTTATCAAAACGTTAGAATGGTGTTTGTTTTAAGCCAAACGACGGTACTTCTGGCCTATAGCGGTCATATGTTGAGGCATGTGAGAATGTTGGCAGTAGTTTGCTACCTGTTAACTATAGTCTTGATTTACCCTACTACTCCAGTTTCCTTCCCACCATCTCGCCTCATTATGGCAGGTAGAAGTGACGAGAAACTTAAGTGTGGTCACAAGTCAGGGTTCTATTGAGTGCGATCTGGACGCTCGATCATCAGGGCTGGCCTGGTATTTATTGAAACGTATGTCTTATGAGGCATTTTAGATAAAAAGAATATCTCAGGAATTCTCGTAGAAACAAAGGACTTTGTTTTAGGCAATGGTGTCATGTCGCCTTGACGCAGTATCGATTTGCAATTTCGAATTTCGCTAAGTTCATTTGTCTCACCTCCTTCGTTGCTACTTTGGTGAAGTAAAATGGCGTAGGTGGTGTAAATCAGAAACCACCCTCTAAACCCAAAGCACTGATAACATTTGGATATGCCCTGAACAGCATTCGCACCAATGAATAATGCATAAAGCAGTCAGTAGCAACACGTTCGACCACTCGGCTATCGAAGCCGACCTTGTTAGCGCTGTAGTTGTAACAAAGAAACAGACACCGTAACAAGATAGCAGCCAGTGCTAATGCGTGTAGATGTGTGCAAAACAAAGGTTAAGGCGGCTTTAGTTTGCAGGCTATGCACCTCTATTATGTCTTTTTCTCTTTTTAGTTGTACTCCCTGTCCACCTACATGTAGCTTATGTCAACCACTAGAATGTTGCGTCCCTGTTTACCCCTCCGCTACCCAGCAGGTAAGCGTACAGCAATAGCAAGCAATGCCAATGTGTATCTACTGCTCCAAACACGTTGATCCCTGCACGTCCGCCGGCCTTCAGGCAGCACCGGTGCAGAGGTTGAATATGGCCATTGCTGCGGGCACCAGGAAGCGACGCACATCCAATCTTAATCGCACAAGTTCGAGCCGTTCTAAACCACTACAAGCGGGTACGGCTGGTCCGAAATATGTGATCAGCCATACGGCGGATTCTATCAATTTTTGGCACGCATTGGATATGCCAAGGTGTCCTCTATAGAGAGCTGTCAATTATATAGAGGATGTTGTCTTGCGGTATAATACAAACCATTTTGAATTGCTAACAGGAATTTGGCGTGTGGTATTATCTATGACAGATCCAACCAACTATTAGATTTTTACACATTAGAAATATCAGACTTGAACAAACCATACACAACACGTATATTTCGATAGCTGAGTTTATCACAATCCAGTGGAAAAGATGTGTTCTGTTCAAGACTAATCTCTACCCTTTTCCTATAATTCAAGGCAGTGGTCAAGCTCTCAGTTTTCACTCGGACAAATGTCAATTATCTTGCGTCAATGGAGGTTAAATGTAATTGTGACCATTCTAAAAACACCGCCAACAAACAAAGACTGGACCTATATGCAATTAACAGGCACGACCACTTGGTTGATGTCCTGCTTCGTGGCCCTTCCTCTGATATAAGATTGTTATTAAAGCAACAGCTGGTGCGGAATGACGTAACAACACTCATCTAATGCTGCCAACCTACCCCCTAGGCCAGAATCAGAAATATCACTCTTCATGGATTGTGGACACTATGCTTTACTAGAGTGATCAGTTGAGAATCTTACCGTAGAAACAAACTCCATTGAGGTGGCGATTGTATGGACTGAAGAACCAAAACAGGTCCCACGTCCTTATGTAGGTTTGGGAGATTTAGTTCTAGTAGCCAGGCTCTAGTGCTGCAAACCCCAATGTTTATAATAAGAAGCATGTTGAGAACTACAAACTGTAGTCAGCAGAAAGAGGTGAGATTGGAAAGTGGGGGCTCTGACAGCAAGAAATATCAACATTCAATTTAGAGGAATTGTCCAAATTAGTCGGGGGTCGACAATAGAAGGGCTGCATTTACTATGGAAGGAAAATTGTCTGGTTGTCCACTATAGTGAGAACGCCGATAATAGAGAGGTGACCACTTCGCGAGGTTCTACTGTACTGTGGACACCCCACAGGGATTTCATATTTGTATATCATATAATCATAGCAGAAAAAGGGTCAAAAACAGAATTTGTAAAGCAAACATAATTCCATTATAGACAATTGCAAGGTAAGGAATTCATGTCTAAGAGTTTTGGTCGTCGAGTAGACATTGATGATTTAGAAACGGAATTTGTGTAAATGTACTTCAAATGATAATATCCAGCTGGTACAAAATATGATTGTGATTAAAAAGCCAAGTGATTGCGTGACTGGCCCTTATTTTACATGTAATTGTCGGTAGAACATTCGCTGAAGAACTAATGTTACGAAATCCTAGAGCTCTATTGTTGTAGCTTAATGGCGAGAGACCTGTATGTCAGCATATTGAAGCTGTGCGAGACCTATAAAGCTAAAAGTTCCCTTTAATGAAAACCCTAAGTGACACATGACATGGTGAGCGCGTAATCGACTGTACGCTATCACCGTGTGAGCAGATTGCTTAAAACTAATCTGCTCTTAATAACTCCCCATAAAGGTATGTTATGTATATTTAAGTGGTATTTATTATATTGCTGAAGCGATGTGGCAATTCCGTACGATTCCAAACACTCTGAACACAAAACAATATGGTAAGTGCGCTATAAACACAGTATTGCAATAATTGCTTGGAGATTACCACATGCAATAAAGAGGCCTCCGGCGTTGTATTATAAACTTTATGTGTAGATCAGACGAGTAGCCTTGTTTTAAATTTAACTTGAACTACATGTATTCTAGTGGCACTCATATCTATACCACAAAGAAGAAATGCATTGACAAAAAAGATAGTTGAAGTGATATAACCGAAAATGGAAAAGAAGAACTTAAAAATCTAATAAAGCATTGTGAAAAAACTATCATGATGTTGTTCAAATTGACATTTCATTCGTTGAAATAGCATTCTAAAGTACTCAGTAAAAAGGGTTGTGTTTTGTTTCGGTCGTATCACATAAAGAATGAAAGAGAATTCGGAAATCGTAAAAAATCTTCAATGGATAAAATGTACTTTTTGCAATAACTTAAGTGAGATATATGTCAAATTTCAATTCTTCATCGCATTATTTTAAATTGATCCAGTTTCGATTTTGAATTGTGTATTTCGGAAATAGATTATGTTTACATGCATATCCTTACATCATATGTTATAAAGGAACGCTCTAGGAAAAGCATGAAAATTCGTGTCTACATCACTTTAGCAGAGGTCGCTCAACTATTTTTAACACCAAGTCCAAACAATGCAAAATCCATCTTATGCGATTTACGAAAACGAATATATATATATATATATATATATATATATATATATATATATATATATATATATATATATATATATATATATATATATATATATATATATATATACATATATATATGTATACATATGTATATATATATTCGTATATATATATATATATATATATATATATATATATATATATATATATATATATATATATATATATATATATATATATATATATATATATATATATATGATAATGGTAAATCAATAAATGTATAAGATGTGGTTTTAATTGTATTTCTCATGTATTCAAAATGTGGGAGTTGTGTCGTTATGTAATATACGTGACAGATGAGGCTGGTATGGTTAGGGTGATGATCAAAAGGAAGTTGACAAAGTTGAAATCAATGCCTATGTGACCCAGTGTGCCTACGGTCACAGAGAACACCTGATGACTGAAGTGAAGTCGACAAACCAATAACTGGAGTTCTGACCTCCCTTCTAGCGTTACACTACCATCCAGTCCACTATGAGGGCCTTGTTGACCCCCACTCATGTTCCCTGATTTTGATATTACCTGTACCATTGCTCTTGTTATTAGCTTCCTTGAGTTCATCAGCTGTGTTTGGTTCTTTTATAGTTGGTTTCTTCTTTCTCTGAGGTTATGTTTATTATTTCTATTGCCTTTTGTACTTTGCTTATTTTGTTACCCCTATAATTGTGAGTCTACGCTAGCTTTTGTTTCTTAATATGGATAATGAATTACACACATACGTGCACGCATACATACATACATACATACATACATACACAAAGATACATACATATATACATACATGCATACATACGTACATACATACACATATACATACATACATACATACCTACATACATGTACATAATTATATACATTCATACATACATACATACATACATACGTTCATACATACATACATACATACATACATACATACATACATACATACATACATACATGTACACACTTACATACATATAAACTAACCACTCATGGAGCTATGCAGTTTGCTATTTGAAGTACAGTCTTAGCCTTGGGATAAGAGGCAGGTTTCTCAAGCATCATATCTTGACTTCAATTTTCTTGAATCCTCGCTAGCTGTTTTGGATCGGTCGATTGATACACCTGTGACCTTGTGCCGGGCTGTTTAGTGTACCTACTCAAATCAAAGAGTCTCTTAGTTAAAGGGGAACTAAAGGCTCAAATACATATTAGCTTATATGAAAGTAATACACTTCAAGAATAGGATGCTGTCGTCCTTTTCCTCTTAGTGATCCCATGAGGGGAGAATTTTGTGTATTGCCAGCAGCCTCAGCCACCCCCTAGCAGCCCCTGGTAGCAGCCATGTTTTTCAACTGCTATCAGCTGTGAGTCAAATGGGTGGCAGCCCACTTCATGTCCCCTAGATCTGAGCAGTGTATCATAGACTGTATAAGTGCTCTACACAGTATCACCAACTCTCTTCGAAAGTTGCATAACAACTTGTATGAGTATCAAACAGGTAAATGGTAAAATCATGAGCAGCAATTGGCTGTACAAAAAGACAGGGTAGTAGAATTATATTTCATATATTTCCTGTTGTTAAATTCAGACAAAAACAGTGGCTAGCATCACTATATTCCTGTCCTGAAGCATGTAATTTTATGTTCAGATGCGTTTTATACCAGGAATCATAAATGCAGTCAGGATTACTCAACAGGATGGTGCTGTGCCATTCAGTGTTTTTGTTTTCAACCCTTCTGTATCAACTGCTACAAAGCAAGCACCGAGAGACAGCTTTAAGTTTATTAGCATACAATTCTAGGTACCTAAACATGGTCGTCATTAATCTGTACAATTAAAAATAGACTTTAGGATTGTGTTGGTTGTCTTACAACTTGGGTTTTGTTTAATATCTAGGTCCCTTTGGCAACAACAAAGGGAAGTAACAACTCCTTAAAGGAAAAGGTTAAACAAAGGGTTACTTATAACCTTGTGGCATTACACATCTAGATGCAGGACACAGAAGTTAGTCAACGCAGGAAATAGCTAGCTATCAGTACTTGGAACATCAATCATTTCCTTCGGCTTAGTATTTGTGTAGGTTACATGAAAGAAAACAGCTGTTGTAGAACAGCTAGCTTCAAGTAAAACCAAATACTGAAAATCTGGATGATTGGTGATGTACATACTAGTATTGTTTTTATTCAACCCTTCCTTCATAGTCACACAGGTATCCAATGTATTTTCATATGACAGATGTTGAGCTATGTTCATGAATTCTCAAATAACCTTATGATTTGCTGTCCCCCAAGTCCCCTTTTATAAGTAATCCTGACTGTAGTTTGTGATTCCTTGCATAATATGCATCAGGGAAGTGGTCTGAACATAGAACTGCATACTTCAAGACAGGTGGATTTACAAGTTTCAGTGACTGCTAGCCACTGTTTTTGTCTGAATTTACCAACAGAAATATATGAAAAATAACTCTACCACCCTGTCTTTTTGTACAGCCAATTGCTGCTCATGATTTTACCATTTACCTGTTTGATACTCATACAAGTTGTTATGCAACTTGCGAAGAGAGTTGGTGTGTAGAGCACTGCAGTCTATGATACACTGCTAAGAGCTAGGGGACATGAAGTGGGCTGCCACCCATTTGACTCACAGCTGATAGCAGTTGAAAAACATGGCTGCTACCAGGGGCTGCTAGGGGGTGGCTGAGGCTACTGGCAATACACAAAATTCTCCCTTCATGAGATCACTAAGAGAAAAAGGAGGACAGCATCCTATTCTTGAAGTGTATTACTTTCATATAAGCTAATATGTATGTGAGCCTTTAGTTCCCCTTTAAGATACGATCTAGCGAGTTTGTATTGTTCGCAACAGACAGACGCGCGAGATCGTATTGTCGGCACATTTTACTATGGGACCTAATGAGCAAAATCAACATTTTGCGGATGTTTATATATACACGTATTAGTGCTCCAAAGAGGTTTGCCAAGTTTGGATGACAAACTCGAGCGTTTTGTCACAAGAAAGTGGAAAAAGCGCTTGCCAATCTCGAGTCAGACGGACTATAGTCTAGCGTGCTACTCATATACTGTATAATATATTAATTGGGGCTTCCCCCAAGGTTGAGCAGGCAGCAAAGTGCATGCCTATCGTAGTACTCATTGTGTCTCAACGTTTGTTAACGCCATTATCATTATACCTCACGTGAAGATCGCAAGGTTTGATATTTAATGAAGCTGTGCTCACGCGGTACTGTATGAGGCACCTATTCCTTTAGAGACAATGGCTACAACCCCCCCCCCCCCCCCCCCCCCCCCATAACAATGGAAGCGTCACAGGCGCGCACATGCTTCCAACAACAGTAACTTATATTGTTATGTGACGTTCTGAGGTCACAGCCTTAGGAGAATGCCGCCGTCAGCAAAGGAGATAAAGAATGCGCGAATAACTGTACCAATCATTTGTCGTTTTCATTGATATTTCACCAAATTGAGTTTGTTCGGTATACTAAAACAAATATGGCAATATGGTAATATGATGGGACGGATCGCCAAGGAATGATGATTTTCTCGACGACGTAGCCGAATTAATACTGTAATAAAGAAAAACTCTTAGGGTTACCGAAATAACTTTATTTGCAAGTATCATTCAATACTGATTGTGGTAAAAGGTAGTACAGTGAACTTGGTTTGAAAATAATTTGAGGGTAATCTGCAGTTTTTGATATGTTGTAATAATTGGTTCCAAACAATTATTTAGCTCGAACTTTACCATTTTGGAAAAAAATATCAATCAAAGATTAGATATGTGAGGGTCTGTCTTACTCGAGTTTGGCAACCATTTTTTCCACTTTTTTTGTGATGAAACGTTCGAGTTGGCCATCTTATATAGACATGCGCGAAACTCATGCCTTAATAGATAAGCAATTACATTATTCTGTATCAGTTAGGTACAAAAGTCTCTCTAAGTCAGCTAAATGGTGTTAAATACAGAGCAATTACATTATCTGTAAAGGATAGTAACAGACTTTGTAAACGTTCTGCGGTGTAGACTCAATTGAACATATGTTATGTTATTGAATTGTGAAATCTCACGAGATATGTTGTCGAGTGTAAGGGTCTGGATAGAGGAACTGGGTATGGTAGACTATCATCTTTCTAATGGGAGAATACTAGCTGGTGACTTAGAAAATGTACTGGCGGTAAACTCTATTATTCGCATTACCAAGAAGATAATCTACAACGCAATGAAAAAAGAACAAATACCTAATATATACGTAATACCTAATGTAATGAATGACGTGAAGAACTTTTATTACCAAGAAAAATACAGACATCATAGTCGTGGCAAAGGTTTTAGATATGATAAATCATATATTCTTTTGTCCAATATTATATGAGAGAATGAACATACTTTGCTTTATACTTTGTGCAACCATATTAATGATCTATATATGCTTAGCAGCACCTTGTAACCTGTGTGCTGACAAGTTGGAGGATGAAATAAAAATGATTTAAAATACAAAATATTTCTGCAGTGCGTCTCCAACAAAGAAGGGAAGCTGTCTGTGACTTAGAAAGTCTACGATTTATTCCGGTATAATAATTGCAGTTTCCTCTATCTTTTAACTATTGTCAAGTTACACCTAGTTGCAAGACTTATTATGATTGGAAGGTGACAGGATACGTGCATTTTACCTGCTCTTTTAGATTTCCATATATCATCCCCATGCAAAATGTATTCGCTCTCTATTTAATTGTTCAAGGATAATTGTGGATGCATTAGGTAACTGAGTGTATCATTTATGTTCACGTCATCCTGTAATAACGATGAATATTACATGGAGTTTAATAGGAATCCATTCATATGTTACATTAGTGGCTATAAAATCTTCTTTTGGTATGATTTGATAAAAACATAAAACAGGTATCACCCTATAGGGGAGAATAAGTGTAGTGTAATATAGGCTGAGTACGGTATAGTTTCAAAATTAGGTACACTTGCTAGTTAGT
>OZ012689.1:29898639-29953639 GCA_963942565.1 Maea johnstoni
ATTTCCTGATTATCTAACTGTAAGCGATGGAGGTAACCGACAAAAAACGCCACCTATTTTCGGCCCGGGGCATGTGAGAAAGTTGCCAGTGACTGGGTCAATTTGTTATGAAAATTCAGAGTTGATTTAAGCAAATCTCAATTGGTATATTTAGTGTACACCTAAAGTGTAACCTGAAATGGCATAACTCCAATCATTACCCTGCCTAGTTATATGCGGCTATGATTGTATTAAATTACTCAGCAGAGCTGCACCGCCTTCAGTCCCAACCCATGACTATTGTTATCTATCTTATGAGAGTGTAGGCGAGCCGTGAATTCCCTTATGTTCACTACTGATGATGACTCTGTCATTCTCATGTCCTTTGATGCCATATGTTGTTCTAAACCTCAGTGCTGCTTCAACCTTTCCCTCCGGGTATTGAATTGGAAATGGCTTTTGCATACGTCAAAGGAGCAGACACTGAACCTGTAGGAAGTCTACAGGCGAGAGTGATGGCGTCTTATCGTGCGATATGGCTTATAAGACGTCTTGCGATCAATCATCAAAGCGAAATGCGGTCAAATCCAAATTGTGATAGGTTCTTTGCGAATATGGTTGACGTAGTACAATGAACAAGTTTTATACATATGAAATTGAACAGAAGCAAGAAATGATATATAATACCCATAGCAAAAACAGGCAATAAATGAACATTGGTAGATATAGGGCATTGCACTCATTGATAAATACATTCAATCACGTCTCACTTTATTTCATATTTGCAGGTGCGTCATTATACGTTTGAATAGTTGCTTCCAATACTAAGTGAAAGGTTACTAATTAGCATCCGGCACTTTGGGAAGGGCTATAAATGTGTCAGACACACTAGCGTATTTCTAATGTTTCTTCTATTTGCGAGAAAGGTATTACTGAAAAGAGAACAATAATTACACCACATAGATAGTGGTACTTGAGATAACGGATTGTTATCTGCATTTATCAATTTTAGACACGGTAAGACCTGGGTACTTTATACACAATTTTACGCGTGTCCTCTTGATGTGTATTGCACATCTGGGAGACTTTTAGTTGTAGTCAAATAGGTGCAGTCGTCGACTGCGGTTGCTTCAAAAAGCTATTCGTGTAAGACAGTAAATGGGATATATAATCATGACTTTATTTCAAACTACACATTTGTTCTAGTCAGAATTTTCGGGGGAATACATTAACAGTCTACCTTGCTTACCTCAGACTGGGTTAACTCGTTGAATAAGTACTGTTAATCACTTAAATATAGCGGGAACAATAAGATAGCGATAATAGCGCTCTGCCCATATGCGCTATTGTAAAATCTCCGTCCTTATCAAATTCTCAATTGAACTTGTTGCTGCTTTTTCCGTTCAGCGCTATTATAACTTAGATCACGCTATCCAGGCCAGTACTGTAATTGCGCTATATAATGTGCACGCCCTGTTTAAGTGATTTACAGTATCCCGGACAAACGAACTGGTCCCATATAATTCCCATCTACTTCAATGTTACTAACGTAACCCGGATTTCGGTTACCTTGGACACCTTAACTTGGTCCCTTTTTGCCTGTTTGTCTTGGGTAAACAAGGTTACCTGCATCAATAATGATTAGACACACACACAAACAATTTGAATTTGAAGAACTAGCAGAAGGTATGGTTGGACGTAGGACACGCTGACTCAAGTTTCCATTACAATCTATGTGAATCTGTATTGCGATTAGTATAAAGAAAAAACATTTTGCCAAACTCAATACCATGTGTCTGTTATTTTCTTTTGATACTAAGATTTCCTTTCATTATTTTTAGCAATACTCTAACCACATGAATGCAGCTTATATTATATAAATATGACATACCTGTGGGGTGGCTAACATGATTGTCTACCCCGAGTGAGCATTGTCACCCGAAGGCGTAGCCCAAGCGTGACAATGCTCACGAGGGGTAGATCATCATGTTGGCCACCCCACAGGCTTGACATATTTGTTTTATTATACCGAATATGACAGGGCGGGGCGATATTTTAGCAGTAGGTTGACCATGCTGGGATGTCATATTTGGTTTATCATACCGAACAAACCCATGCCCCACTGCTCACCCCTGGGCACCAAAAATCAATGACAAGTTGAAACCTATAATAATCATTTGGGCAGTGCAAACTCTGAGCAGCAGGTTTAACATGCTAACCATGCTGAGCTACTAAGACCTGCTTTCGTTATATCTCCCTTGGGAGATATAACGTTAGCTCCTTCGTTTGACAAATTGAGTTACACAACGTATTTGGGCCATCCCTCTAAACCAATCTGAATACAGTATCATTAAGCGAGGAATAATAAACTATGACATGGTATCTTCCAAAATGACGAACATCTGCCTATGACGAAGTAATTCCCTCTGCTTACGCATGATCATCGACAGGATATGTTTACTATTTTCCAGCAAAAAACACCTGTGCCACCATTTATAATTCTTATTCCATTATACATGCTATTTGTCTTCGGCTGTGACTGCGGTCAAGACATGAAACTATGACTAACATCACCGGTTCATATACTATTCATATTTTTAGTCTCATCCCTTTTTAAGACAAAAAACATCAGTTGTCATCTTGCTAGAATGACAACTACCCTTGTCATAAATTTGCATAGGTGTACTGGGAGCGGCATGCGGTGCGTTACTGTATGTGTGTTTGATTATTACTATCTATACCACATCTATAGCTTTCCTGTGCAGTACCTTCATGCATCCTTTTTGAGGCAAAAAACCATTGCTTTTCATCTTAATAGGGTGACAAACTAGACTTGCAATCAAACCGTTCGTATACGGTATCAGCTTGGCTGCAGTACACACAGATAGGTGTGGGGGGGGGGGGGGGGCTGGCAATTAAAGGTCTGTACCTCCAAGATGTTAGGGAAGGGAGAAATGTTTCCTAAATGAGATTGTTTCAAATACTTGCAATACTCTGAGATACTACAAATGTGCTGTGCTGATCAAGTGATCATTTACTAAAATAACCGACCAGCACTGAAATTATCTCATTGGCCATATGTGTTTCATGGGCGTATCAGCGCCCATGACTATGAGTCGCTCCTCTGAGGCACTCTGCCAGGGCGACGATACCGTCTTCCGGTTGGATTGCTACACTATGCGTAGCGGGATCTCTGGGTAGGAGAATGCCTCTGAGGGCGAGCTAAGTCTCGTGGGCCGCTTCCGGTCTCACCGAGTAACGCGTTAAGTGGAGAACACGCCCTCTATTGGCGTCGCTTCAGAGCGCTGAGCAGCTGATCGCGACTCACCACGCGATGGTCATCACGTTCACAATAAAACTCAAGTTCTAGGTCACTACTCACCATTCCGTGGGTCAATTTTAAAGTGGTTTAGATCATTAGAACAGACATAATTTATTATACCGGCCCATTAATTTTGAAAGACTCGTTCAATCTGCTATAAAATTTCAAAAAATCAACATTATAGTAATAACTCGCCTTTCCTGTGTCAATCTTTAGAACCGCCACACTTCATTCTACCACCCCATCAATTCTCTCTTAGATCTGTTGCAAAATGGAGATTTTGTGATGGGTTGAAATTGTAAAATTACAAACAATCATTATTAGAGTAGCGGGAAAAGCTGGCCTTTATGTTCAAGCTAAAACTTATTTACTCGCTATTCCGGGGTTCAATTTTTAAGTGGTTTAGATTTTTAAAATTGCAACAATACATCCTACCTCCCCATATATTCTCTACTAAATCTGTTGCTAAAGAAGGATTTTGCGATGGGTTGAAAAATTACGGACAACCATGATTACAGTAGAGGGAAAAGCTGCTACGGCGTTGGCCTTCATGTTCAAGCTAAAACTTAATTACTCACCTTTCCGTGGGTCAATAGTAAAGTGGTTTAGATCTTTAAAATTGCAGCAGTACATTCTACCACCCCATTTAAGTTCTATCGAACTGAAATGAAGATTTTGCGATGGGTTGAAATCGTAATACTTGTAACTTGCCATTTTGTTTTAGTCAATCTATGGTATCTTTTGGATCAGAACAAAGAAATAGTATCAGCTGTTAATGCAACATTTTTCATAGTCATAGCGAAGCGGCAATTATGGCTAGCAGCATTTCTAACATATCTAGCATACAAACTGATGCCTTGAAAACTGTGTCCACATCTGTATTTTTGTTTGTCTCTTGTCTCGCTTGACAACAATCTCGCGTGAAATGAACATCACGTTTTGCTTTAAGAGCACATTTTCCCGCTATATCTCTTCATGTTTTATAACATTGCTTTATCACATGGAGTATGGAGTGTTTCCTTTAAATTGTATCAAAATAACATTTTGACCGCCAATGACCGGGCAACACGCGCAATGATGTCATGGTACGACGGAATCCGACCAAGCAAAAGACGATAGTGGCAACATTTTCGGTGAGATGTAGCCACAAGTACCAGTCATGTTGATGCAGTGATACCGCAAAAATGAATTTCTCGTCTTTCCGTGTATCAATTTCAATGCGTTCATTTTGCAACAGATTGAGATCGTAGTAATTTCTATGCCATATTTTTAGTCAACCTCTACTCATACTTTGTGGTTATTGCACAAATATAAAGCTCATATCAAGGGTCTTCCAATCTTTCGCGAAGTGCAAGTAAAAGTTGACGTCACGGATAACAAGTCTTTATGACTGCATTTGAAGGGGAATGCAAGAATATCATCGAGCTGGCGAGCATTTAAAGCTTTACTCTGTTGTCACATTAGGAAAAGTCCCCGCCCATGACTTTGCTCTTTTCGAAAGAGCAAATTATACAATCAATTCAATTCAAGGTATATACTCATATTGTCATGGGGGGAAACTTCACAATCAACTCCTTTGTTCTTGGTTGAATGATCTTTATTCTCCCATGGATGTATCAAAACACACGCAAACACGAACCACCAGTACACAGATATGGGATACACCATTACACGTTTTCTACAAAAAACACAAAGCACTCATAAGTATCTCAACTAAATCACAATGCAACACAATAGACAAGTAGACAGGTAACACATGGTCAATTCCTTTGTCTCAAACAGGTGACTAAATATGCAGAAATAAAGTCAATCTTTATGATCAAATGTACAGAAATGCTCTATCAAAGATACAGAATACTACAGTAATAGATATACAGACTTATAATGCAAGTAATATACAGATTAGGCAAACAAATAATGTTCAACTTACTGGCTATTTGTACACCATACTTTTCCTTCCAATGGCCCAGTCAATATGGCCTCTCAACAGAAAACCCCCACAATCCTCTGCAAATATGCTAATTTGTATGCAAAATAGTACATGTAACAAATAAACAAACATGCACCAGCCCACACTACATTGTTTAGATATAAACACAGTTACAAAGACAAAGGACATGCAGATCACTCAGCAGCAGAAACACAATGCTGCACCCACACTAACTGCAAGGTTCACTGCACAGCAGTACACAGAGTACCAGCACACTATCTCTCACTCTGACCATATATACAAAACACAAAATCCAAAAACCTCCATAAATGTCTTATATGCCATTACACATACTATGGTCAACAATATTCCTGCATTATCATGCACAACACTGGTAGTTCGAGTGTAGTTTTGCGGGACGTAGTATTTCCCCATCCCTAAGTTTAAAAGATAATCTAAAAAAAACTGCAATGCTAAAAACACATTTCTTATTCGTTGGTCATTCAACAGACTCGATATACCAAAAAAAGTTTAAATATGGTAAAAACTTACCATGATATAAAATGCAAAAGTTAACTGCCAAGGACCGGACACCAAACTCAATAAAACAAAAAAATGATAAACTGCCTTTTTCATATTCTTTACAACCTTGGTCGATTATCCACCAGGAACCATTAGTTTTACAAAGTAATTGCTCTAATTTGATAACTTAGACATGATGTAATATTTGGTTGAACCTGCGAGTAGTATCTCTTTTGTGATAAGATGTTATATGTCTGTGGCCTCCAATTTACATCCCACAATAAAAAAATCTCTTGTCCTGTCTGTCCCTAGTTGTATGATATTTTTCCAGAGTTGTTTGTGTTTGATATGATTTTGTACAGTACCATACAGTCAATAAACATACAATACAATACAAAAATCCAACATAACCCATTGTTAACTAAACACCAGGGCAAACGAAAGAAACAGACAAGCTGATGGTTATAAGGTCTTCCGCATTATATATTTCAAAACCTCAACGAGTGGGGGCAATTGAATAATCAGCCTAATTCCACATATAAACCAATGCAATGCCCGTGTTTGTACAAGAAATGCAATATTCAGAAACTTGCATTCTTAACATTATTCATTGTTTTATTGTATGAATCGATATATACTTGAACATACAACAAAGCGTTTGACTGAAACGTGGCAAAATACAAATATCAAGCAGGCTGAACATCTTGTAGTGTTCAGGAGCAACATATAGTACGTCAGATATTATACAATATATATATATATATATATATATATATATATATATATATATATATATATATATATATATATATATATATATATATATATATATATATATATACACTGTATATATATAAAATCTGAGTTAAACGTTTAATACAACAACTGATATTCTGTTAAATAATACATGCTATGAATTTTTGAGGCAAATTGTTTGCTATGGAATCATCAACTAAGATGAGGTAAACAATTCACTGTCTATGAAATATGAGTGCTGACGAATTCCTGTCGTCGTAATTTGACACGGTGTGCCGATACCGAACTAGGTGTCTAGTGGCTGTACATGCATTAGTAGATCCACTTTGACTATCAAGTCACAGCGAGGATGAACTAGGCCCATTTGGTATATAAACCTTTGATAGCTCTTCCCTCTCCGCCGCGCAGTAAAGATGATGGCTATTGCCCGTATGTCTCTCAGTGACAACACAATATAACACTCAGCAAACTGAGTGTCTATGTTCGTGTAGGACACCGTATTCTTTACCATGACACTAAGGATTGCTCAGAATTTATATTGTTTATCAGGGAGTTGTCATCGGCCACCTTGTCTACGGTTCTTATGAAAACGAAACGAAATTTAAAGGAGGCCTCTTTAATCAAAAAAGAAATAGGTCATCCGCCGACTTGGATGAGGTAGTGTAGTAAAGGCGAAATATACCAATTGGCCGTGATTAAGAAACAGTTCCAAAAATAATAATCACCTTCTTTTGGTGAACGTGGACGAATTTCAGAATGAGTTGACTTGCAATAGATAACATTCTCAAACTAAAACGCGGAGTTATTGATTCAATAACTAGGAAACTACGTGTATCACTTCTTACTTGGTAAGTCGTTCAGTCTTTTAAAATAGTGTATTGTGTTTACGTTTTACGTCTTTTTCATCTACAGCACATCTAGTATTAAAGAACTGATTAATACGAAAGGGGGACTTTTTTAATTTTGCACCGTTCAATGTATAATCATTTCAATCAGATTTTTGTTGTAAATTCTAAGAAAGTGTTGCTTTTTCAACTTCCATATTGAACAATTTGAATAAAGTTAAAAGTGAAAGAAATGTGATATCATTTCCTCTGGAATACTCAAAGCTATAAATATGCGCAATTTTGAAAGATAATTTCTTAATATTTAATACCCTAAATGTGTGTTTGAAACGGCAAGGATAAGAGCCAAAGACCTCGCCCGCTAATCTGCGTAAGCCTTCGAGAGGTTCTTTGACAGTTAACGTCCTACTCTGCTCAGTATGTATGTATGTTTATTGACTATGCCATATGCATAAAATATATGATACAAAAATAAGTGCATGGTGCTCTAATTAAACATAGATAAATAATAGTAACAAAAATGTGAACTAAACATAATAGAACAGAACAGACCTCAAAGGAATAGGCCAAATAAACATAAATAAAAATTGTGTCAGTGATGGACTAGCCAGTCATAGTTTGCTTGATTATCAGGAAAAGGCCTCTAGGCTATAACAGAAGAAATTAATCTTGGTGATCTAAAGTTATCCAGGGAATGTAATACACATATTACGTCATTTCAAGGAAATCAAAAACTAAGCATAATATAGGTGTTGCTCTCCCTGGCACATATCTGGATATACTAGTTAATTCAACCGAATCTCCATGCCATCTGATGTGTACAATTCAAATGAGGTACACTAGACATCTCAATTTTTTGAATTAACTATTAACATAATTGTAGATCTGTGCTATCTGATCTTTTTATATATCAACTTTATTGATACTTTTGAGCTTTATTTATGATCACATATTGTATAACATTATTTCACTACTCTTTTCATGGAGAATGTTTTTTAATATCTATTACACTGAATAAACATACGTACAATAAGACAATCCTTAAATAAACCCTATATTAACAAATTCATCTCCTAAGCCAGCTTAAATGTAAGACAACACATCATAAGGACAACATCAGATCGTACATCAGCAGTAGAAGATGAGTCGAATTTCTAATAGATTGTTATGACGTAGTTGGTCTATTCTGAGATGGTAAATGATTAACCTTGTTCCCGTACTGAAGTGGCAGGATTTAAAGTTACTATACACTGAAAAGAAAATACGAAAACAAATACTTATACCCATCCCATTTAACTAGGTTCCTATTAGATGTTACGCCATCGAATACGCATGTATGCATACCTTATAGTTGTATTCTTCTATAACGGAGCATGGTCATGAACGCAATGACGCCATATTGATTTCCCATGTTTTTGCTTTGCATTTCGTGCCTGTGCATTGTTTGCATGCATCAACCACGTCTGTAGCTTCCGGCGTATGGCGCACACCATCAGAGATCCGCCGTATCTTAGTCTATCGTGTATGCGTTAAGGATGGCATTGCACGAGATGTAGTCCTCATATGTAGGATCAGGTAATATCCAGAGGTATATCTAAACATATGTGTCCATTGATCAGGTAGTACTTAAGCTTGCACATCTTTGACGTTGAGATTATTAGTTTAATATGGTTACATTTCTTGCGTACAAAACATATACTAATTGTTCATTCCATAATGCCTTTGCAAACTTTAGAATACGATCCAATGGTGACGAATCTTACAATCTGCATTAAACGCACGGTACAGACTTCGTAAATTCAGGTTGAGAAATGGAATTGAGACCTTGTTAAAAGCCCCATCCCAAAAAATACCTCACAGCAGCGTAACGTATATAGCAACGCGTATCTCCCGATTATTGAGTGTTGTCAGGTAGAGAATATCACATCCAACAGTCCTTAGTCAACCAATGTTCTATCTTTTGGCAATATTTTCAACCTTTCACTTAAATGACATACTCTTATTTATAACACAAGTGATGCTCACTGCAGGTTGAGAGTAACCTTTTGGAAAATCATTGACTATGGGCATTGGGAAGGGAAATTTAAGATTACTTACTGCTAAAGGCATAACATTGAATATCTTAGTGATATATCCTCACACCTAGCACAGCTAGGGAACCCTAGTGATGGTTGTAAGGACAAACCTAACTAATCACTTGTGAGCAATGGAACAAAAGAGTTGTATAAGGACACACCTCCATGATCATTAGAGACAGGCATGCTACATGTATATATATATATATATATTATATATATATATATATATATATATAATATATATATATATATATATATATATATATATATATATATATATATATATTTATATATATATATATATATATGTATATATATATAATATATATATATATATATATATATATATATATATATATATATATATATATATATATATATATATATATATATATATATATACATATATATATAGTTTGAATAGGCTTCTAGCTGTAAGCCATTATGGATTGCCTCATTTTTACACTTTCTAGTCAATGATTCAGAAATGAATTACCCTAAATATCTTTTCTCTTCCATTTTTACTGCAAAACCTATTGAACTATTATAACGTTACCGTGTAGGGTCTAGCCAAAATACATGCTCTGAATACATTATTTGAAAACAGTTGTTTCATTTAAAGTTTAGATTTAAACATTCAAAGTTTTCACGATAGACCTTGTCAGTGTATATAGTGTACGCAATTCTTAACCTTAAAGTACTTTTAGAACTTGGAATATAACAATCTGTGTGGAGTTCCAAGGTTCGTCAAAAAGTCCCGTCTCCAAGCAAGCGGCGCAATCACTCAATCTGCTTAATATGATCTGGAACCCTTTCCGCTACGTCTAAATCCAAATCTTTGCTAGACCATAGCATGTGGATAATGTCTGTACAGTATTTTCCGATAAGTCTTAATTCTTTTGTTGGTATGTTTAAGTTCTGTTTCATCTCATTTCCTTTTTGTATATTTATAATTTCCTTTGTAACTTATATCTAATTTTTATTTAGTATAATATTATATATCATGTATTAGTTATGTTCATATATGTTTATTTCTTTGCATATGTATTGCATACTTTGTAGTTATCTACCGTCAATAAAGCATATATATATATATATATATATATATATATATATATATATATATATATATATATATATATATATATATATATATATATATATATATATATATATATATATATAATTATATATATATATATATATATATATATATTCACTTTATATGCATTCTATTCTGCCCTCAAAAGTACAGGCTCTGTCTCTATGGTATAGTGGTGTAACTTATCTCACTCTGGCTCCTCACTGCAATTTAACATTACACAAAATATGCAAATCAATTTTTAATTTTAAATAATCTCATATAAATCACCCTTTCTGAGGCTAATGTGTGATTAGCCCAGTTCTATGTCATGGAGCAAGCCAGGGAAAACGACGGCCCAAGTTCAAGTAACTGGCAACTATCTCACTTGTCCAAAGTGGGGTTCAGACTTGGGAAGTAATGAGAAAGAGCAAGCAGTCAGTGGCAACGCTATAGATCACCCCACCATCAAAAACCCAGTGAAACCAGCCATAGGATTGAGCAGATTTAACCAGGGTGTATCCTGTTCTGGGCAAAGATATAACCTGCCCATAGATCCAAACTCGCCTAAACACATAGAACTCTGTCGACCAGAAGAACCCAGAAGACCAATTTTCCGTAGCTGGAGTATTTCTTTTTACACACACTTGTATTTGTCCTTTGTAGATTTTCATCACTTGCAATACCGCAGGCCAAGTTTGGAATATTCCTGTCTTTGCTTGCCACCTTAATGTGTCATCAAGTTCAGCTGTACTATAGACAGTTTCGTAACACCGCGATTATAAATAGCGACCAATGCAACATACTGATTTGATTTTGTCTAGATAACAAGATACACATTAAGATACAATGTTCATGTGTTAACCACATAAACATATTCTCAAATAGGCTTAGATATGTATGACATGAAACACACACGAAACGATGGAAACGGAGCAAAGATGGCTGCTACTACAAATATAAACGAATGAAAGTAGACAACTCTTTGAGGCAGTGCCTTGCTTAGATTAAATGGAGAGCCTATGAAAGAGCAGTTACAATTCATCACGAAATTAACTTAAAGATGAAAATCGCGAATTAAAGGGCTGTCCAGTAAGACACATAACTAGAATGTCATGTAGTACTGTGCTGGTGTAATCTCTTTTTTTAAGAACTCTGGATAACCCATAGTTCGTTCGCTGGTGTAATCTTTACATATTCATTTAATTCATTTAAGACTCCTTTAAGTGTCCAGGTTTACCACATTGAGAACGTTCTGTCTGCTTTGAATAACATTCATTTGAGCTGGCATCGAAGTAAGTTTAAATGAAAAAGGTTTGAAAGCAATAGATTTTATAAAACATTTGTTAAGGTGAATGAGTGTTATGAAAGTAGGATGGTTTGGTAATGGATACTTCAGCCCCCTCTGAGCTAACACCACTCGTTTTTGTTTTGCTATGTAAAAACCCAGTCAACGTCTATGGTAATGCATGCACAGCATATACTTCTGTCCCGTTGTATTACCTAAAGGGTTGAATATTTGACACCAGATTGGGTACTCTATGCTGGCGTGTGTTGGTCGATTGGCATTAGAACTTCAATATATGCAAGTCAGTATATTTTCCACTCTAAGAAGTCATTAGATAACAAGATCAAAAATATGTATTGTTTTACATCTACCCTCGGCAACACTTTAAAAACACATATGCAAAGAACAATTCATTGAACAATCAAATAGAGATGGAACAAATGCACATGCATATATACGTAAATGCAACCATACATACATACATAAACACATGAAGACATGCATACTTAAAAACATACATACCATTATCTTAAGTGTGCTCACGAAAATACATAAGCAACATGCTTGGTATTAGAAAAACTGTAAAGTTCAAGCTCCGTAGCAGACTATTAGTTCTCGAAATTTGATATGTGTATCGTGCATACTTACAAACATATATACCATGTGTTTTGTGTACTCACGAAAATACAAAAGCAGCATGCTTGATATTAGAAAAACTGCAAAGTGCAAGCTACGTAGCAGACCATTCGTTGTTGAAAGTTGATACGAGTATCGTGCAAATGGCATATAGAACAGAGCATTAGACAGATAAATCTCGATTATCTCTCCTCAGAGTGAATTGTAGCGTCATCTTTACGAGGGAAGAATTGATAGCCCAGTTTGTGTTCCTTACCTATTGTTCCGGGTGGAATCAAAGATACGTTCGACCTAATTAGTATTCAGCATTTAAGCCCACTAAGTGTCGCAGTATCTAAATGTTTGATGAGCTTAGTTTCTGGCATGGCACTTTCCAAATGAAACCTGTCTTTACATTCACAACCCTACGTGTTTTCCTTAACCCTATACAGATAAAATGCAACAGTAGATGGGTTAAACATCCAGCCTACATTCTATTTTTCTTTTTTAGATTGTTAACGAAACTCTAGTGGCCGCTCAACAAGTGTTCAATATGCCGAGTTTGAACAAATGATGTATTGTCTCTGCGTTTATTTTTGAAAATCCTCCAGTTTACAATATTTTGCAGCACTCTTTTCATCTATCGTGTTCATTGATCAATTATAATCATTTTCAATATTTTCTTAGTGTAAATGAACTTCGATCACGTGACCTGTAGTGCCACATGGTGAGGTAGTTAAGCAGTATGTTTAGGTACGTTAGATTCTATGACCAATGGTATATAAAGGTCACCGAGAATTTAAGGCCTGTTGATACGATGGAGACCAGAATAGCTGTGGGTGTTTTCTATCTTAAGTTTTACATTTACCGTATTCGTTGAACATTGCAATTTGTTCAGTATTTTCCTATTTTATTTTTCAATTTCGATATGTATTCCTTTATTAAAATCTTTGGTCATCTTATGTGAAAATGTCACGTATGTGATCTTCTCTATGACGCGGTAACACTCCCATGGATTTGAAAGTGTAGAATAAACAACTTTATTGCAATTTTTATCGTAAATTCATCGTCCGGTTTCAAATATTTAACTTTATTTAGAAAATCAAAAGGAATGCGGTTGATTGTTTAAACCTTATAGTACATGTTCAGTTTTGATTGTTTCTTATTTTTATTTGTAGTAAATATGTATGTAATTAACATGTGAATAAAACAATGTCAAGGTTGGTGTCAATGTGATATAAGAATATTCATAAAATATGCGATTTAAAATTTCGGCCATCATGTGTGTATGCGTTGATTAGTGGACAGTGTCAAGGAATATGTTTTCAATGTTATCTCCCGATGAATTAATATAACTTAGTGTACTTCGGTTCTATCATTAAAAGGATCCCGCAGAGTAGGTGCACCTGAACACCGAGTAACTAAGACTTAATCCCTGCGCTAAATATGTGGACGGGCAGAATGAGACGGTACGTGTTGAGAAATGGATAGCAGTGTGAACATTCTGAAATAGCGCACCTGTGTGTCAGATCCTCTCACCTGTGCCGCCACAGGACATGCCATTCTCCTACCCATCAATCCTTATTTCATTCAGGCCAAAGTGTCAACCATGATCGCCTCTTCCTCGTCCAGAGCCAGGCGGACGTGGCCACCCTGTTTAGCCCCATATGGACAACGCCAATCCAAACACCTAGCATAGCACTGAGCACAGTGAGCCACACTCGGTGGGGCTGATACAGGGTGAATAGCCTACATTGGTCATATCATTTTGCGTGTCGAGGAACTGACAGTCGCTCTAGGTGAATAGTCTACTTCATTGGTATTATTTCGCACATCTGTCTATCACGGTGAATGAACTCTCGGATTTGTAACCATTTGTACCATAGTTGATCTATTCAAAATGTACATGTACATGTTCCTTACTTAGTTGTGGGGAATGGGTGAGAAGATATTATTCGAACCAATACGGCCAACATGTTTTAGTCAAAAGTTTCTCAAAATGTTCGAACGAATATAAACATCTTAAGTTGAACTGTTTTTAAAAAGCTACCATGATATGAAATTAATGGATATGTCTAAGACGACTTGCATGAATAAGGTTTTGAATATGACCAGAGTCAAAGGCACAGTGGCAAGATTGCCGGCCTGAGTGCTGGGAGGCATGGGATCCAGTGTTCAATCCTGAACCAGGGCGAGAAGAAGTTCGATTCCTCTATAAACCGGGGCAACTGCCGAAAACCTTCATTTCTTACTCTTTATTTTCTGTCGCCCAATTACAGGGACTGATTATTCTGAAGAGTTTCATATTCATATCATGATCATCATTCATGCCAGCTGTGTTGTCTGCATATACAAAAATGCTCTCCTTCTTATATGTCTGAACCACCCTTAAAAAAAGGGGTGGCGAACCCTTTAAAAAAAGAAGAAAAAAAGGTTTTAAATATGTTATACGTTTTAGCATAAGGAAAACACTACAGTGGCACGTCTGTCCCTTCCCCTAAGGCTCCGTAAAGTCCCCACTTGTATGTGTTGGTATGCTGGAGCGCTCATGAATGTACACATTTGGAATACTCGTCTGCGACGATGTGTCAATTCAGCGATCTTTTCACCGTGGCGGAGCCGCCAAATTTGCTAATGGTTGATGTGCGTATACTTGAACATTTTCACGAAATGAATGTAATGGTATTATGTATGCGTAGAGTGGTTCAAATAGATAATAACACTCTGGAAGCCTTAAGGGTTAAGACTAATGTGAATAGTCTACCTACTGAGACCTCCATGTGGGTGATATGCGTCGAGTTAGGTTTTGTGTCTTAATGTTGTTTGGCCTGTAGTCGCAACCAGTTCTGTTATACTGGTTTTTGTAAATTTTTCACTATTCTACTCTACTTTTGTTAGCTTTTTGTTGCTCTTTAGTTTGAGAGCTTAATAGTTAGAAGTATTTTCACCGTTTCCTTAGTTACCGTTTTGCTGTAAGTTAATGCTAAAACCACTCTGCTGTAGCTGAGTTACCGTTCCCTCATCTTTACTCGAGTTACCAGAAGATTTCACACTTAAACGAAGAGCAGTTTTCGCTTTCTCGTTTCTATTTTTTGTTAGTTTGTTCTAAGGGCAGAACTTGTCTGAACCCATATATTATGTATTAAATGCTACACTTGATCTATTTTTGTATCGTACTTTTACGCCTTCGAGTGTCGTCAATAAATATACAATACAATACAATAGGAAAACTTTTTATTTTGAATGACAACTTTACAAAGTGCACGAGAGCAATGGACACTACACACGATATAACTATAGAATGCGGTACGTACCGTTCCAGTGATGTACACATGATTGGACACAAAAAACAAGTGAAGTTTAAAAAACGCGGATAGAGCCCCATTCTTCGCCACAATGACTCTGCAGTGGGTGCCTCCCATACTGCTATATGGTTTAACTATGGGGGCCTCCTCTCTGACGTTAACCTGCTCAAAAGTACAGTCGTGTGACGGCATGTCCTCTTTCTACATGTCTCGGCTACAGATCCATGCCATATGGCTCAACAATGGGGCATCCTCTCTGACGTAAACCTGTTAGAGCGTACAATCACGCGAGTGCATGTCTTCTTGCTACATGGCTCAAGCTCAACTACCGACCCATGCCATCTTGCTATATGGCTCGACAATGGGGCATCCTCTCTGACGTTACCCTGTTCGAGTGTACAGTCACGTGAGTGCATGTCCTCTTGCTACATGTCTCAACTACAGATCCACGCCATTCTGTAATAATTTTGTCACAAATTCAAATAATTTCAAAATTCATAGTATATATAGTTTTACTGGGAGAAGGGTTTGCACCTAGAGACAAAGAGAAGGGAAAGTGTAGCACTTTATTCAAATAAAAGTAATTGCCGTAGTTTGTTAAAGGAACGGACATCGTTGATATTAGTACATGTATACACTCTTTGTTTGTCGAAAAATAGCTACTATTGTATCATACTAGAGTGTCCCTCTTTTCTCGCGCAAGCCAGCCGCTAATGTAGATAATTGACAAGCCCACAGTAGAAGAGACTCTGCATCTTAGTTTTATACCGTATTCCACTTGGCTGAATATACGAAATAATTCAATCTGATTAAACCATTAAGTATTTATAAAGTAAATAGCCTTCAGCGTGAAAACGACAAACTACTCAAACGTTTTGTTCCGTTCATCCCCAAAACGTCGCCTGACGGTGTGTCGGTGAGAAACACTTGTTAGGAGGGGGAGAACAGTTCCAAATGCATCAGTAGGGCTATGTTTAAGACCAGAAGGAGTCCCAAGCAAGACATGTAGCCTACTCTTCTTCTACATGGCAATTCCGCCCGTTACATATGCATCTGAATTAAGGATCTTTAAGGACAACGATGTCAGAGTCTAAGGCTTGCAGGTCGCACGGTACGACGACTTACGTTGAAATCACCTAACGAAACGATTTGTATCGTACTGGCTTGGCTTAGGCTAGAACTTTTCAAAGAAGTCAAGAAATGGCTGTTTGCAAGAACATTAGCAGTATCAGATGATGGTGTTCTTTACAAGATTATTTTCCTAAAAAGAGCAAAGCAATTTGATAGAAAATAACCAGATGAAAAGAATGTACAAAGGAAACTTACACTTGATAAAACTTAAATGGGACAAAAGGGACAAATACTGTTTTTCTTAAATCAATGGTGATGAAACTTGAACAAGAAACGCTGACTACATACGTACAGCACCCGAAGACACCACTATCAATGTACACGTATGTCATACATTCTGCCATCAATTAATAATCCAAACATCAATGCAACTTTGGAACATGATCCAGCATCCCATCTACCTGCATTCTGGCAAAACATTAAAGATAAGATTGATTATGTACGTGACGACCACTACAAAGTAAAGGTCTATGCTGTAATTCCTAATTTGGAGAGACGGGTATGCTGGAGTATTTCATTCTTTCACTCACGCAACAAAATTGAATTTTCGTGAAATTTGTGTTAGTCACTTCCAAAAAGAAATACTTTTCGAGTCAATGTGTGGCGATGACCTAAAATGTAGGGTTGAAATGATTATGTAAGTTACTAGTACAAGGTAGATTGGGCACAAGTCAGTTGTGGTGTTTTAACGGTCAAACAGCCAACACACCACGTTTGTCACCAAACTTAACAAAACTTAACAAATGTGCTTAACAAAGGGAATGTATGTGAAATTTCCGTTATAGTAACCTTTTCTGTCATGTTTAGAAAATATTGTGATGAAAGGCCACAAGGACATTTTGGAGGAAACTGCGGTAAACAGGCTGACAAATTTAGACCTTTCGACATTTTGGCTGTCGAATGCAATTTAAAGCGATCTCACATTGCATTCGACACGAAACAATTAACACCTTTTTTGCCTAACCCAGTGACTTTTTGCCAGGTCGAATTTAGTCGAATGTGGGGTCGAATTCGGTCGTATTCGACTTTTTCGAATATATGTCGAATACGGTCGAATTCCCGCAAACTCCATGTGGGACCCTAGCTTTAGCGACAACTTTCACACATACTCGATACAGAATTGAACCCTGACAGTGACGAGAGTCAGCGAGCACCATGTGGCAACATCCTAGACCACTAGGCTATCAGGGCTAAACATACGAAAGTAAAAGTCGTTTGCTATCATGGAATGTCTAGTGACCAGACTTTCGGTTCACCAGGGAAAAGTATCCAATTTTCTAAACCAATTTTGCCTTTCAGAGAATAGGTTAGTTCCAGCATACAAGTGGGTTTCATTACCAGCAGATTAGCATGAGTGTAAGCTAATTATTCTCCGAGCATTTGAGTTATCCTCCCTAGCTTTTGAGAGCCCAATAGCACTTACTCATGTGTAAACAACACAGACACTGACATGTCATTTGGTGGGAAAGAGATTTTGCTTCAAGCTCTGTGGTTATTTTTCTTAAGTAGGATGGATCTAACCATTCATATATGATGAACGGTCATATACATTTCACGTTTTATGTACCAACGGGTATCACATTAACATCAACTATGTGTCATCTATCTACCTTGATAGGACTCGATGAACTCATTCATTTGAACCTTTTTTTTTACTAATATCCTAAAAGGTAGGAATGAAATTTCCTGACAAATTCATTTAACGCTGAAGTGACATTTACCTTCTGGAGTTCATTGAAATGATAGAGAGTGACACATGACTTTGTCTGTGTCAATGCACGGTGAGTCAACAGACTGTGCATCTTTTAGACACATATAAGTGGGACATTGTGTAAAGTAGGTGAACCGGAAATAAGGTTTTAATGTATTAAACAGAGGTCGGAGAACCTTTTTCCCCATGGGCCTATACTACTCGACGTGAATGTATCCAGTTGGATAAAATAGAAAAATAGATAGTGAACATGGTTATATGGGAATGAACTAATACAAAACCAAAACCCTAAAACAAATCAACTGCCAAATTCAGCCAATAGGCAGCATTTGACATTACTGTGTACCAAGGGGTATATGACTGTCGTCGGTTTTAGCAAGGTTAATGCTATAATAGGTCAATGACAACTCGTAGATAGCAAATTATAGCGTACCTTTCTTCTGACTGCAACCTTTTATCGTATAGAAGTATACTTGGATGTGTATTGCTTCTTGTAGAAGAAGACATACTAGTATTATATATATATATCTAAACCGAATTTGTTTAAGATAGAAACTGCTGTAAGTTATTTCTCACACTGAAAAACTGCCCCCGTTTAGTACTATCGCTGTACATTCTCCACTGCCGTGGAACGGTTGAAAATGGTCCATGTGCTTGCTACAGACTCTGCTTAGGGTGTACGTCAAAACACGACAGTCGTTTCCAGAACTGGTACTCTATATAGTGAATAATCTGGTCAATAGGTGTCCCCAGCCGTTAGATAACTTGAGAAGCTCCCAACCGAATATATGCAATGACTGCGTATTTGAATTTGGGACTTTTAGATATTTTTAAGATTGTAAGACACTCACACAGAGGTCGCCGTTGTTTTGTCCAAATTTACCAATCTAGATATAACATGCTTTAATACACGTCGAATATCCATATCCACTCACACAATCAGTGTTTTACTAAATGCCTTATGATATACACGTATCATGTACGCCATCTTTTGACAAACAGGATAGCCAAATTTAACTGAATAGGGAGAATCTGTAAGTCAACTCAATTATTCCCGAAGCAATTTTGCATATCAAAACACTAATGCAGTAACAACGCATATGCCGCTGCATACATGTGTAGTCTTACTGGAAGACACTTCGAATTTTGTATTTTAGAAAATGCCCATAGCATCGCACATTTCCCCGACTTGCCATTATATAGCCAGCCTCATCAGATACCTCATCAATAATCTCAGGCACCCTCGGATCACTGGATCGAGTTCATAACTAAGATACTAAACACTGCCTACATGAATATTACTGTGGCCAGACTATCAACTCTTAATTCAAGGGTTAACCAAGTATTTACTAACTTATCAAATGCCATTAGTAAGCTGCATCAATATTAACAGAGTTAATGCATAATACGACAAGGTGGTAATCTCTGTCCGTACTGCACTGGAATGGCCTAACCTACAGGATTCGGCGTCGATACGTTTATGATAATTGCACAGAGCCAGGAATTGAATTAAAATTCATTGTTTATTGATCACCGCAGAATTACCACTCATTGCCAAAAGTTCGCTACATTCTCCCCTGGCAGAGGTCGCTTTCCCATAGCAACAAAAGGTGGCGGCCACTGCACTTGACACCGCCTCTATCATTTCCTTTTGTGTTTAATAGACTATTCGTGCTTTATAGTCTGTCAACATAATGTATATCTGGAAGATTAGAAGGCAGGAAGTAATTACGATTGACTATTCCGTACAAATGCCAGTCAAAGGGGGTTTGTTAATGCTGCACTTAAGGATGCCCCCACTAGTTTTTTTGTCCATATAATGTTGTACCTTTTGGATATGTTGTACCCTGTGGGACACAAGTAAAAGAAATGTAAAAATAAATTTGGCTGTTTGGCCGATTTTTATTGCTTGAGACAAATTTGTGATTTTTGAAAAGTGGCCATTTGAGAGAAAAACGGTCGTAACGTCACACATATTTTTATTTTCTGCTCACTCTGGGTTATTCGTGCGCAGAAAAATAAATGGTCAATCTTTATAAACGTAAATTTGCAGGAGTTTAATGGAGTAGGTCCTCCTTCTGCTTGCCCACACCATATTTCAAAACCTTAAATATCATCTGCACCGCATACAATTGAACTGAAGGGGATGAATTTAAAACGAACACTTTTTTCCCCCAAAATGGACACAAATATAGGGCAATTTATGGCACAAAATGAATTGTAAAAAGATATTTAGTACAGAGATTCTTTTCATATTTTGATATGTTCTTGCCCAGTAGATTTGCATTCTATATGCGAAAAGAAATTGGGGGTGTTTCGAGTGAAAGGGTAAGTTTTTTGCTTTTTTATGACATGAAAAGACAATGACTCTGCCTTTGTTTCCTTATTGTTGTGGCAACAATAGGGGGAAAATCTCTTTGTTGGAGTCGTAACTGCTTGCTAGGACGCGCATAATGGGCATAATGTCACATACAATAAATTGTTAAAAAAAAAGAATTTGTCAAAAGATATTTTTTTATTTTTTGATTTGTTCTAGCTCTGTATATTTGTTTTCAGTATATCAAAAAATAATGGGGGTGTTCCGAGTTACTTCTTTTGCTACAGAACTAATAGTGATAGGGCACGCTCTTTGCTTTTTAGCAAATAAAATTGGCAATGTCCCGTGGCAACAAAAGGGAAATTCCTCTTTTTGGAGTCGCCAGTGTTGTTAATTACGACGAGCGTGTACAGGATCTTCAAAACAAGCGACAAGCCAAAAATAAAAGTTCTGTTTAACCCGGCAGATTTTCGCAAGACATAACCAAAAGAAACTATTATGTTATTCACTTGAATTATTTTTGATGCAAATTGTATTTAAAAATTCAGCTCAACTCAATTTAGTAAAAGATATCAATTGAATGTTCTGGGTCTTAACTTTGCAATGATATAGTAGTGCAACCAGGTACAAATATGACATCCCAGTAAGGATACCCTGATTGAATGTCTCCCGAGGGAGGATGCTTTTCCCCGAGGGCAAAGCCCGAGGGAAAACCATCCTCACGAGGGGGAAGTTCCACCAGGGTATCCCCACTGGGATGTCATATTTGTTTTATTATACCGAACAAATCTCCATTTGGTAGAATATTAATGAAAACAACAATTCGCTGACCCTATCAATAATCCCTGCATATAATCTAATTTAATCAAGAATGCCATGTTGCGCTAACGTCTGGTACACCATGTTTGTTGTCGATGTGAAATTTGCACGTGCAGTGATGACAATCCAATCACCGTTTACGATCTTCACGTGAGGTATAATAACAGAAACTGCCTTAAGGATGCCCGCACCAGTTTTTTTTTCGATTGTTGGGAGACGTCCCATTGTTGCGTATATTACGGGAGTCAGGCATGAGTGACATGAACGTCAGGGATGCATGCGACATTCATCCCGCCGTAGCGTACTGTTGAGGGATTTAGCAGGTATTTTTCTGCCCTGCGCACAAGGGCAAGAACACTTTCCACAATAAAACATTGACCTTCTACCGTATGTACGCATTAAAGTGATGGATAAATTACTTTATTTTGCAGTGTTGTTTGCTATTCATATTTAAACTGCATGAATGGCTAACGGTTTAAAGGATCGGGAAAACGGAACCAATGCTAGGCTTCTTGGTCCTGAAAGTGTCATTAACTACCATGTTATATGCCTTCTTCCAGCAAATATTCTGGATATATCGTAATAGAAGCAACGCATACCATTTAACTTTAAAACATACTTTTTGCATTTGCGCTAATCCAAATTTCAAATTAAATCCATTCTGAAAATGATTCAGGCTTTTACAAAACTAATATGGTGGACATTTACAACATGTCCGACTTGATTGCTGGCAGGAGCAGAAAAGAGTCTGATATAGTCCAATTAAACGGCGCTGACCTTTATTTGAGACGGCATTTCACAGAACTTTAAAATAAGCCGTCGGTGATTGAAAAGAGGACAAATATGTTTCGCAGCTGTTTGTATGTGCCCAGATTATAGCAAAATGCTTTTGCTCAATATAGTTTTTAAGAGATGGGACTAAACTCAACCGTTCATATGATATCAGAAATGGGAAAATAGGTAGAGTTTATGTCTGAACTACCAGTCCATCAAACTGGTGAAAACTAGAGACTTCAACCCGTGGGGCGGGGGGTGGGGGCGGTGACCTAGGTCTAGAGGGGGCCGCATACGCTCGTTATCAAAATTTAAAAATACCCCATAAGCACTGATTTCTGGCCAAAAAAAGGATTTTCACCCCCCATATTTCGTACCTGGGTACAAAAAAGTACCCTTCTTTTACAAAGTCGCGGACATGCGGAGGTCTTAAAAAAGAACCCTTCCTTCTGCAAAATACGTAATGCAGTTGCGGCCCCCCTTTGAACCTGAGTGCCCCCCCCCCCCCCCCCCCCCCGGGGACTTCGACTCATTCTTAATTGCACATTGTACCAAGTAAAGGATAAGTATTATTAAATAAACATCTGGCCAATGAATATTTTTAGTGTAATGATTAATAAACTGAGATACATGAATCTAGATTTTGTACATCTACAGTGCAAAGGGGCAATTGGGCATGTGGTCGTATTCTACGCATGGGCTACCCACGCATGTAGTGCAAGAATTAGACATTGACGCACATACTTATCCGACTATATTGATGAGTGATTACTCAATATGTTCTGTAGACATCTTTTCTCCGATGTAAACTTTCCTTGTATACACTCTGTGCATAACCCGACTATATATTTTCCTTAGTTCCTGCTTAGATGAAGAGAAGAATGGATATGTAGCGAGAGACCAATTAGTATATGCGCCATCGTGAAGGGCTGGACAAGACATTTGGGCTTTTGGTTGAGGCTAGCCTGTTCAGGGTGACCGGCTGACCACTTGTTTTTATTTATCTAAGGTTCCTGATAATGTGGATAACTCGATATTCGTTTATGTTAGCCGCTTTTAGTTCACCCCTTTTTTCTGTTTGCGTACGTTACTGTTCAGTTGGATAAGTACTTTGTACACATATTTTCGTGCCTGACATTGGATGAACGGGAATACATATTTCAACTTATGATTTTATAATCCTCTGCATGTTTAGCGGCAGCAAGTGTCGGCAGCAGACTCGGAATCCCAGTCACATCGGGAGTCACTTGGCGTCAGAGCCGCGTATATTTCGTGGATTGTAAGGGGATTTTGACCCCCATATTTCGTACCTGGGTACAAAAAAGTACCCTTCTTTTACAAAATCGCGGACATACAGAGGTCTTAAAAAAAGACCCCTTCTTCTGCAAAATACAAAACGCAGGTGCGGCCCCCCTATGTACCTGAGTGCCCCCCCCCCCCCCGGAACTGATCGCACACAATTACAATTAGCTGACAAGGGTACAGACCCGTCCTTATTACACTGACTACTCCAACAAAGGGAATTTCCCTATTGTTGCCACGGACATAGACTCTTTTATTTGCACAAAAGGCATAAAACGTACCCGATCACTCGCAGCTCTGTAGCAAAAAAAAATCAACTCATGACACCCCAATTTTTTTTCGCATATATAATGCAAATTCACAGGGCAAGAACATATCAAAAAGTTAAAAAATTCTCTGGACTGGTTTTTTTTTTACAATTCAATATGTGTGACATAATGGTCTATATTCGCGTCTTAGCAAGCGCACCACGACTCAAACAAAGGAATTTTCCCCCTATTGTTGCCACAACAATAGGGAAACAAAGGTCGCGTCATTGTCCTTTCATTTTAATAAAAAGCAAAAAACGTACCCTTTCACTTTTAGCTCTGTAGCAAAAAAAAACAACTCATGACACCCCATTTTTTTTCGCATATAGAATGCAAATTCACAGGGCAAGAACATATCAAAAAGTTGAAAAATTCTCTGGACTGGTTTTTTTTTTACAATTCTTTATCTGCTATAAATTGCCCTATATTTGCGTACACTTTTAAGGAAAAAGTGTTTATTTTTTATACAACCCCTCCAGTTCAACTTTAGCTTGTGCAAAAGATAGAGTAGGGTTTGAAATATAGTTTGCACAAGCAGAATGAGGATCTACTCCAATAACTACATGCAAATTTACGTTTTTAAAGATTGCTGATTAATTTTTCTGAATATAAAAAAACGCGAATGATCAGAAAATAAAAAAATGCACGACTTGGCTGCCCTTTTTCTTTCAAATGGCCACTTTTCCAAAATCACAAATTCGTCTCTAGCAAAAAAAATCGGCCAGACAGACAATTTCTTTTTACATTTCCTTTAGTTTTGTCCCACAAGGTACAACATATCCAAAAATCACAAAATTCTAAGGACAAAAAAAAAACTGGTGCGGGCATCCTTAAGGATGCCCGCACCAGTTTTTCTTTCGATTGTTGGAGACGTTCCATTGTTGCGCATATTGCGGGAGTCAGGTATGGATGAAATGAACGTCAGGATGGATGGGACATCCATATCGCCGTAGCGTACTGTTGAGAGATCTCTCTATATCTATATAGGAATGACTTTTTTACGCCAGCATACAAAGGCAACAAACTTTTCCATGATAAAACATGTACCTACCACCAGATGCAGAAAAGAGTCTGATATAGTCCAATTAAACGGCGCTGACCTTTATTTGAGACGGCATTTCACAGAACTAGCCGTCGGTGATAAAAAAAAGAGGAAAATATGTTTCGCAGCTGTTTGTATGTGCCCAGATTATAGCAAAATGCTTTTGCTCAATATAGTTTTTAAGAGACGGGACTTAACTCTACCGTCCATATGATATCAGAAATGGGAAAATAGGTAGAGTTTATGTCTGAACTACCAGTCCATCAAACTGGTGAAAACCAGAGAGTTCAACCCGTGGGCCGGGGGATGGGGGCACCAACGTTTAGAGGGGGCCGCATACGCTCGTTATCAAAATTTAAAAATACCCCATAAGCACTGATTTCTGGCCTAAAAAAGGATTTTCACCCCCCATACTTCGTACCTGGGTACAAAAAAGTACCCTTCTTTTACCAATTAGTATATGCGCTATCGTGAAGGGCTGGACAAGACATTTGGGATTTTGGTTGAGGCTAGCCTGTTCAGGTTGACCGGCTGGCCACTTGTTTTTATTTACCTAAGGTTCCTGGTGATGTGGATAACTCGATTTTCGCTTATGTTAGCCGCTTTTAGTTCACCCCTTTTTCTGTTTGCGTACGTTACTGTTCAGTTGGATAAGTACTTTGTACACATATTTTTGTGCCTTTTCTTTTGCTCACTTTGAATATGTAGTAAAATGCTATTTTGTATTCTAAGAGTATAGTATATTGTACATTACTGATTACATTACATCATATTCCAAATGATTAAACAGTGCCTTTGACTTGTCGCATGTTTCGTAGCCCCTGTCGTAGGCTGGTGCGACAATGAGACAGTTGGACACCCCTGGAAATATAAATACTTTCAGTTGACGTCTGAAATTATTCCGGGGGGGGGGGGGGGCACTTCGGTATTTAGGGGGGCGCATACGTTCGTTATCAAAATTTAAAAATACCCCTATAGCACTGATTTCTGGCCAAAAAAGCACCCTTACTATAATAAAAACGCTGACCTTTTCCACTAAATAAACACCCCTTCTTTTATGAAAACACTGACATTGGATGAACGGGAATACATATTTTAACTTTAGATTTTATAATCCTCTGCATGTTTAGCGGCAGCAAGTGTCGGCAGCAGACTCGGAAGCCCAGTCACTTCGGGAGTCAAGCCTGGATCACACAGGCAGGACAAGCCACGACTTTTACCCAAGACATAGCTAGGACATCTAGGACATCACGACTTTTTTGAAGCCGACAAAGTCGTGGGTGAAAAAGCTCAAAAAATATGCAAATTAGCATGTCTTAGTAGTGTCGGCGACATGTCGCCGACACGTCGGGGACACGTCGCCGACCTAATATTTCATCATGAAGTCTTTGTTGAGACAGTATTAGGACATCTTGACAAAGTGAGTATGTTAGTCAAGACTGTCTCGGATGTGTCGGCGACATGTCGCCGACGGTGTTAGGACATTCAGGACGCGTCGCCGACTTAAATATAAATGTTAATTTTGTATCAAGACGTAGCTAGGACTTCCTAGGTGTGTCGGCGATGGGTATGGGACGCATAACTGACATATCTAGGACGTCTTGGCTAGGTCGCTGACAAATTAGATACCTATTATTATTATTATTATTATTATTATTATCATCATTATTATCATTATTATTATTATTATTATTATTATTATTATTATTATTATTATTATTATTATTATTATTATTATTATTACTAGCTGCAACCAGTGCATAGCACGGGCTTATAACACCACTTTATCTTAGTTTTTTGAAATAAGAACAGCCAACATTAGCAGCCAAGGGAAGATCTATTTATGATCTTTCTAAGGGCCGTTCCATTTAAAAGTGTGGGGAGGGGGGGGGGGGGGGAGGAACGGAAGCTAATTAAATATTCGGCACCCCCCCCTCCCCCCCCCCCTTCCAGCCATAGTTCAGAATTGGGGTGGGGGGGAGGGGCGGTAAAGCAATTCAGAATTCGCCCCCCTGGGCCATAAAAATCCTCTCTTTCCCCCTAATACAGTGTCGTAGTAGCTGCAGGATTTCTTTTATACTACAAGTTTCATATATATGTATATATATATTTACATATACATAAACATTTATATATATATATATTTATATTTGTCCATATGAATATTTCAACTTTAGAAGTTTGCAAAATTTCTGTATATCTATCTATCTATCTATCTATCTATATATATATATATATATATATATATATATATATATATATATATATATATATATATATATATATATATATATATATATATGTATATATATATACATATATATATATATATATATATATATATATATATATATATATATATATATATATATATATATATATATATATATATATATATATATATATATATATTTATATATATTTATATATATAGGTTCTAGGACAATATCCCCCCGGACAATATCCCCCAGAACAATATCCCCCCGGACAATATCCCTCCGGACAATATCCCCCTGGATGATATCTCTAGTAAAATAAAATAAAAATAATAAGAATTTAATTCAATCATCCTAAAATATGTGTAAGTAAAAAAAAATCTTTTTTAAATTTATAAAAAATCAAGTGTTTTGAATTATCCTAAAACATATCTTAGCAAAAAAAATATTATTTTTTTAAATTCCAGTGTTTTGAATTAATCTATTAAAACATATGATAGTAAAAAAAAAGTTAATTTGAAAAAAATTCCTGTGTTTTAAATAATCCTAAAACATGTGTTAGTAAAAACGAATTTTAAAAAATTCAGTGTTTTAAATTATTTATGAACAATTTTTTTGAATTTTTTGAATTTTTTTTTTTACTAACACATGTTTTAGGATAATTTAAAACACTGGATTTTTTTAAAAAATATTTTTTACCAGCATATCATTTAGGATGATTTAAAACACTGAAATTTAAAAAAAATATTTTTTTACCAACACATGTTTTGGGATAATTTATAACACTGGACTTTAAAAAAATGAAATACTAAAACATGTTTTACTAGAGATATCATCTGGGGGGATATTGTCCGGGGGGATTCTGTCCCCGGGGATATTGGAACGGGGGATTTTGTCCGGGGGGATATTGTCCGGGGGGATATTGTCCGGGGGGATATTGTACGGGGGGATATTGTCCTGATACCATATATATATATATATATATATATATATATGTATATATATATATATATATATGTATATATACATATATATATATATATATATATATATATATATATATATATATATATATATATATATATATATATATATATATATATATATGTATATATATATATATATGTATATATATATATATATATATATATATATATATATATATACATATGAATAGATATATGTATACTAGTAAATATACATACATAGATGGATTTACATATATATATATATTTATATATATATATATATATATATATATATATATATATATATACATATATATATATATATATATATATATATATATATATATATATATTCATATATATGTGTATATATATATTTATTTATTCATATATATATATACACATATATACATATATATCAAAATTCGGCACCCCCACCAATCATCAAATGAAAATGGACATATATTGCCGAGAATGTCGGGAAATCAAAACGTTTGTTCAAGGCGTTTTCATTCCATGATTTCTCCGTGATTACTGGTCTTAAAATTACGATTTTAGTTTATTAAAAAAGAACATATTAGGGACTTTCTAGGTAAATAAATAATATTGTCTTAAGTCCAATAAATAATGTATAAATGTAATTTATAGGATGTTTTGTGGTTGAGGTGGTGGCCATGGTATATTGTAGGAATTGATCATGGGAGGGGTTCCCGGGGGTGGGGGGCACTTGGGTAATTAGGGGGCGCATAAGCTTGTTATCAATAATTAAAAAACACCCCTAAAGCACTGATTTCTGGCACCCTCATTTCAATAAAAACGCTGACTTTTTCCACCAAATAAACATCCCTTCATTATCAAAACACTGACATTGGATGAACGGGAACACGTATTTTAACTTAAGATTGTATAATCCTCTGCCTGTTTAGCGGCAGCAAGTCGCGGCAACAGCCTTGGAAGCCCAGTCACTTTGGGAGTCATTCGGCGTTGTGCACGCCATGATGCTTCTGGTCTCGTTGTGGTGCGGGAATTTCCAACCGACGTCACGGGGAATCCCCCTGTCACGTGATAAGGCCACGGCAAAAAACGTGTCCTAGCACTGTCTTGAGTACATCGGCTCGTGTCGTGGACCTCGCATACCACATTTCACTACAAGATGTACCTAGGACACTCAAGACTGTCCTAGGACACATCCCCGACATGTCGCGGCACCATCCCCGACTTCATTTTTGTCTTGGCTCTCTGGCGAGATCGTGGCAAATACTTGAACATGTCCAAGTATTTGCCCCGATCACCCCTTTGTCGTAGGTGCACCTAGGACACCCACGATCTTGCTAGGACACTGTCCGGGACGCTGTCACGATCAGGAATTGAACGAATTTTCTGAACGAAATTCCTGATCGTGGCACGTCCTGGCAGTGTCTTGAGCCATGTCCTGCCTGTGTGATCCAGGCTTCACTTGGCGTCAGAGCCGCGTATATTTCGTGGATTGTAAGAGGATTTTGACCCCATACTTCGTACCTGGGTACAAAAAGTACCCTTCTTTTACAAAATCGCGGACATGCGGAGGTCTTAAAAAAAGACCCCTTCTTCCGCAAAATACATAACGCAGGTGCGGCCCCCCTATGTACCTGAGTGCCCCCCCCCCCCCCCCCCCGGGAACTGATCGCACACAATTAGCTGACAAGGGTACAGACCCGTCCTTATTACACTGACTACTCCAACAAAGGGAATTTCCCTATTGTTGCCACGGACATAGACACTTTTATTTGCACAAAAGGCATAAAACGTACCCGATCACTCGCAGCTCTGTAGCAAAAAAAATCAACTCATGACACCCCAATTTTTTTTCGCATATATAATGCAAATTCACAGGGCAAGAACATATAAAAAAATAAAAAAATTCTCTGGACTAATATTTTTTTTACAATTCAATATGTGTGACAAAATGGTCTATATTCGCGTCTTAGCAAGCGCAACACGACTCCAACAAAGGAATTTTCCCCCTATTGTTGCCACAACAATAGGGAAACAAAGGTCGCGTCATTGTCCTTTCATTTTAATAAAAAAGCAAAAAACGTACCCTTTCACTTTTAGCTCTGTAGCAAAAGAAAACAACTCATGACACCCCATTTTTTTTTCGCATATAGAATGCAAATTCACAGGGCAAGAACATATCAAAAAGAAAAAAAAATCTCTGGACTGTTTTTTTTTTTACAATTCTTTATCTGCTATAAATTGCCCTATATTTGCGTACACTTTTAAGGAAAAAGTGTTCATTTTTGATTCAACCCCTCCAGTTCAACTTTAGCTTGTGCAAAAGATAAAGTAGGGTTTGAAATATAGTTTGCACAAGCAGAAAGAGGATCTACTCCAATAACTACATGCAAATTTACGTTTTTAAAGATTGCCGATTTATTTTTCTGCATATAAAAAAACACGAATGATCAGAAAATTAAAAATTGTGCAACTTGGCAGCCCTTTTTCTCTCAAATGGCCACTTTTCCAAAATCACAAATTTGTCTCTAGCAAAAAAAATCGACCAAATAACCAAATTCTTTTTACATTTCCTCTAGTTTTGTCCCACAAGGTATAACATATCCAAAAATTACAAAATTCTAAGGACAAAAAAAAAACTGGTGCGGGCATCCTTAAGATTCAGAACTGACTTGTCACTCTAGTATACCACAGTGCTACCAATCCGTAACGAATGATATTGTGAGGTTAGAAAGTGAATGTGCACATTTGCGGGATGTCCACCTTAAAATGTCTGCATTTTATAATGAGTGAATAAGGGAAATAGTCTGGGATAGAAAAACGTTTGTGTGTGTGGGGGGGGGGGGGGGGTGGGGTTAAGGGAGTGTGCGTGTGTGTGAGTGTGCGTGTGTGATCGATAGTGAACATATTAACCTTGCCTTTTGTCTCTGTTCCAGATGACTGCATGGGTTAGGCTCTGAGTGTTATCTTTGTTCCTTTGTTTTGCAAATTACGTATCAATAAACTATCATAACGTCTGATAGCATGAACACTCTCTTCCACACATACAGAGGTTGTATAAATCGTTAAATAGGCAAATTATGAAGTGACTTACTAACTCTTGACTCTTGATTTTGTTTGTTATTTTGCAACCGGCTGATAACGTAAGCACTACTCAATTATCGCTCACGAGTAGGCCAGCAAGTTCAAACGGCATCGATATTTGGCGTCGGTAACATGCTTATATCTTCTCTTCATCTCCCAAGGGCATGTTAAATGGAATTTCCGCAGCAGAAATGTGTTAGATTCTTTCTTTTTATGTGATATCTGTCAGGACGTTGTTGTTAGGACGTCCACACTTATTATAAACACACCCAGTGTCACCGCGTGTGTCCCCATTTGCTCTTGTCATGAAATACATTGCTTGAAATCCTGTTAGCGTAGCAGAATTGAAAGTCAGGACGTCCCAACTTATGAATTATTGACACCCATCCTTTTCTTCATCAAACTTCAAATCATCACCAAACCTTGCAAATCCTTCATCACTGTTAATTCAGGTTGTATAGGTGTAGCAGGTGAATGTATGACGTCCCCACTTATTATAAATGTAATATCTCAAACACACGTGTGTGTCCCCAGTTGCATTTGTTATTAAATACAGGGCTAACATTCATAAAATGAGTTTTATAGAATGTATGTTTCTTGGGGGATATTCAATCATTTGCCAGTATGAAGTATTTAAGTGCTGAAATAACGTAGTTCCCTATCAGTGGGTTAAAATCACATGTCCCCAATCGTTGGAAATGTGTTATAGTTGTTCAGATCACACAGGTGTGCCCCCATTAAAAATCCATCAAATTGTTCTCAAATTTCAGTGACATTCATTTCTGTAAATCTGAGGAGCCTGCCTTCTAAAATATCAACGTCCCCTATGTGGCTGTTAAAATAAGATGTCCCCATTTGAAGGGTACTACACGACTTTGTGGATGTGCGTGAGTGTGTGTGTGGGTGCGCGTGTGTGTGTTCCAGAAGCCTTAAGACATTTCTCATGAAACAATTGTTTTGCCTTAAACAGCTGTCTCGATGAAGGAGGTGTTGCTATAAATAGCCATTTTGATATTTGGATCCTTTTCGAAAAAAAATCAGTTGTTTGTATAGTTTAATCTAGACGTCTAGACATTGCATACTGAGCGTTATACTTTTAGACATTCATCATACTATATTGCTGTGCTATCATATTGCACAAGTAATGTGTTATTATATCAGTAAAATGACATTGGGCCAAGGTTCCACTCACTACAAATAGCCTCAGCTAGAAGTATTAACCACACAGGTCTACAGGCGTAACTTAAACCCACTATTTTTGATGAGAGGAAAATCTTCACACATTTTCATTTTAGTAATGAGCTTCTAATATTTTCAATTAGAAAATAACTTCCATTTCACCTGTTCCAGTTCCTGACATTGGAGAACCATGTTCTGCTGTTCTATTTCAATAAGGCTGATGTATATTGCATCCTATTTTTAGCTTCATGGATGATGGGGGACTAGAGCAACTTGAGAAGTCAACCATGGCATCAGCTTTATATTGCATTCCCGTTGCCTATTTATTTAAGTAATGCGAGGGAGTACAAACGGATAGGGAGTACCAAGATGGCGAAAAAGATAACCAAAAGTGAGAGACTGAGAGACAAGACGTCAAAAAGAGAGGCTATATTCTTAAAAGCATATAGCGATAGGAACATGTGTTAATTCCGTGCTGATAATGATCTATAAGTTATATATTGGAGTCCAGATAGGTTACACTGATGACGTCATCTCAAATTAGAAGATCACGTATGTGCTTAACCTGTGCCATGAACTTAGACATCGTGTCTCAGTGCTTAACCACGTACTGACCCTCAACGCCCGAGCTCTCAATTGCTGGCTGGCAGGCATTTTCATTCACATATCAACGATATAGTTTTATTTTCTCCTATGCTTTAGTAAACAGCTACTTTTCGTAGCAAGGCATTAGTTAAAAGTGATCCTGGTGTTGCTGTGTGAAAAGGAATCTTGAACTAACAAGAAGGATAGAACTGATTGAGAAGCCAACCAATCTCGACTATGAAGCTGATTACGCAGTCAGTGTATATTTTGGTCGCTGAATATTCTTACATTCTGCTCCAATTGATTTGTAGCTACACGTGTAGGTTATCCATTAGTCCATTGGATTTATATACCCATACCAAAATGGCATTTGCATATTGTTGGTATATACATATATATATGTATATATATATATATATATATATATATATATATATATATATATATATATATATATATATATATATATATATATATATATATATATATATATATATATACTGTAAAGTTCGAAATATTAGCGTGCTTAAATTTAGCGAATTGATCCATTTTCCCATGTTAGCGAATCGTAATATTAGCGTCTGAACCATCTCGAAAAGCGCCATCTGCCGACTGATATTCGAACTAGACCTGGTTTGATAAATGGCACGTATTCATATATACAGTATGTACATACAATGGAGTATAAAGGGACAGTTCCTTTGTCCAGGAAATATTGGGAATAAAACTGAATTGAAACTGCCACAAACCCTGATAAGACGAATGAAGATTTGAAAAACAATGTTTTGTGTTTATTTTGCATCTTAAATGAAAAAAGGTCAGAAAAGACGAATTGTGTACTCCCAATGAGTCAAATTGCGTTTTTATTTGGTTTCATGCTATATATACAATCAGATATGATAGCCCCCACTTCAGAATACAATTTACATGCTAGAAATTCGTTATTAACTGAGATAAATCGATGTCGAGTGGGTCAAAAACGTCACATTAAACGTCGCATTAAAACTGCATTTTTATTCAGTCTCTGGCCACATATGCATTTAAATATAATAACTCTCGCTTCAGTATATCATTTTCATTCTCGGAATTAGTAAATTACTGAGAAAAAACGATGTTGAATCCTTGTGAGACTACCTATAAAAACAAAGAAAAATCGTTGAAAAATGGAACAAATATTACCGGATCGTAATATTAGCGAATCTGACCCACTCGCTAATGTCGCCAATAATAGTTCCACGCTAATATTTCGAACTTTACAGTATATATATATATATATATATATATATATATATATATATATATATATATATATATATATATATATATATATATATATATATATATATATATATATATATATATATATATATATATATATATAGGTTTAAAACTAATATAGGTAATATAGGTTTAAAAAGTAAGATGGAAATACGATACCTAGTCCAGTTTCCTAATGTCATGGCATCTTTTATGTAAAGGACTGCTTTCTCTAGCGAAACAAGGTGAGACTAATAGTGCAGTTGATCACTGTTTGACAAATGGAAGTCAAACATTTTTGATAGTGCGTGTGTCATGTGACCCACTTAAAAAGATGGAACCTCTAACTCCCACCCTGCTTCAAACACCTGCGTAGACTGTTTATTGCTGTGCGTTCCTTAATCCTTCCAATGCTGAGGCTACTTTCGTCCAAAGCACAATTACACATTTTTTAAGGAAAGCCATCTAAGCCCTGTCGCGTAGGTACTCATTGGAATGCTCTCATTGAATACTCTCAGATGAGTACCCATGTACTAGGATTCCAGTCGATTTTCATGTGTTTTTGCATAATCTTGTATTGGCCAAATTAGCCACCAGCAGCATTATGAAGGGTTGATGGAACAACTATGGGAAATGGAACTTTTCCGAGTGTTTGTATAATTGTTCAGCGAATATTAGGACACCCCATGAAAGGTCGAAACTGTATCAACAGTAATAGGACCAAAGTAATACAGTACACAGCATTTAAATCCATACGATAAGGAGATGTTTCATACTTCTTTAGGAAAATCTACACTGACCACCTCCTAATGCCTATGTAGCGAAGTCCCGCTTTGATGAGTTAAAAAGAGTATTACGTTTCATGCATGGAAGCAGCTGATATTGTTCATGTTATCTCTACATTGTGTTACTTGCATGATTGAGAATCACTTGTGCATTGTAATGAGGATGGAGATTTCAAACTATTAGCATAAATCGATAAGTATGTGCTAGCCTGTTGTGTTAAGTTGTAATATTGTAGCATTTGCGCAATGGAAAACCTTGATCGACATAAAGTGCTGATGGTACCATTACGTAAGAGAGGTAGCATGATCCATGAACTATACTAGGTCAATTTAAAGCACAATTAAACCATGCATGATATAGAACACAGGTCAAAATAGTTTCTTAAAGTATTCTCTACTTAAATTCACTGCCAACCTTTGAATTCACTGCGAACCTTTATACAAGAAGTATATTCCTGTTTAATAAAATCCTAACACACAAATGCAGCTACCGGAAGCGGCCATTTTAGTATATTAGTAACTTATCTGAAGCGTTTCTGAGGGTAGCTGTTAATTCATCTGAATATAGCTGCTAATGACAAATGTGTACAATGCAGCTTCAGGTAAGCTATTAATAGACTAAAATGGCCGACTCCACTAGCCCAATTTCTTGTGTGTTAGGATGCATTTAGTCAGTAATATACATCGTTCTTGTATGACGGATGGCAGTGGTGGAAACTTGGGTTCAAGACAACATACTCTAGTTCAGGAAACTAGATGGACCTATGATTAATGCATGGTGTAGTTGTCCTTTAAAAAGCTGACATGCGAAATCCCAGAAGATCAAAAAAACATAAAATGACAGATTTGTCATGTATTTGCCAATCATTAGACAACTTGATGGTCATAATGTGAACATAGCTGTAATATTTTTACATTGACTAACAACAGCATTATTATTGGGAGGCCATGAATGTCATCATGAAATCATTATTTACTTAATCTTATAATGCAGGGTTTGTACATATCTGGCACAATTAAGAAAATCTCTCCAAACCTCTTTTTCCTTAAAAATGACATAACGAGAACATATGATACTGAGAAATATTAAGCCACTGCTAGCAGTTAGACTGCTAAATTCGACAGCATCATAACAACTGGCTAGTCGCAATATTACCTTTAAATGAGAAGATCAATTAAGGAAAACATGTGTTTGATCTTTCCCGGTCACCTCGTGGTCAACCCTAGAGAAAAGAAAACCAATCTGGCAGGGAGATTCTTGAGCATTCCCCTCCAAATCAATTAGCCTTTTAAGGCTTGTAGATCTATCAAGTTATGACGTAGAATATTTGTTGTGTGTGTCCACCGCGTAGATGTGTAAGGGCACGTGTGAAGCAATTGGGATTGAGGAGATGTCTCGAGATATAATGCAAACATGTGGTTTCTTGGCAAAATGCCTATTGAGATGACTTGATTTACCCAAACTGAATCAGGCCGTGAAGTACACATGTTAAAGTACAAAAGAAAATATAGACTTTTTCAATAGCCCCTGCTTCATTTCCAAACCATTTTGATGAATGGGTTATACAATCTAAAGAAAGACAACTCATATAGCTGAAACAAAAACGACATATTCGATCTACATTCCGATTGTAATAATGAATGTGTAGACCAATTACATGTAACTATTTGCATTGATAATTTATTTGATAATCCCCGCAACGTTCATATACATTGAATTCATACCGTGGCATATTTTTTTTGAAAATCATCAAAGACTGACATAAAGACAGAGTATGATGTATAAGGACATTATAACCCTAACGTAGTTCTTTTATACTGTTCATAAATCAGTGAAGTCAATGATTTCCAGGAAATTACGTTTTCATATGTAATGCTCATATCAGCAAAGCCGACCTGATATGAAGTTTATTACTATGATTAAATAACTGGCTTACTTACTTCCAGACGCTATCCCAAAATGAAATGACGAATATATATCATGACAAACAATTCAAGATAACATATAATGCTATGCTATATCTCATCCATCCCCACAATAATACATATTGAACAGATTTGCCTCTACTGTTGTGCATGCGATGAGTAGTCATGCGTATAACGCACACAGTCTCCGGCATCTCCTAACAGCAATATTCATATTGATATCATTCCCAGACGTGCATTTCTCACACTGATATCGTGCACGGAATGCCTCACTCTGAAATTTAGATCCCTCCCCCACTAAATCCTCTAAAGAGTTAAGAGCCATTAAGGGTTTAGCAGATGCGTCAAGTCGGAGGAGCCATTACGGGCAGTAATTCCTCACGTCTCGACAGCTCTTTGGTCGACTTCCTGAAAGCCTTAATCAGATACAAACATTTCACGTAGTAAGTATGTTATGGGTTAATAGACTTTGCGTTAATCGATGGCCGACATAGTGTTCAGAATTTATCATATTTCCGACTTTTGAAGTGATTCGAACTTTATTATCGTTGTGTCGGACGGAGGCATGTCTATCAAATTTGAGGAGTGTACATATCAATTTCTTTATAAAGCAACATTATCGCCTTAGCCGGACACCCTCTCATGGGGAATGTATTGGTCACTAGTTAGCCCTGCACCCACCTTCAGCATTGAGTATTGATAAGGAAACATGTCTAAAATGATTTACTGCAAACATGCAATTTAGTATTGGGCTGCCCCCTAAAAAACGCGTGCCTGTAACACAATTTCGTCGATTCTACGAATGTGAGGCATCAATGATTTTATTCAAAAATGACAAACGAGAAATAAAACATGATCTCTCTCTCTCTCTCTCTCTCTCTCTCTCTCTCTCTCTCTCTCTCTCTCAAAGTGCAATAGAAACATGAATATGTGCCCACTATGGGTGGAACAATCAATAAGGTAATTTTCATTTCCATATGAAAACGGCCTTGTTTATGATGAGTATTATGTTCTGACAGGAAATTTGGAGGTGTGTCGATGGAAGCCGAATACGTGCCAAAATTAAAAAGTATGGCTTTATAAGACATCCGTGTAGTGTACGAACATTATGAATGCAAATAATAAATAGGCGAAAGGGAACTGAGAGCAGGTGACTTAAGGTCTTATGACACTTTTAGAAATCTCAGTTTATTTTTCCTGAAACTTTGCATGAAGAAAGAACATAGCAGAGTGATCTTCAAAACAACTTAAAATCATGGGGTCATCAACTTAGTTTTTTTCACAGATTTTTGAAAAATTGATGCAATTTATGTCACAAACATCTTTCTCCAAAACTGGTTTCTTTCTTTGCTGTATTTATCCCTTGAATGATACAGGCACTGCCTGAAATACTGTTCTGCTATGTTGGAATCGTTTTTCTTGATGTTGTATAGGAATTATTGGGCAAAATCAAGGAATCGAGAAACAAATTTTTAACCCAAAATTGGCATAAGTCAGAATTGCCTAGTTTAATTTTCACCAGATTTTGTCTACACCATCTACACAATGCTCTTAATAAGAAGACATAAAGAAAATGACAGGTCATCATGTTAGTTTTCAAACCACAGATGGTCAAAGGGGCAAGTTTTCATGAAAATGTTAGAAAAGAGTTACTCAATTGTTACCATATCTGCCCCTCCTTATATAAGATATTGTTGAGCAAGGGAACCCCATTTTACACACATGAATTATCACATATTATGTCTGAAAACGTGTCAAAACATCAAATTCAATGAATATGAAAATCACAGTAGCCAAAAACAAAAAACCTCTTAGGATACTATTTATAGTAGGCAGATATAATCATAATTGGTATATATTCAATAAAAAAACATTTCTTTTCAATTTTTCCAGTTGCGTTAGGTAAATTGTAATAAATTATTTTAGTTTATCATATACCCAATAGGTGTCACCGGTATAGAGTATCGTAAGACCTTAGAGGGGTCCTTAAGGCTCACATTCATATCAGCTTATATGAAAAAAAAATACACTTCAAGAACAGGATGCTGCCCTTCTGTTTCTCTCAGTGATCCCATGAGGGGAGATTTTTGCATAATGCCATCATCCTGCACAGACCCTGGCAGCCACTGGCTGCGGCCATGTTTTTCAAGTGCTATCAGCTGTCACTCAATGGGTGGCAGAGATCACATCCTCTGCCCTAGCTACCTCTAGGCAGTGTATCATAAACAGCAGTGCTCCTCACAAGAGCTCTCTGCACAAGTTGCATAAAAAAGTGTATCAAACAAGAAAATGGTAAAATCTTGTGCAGCAATTGGCTGTAAAAAAGACACGGTAGTGGAGAAAGCTTTCATAGATTTCCTATAAGTAAAGTCAGACACAAATAGTGGTTAGCATCCATGAAACTTTTAACCCACCTGTCCTGAAGCATGCAGTTGTATATACTATCTGGTAACCAATTTTTATAAATCTCTTATTTTAACCATAAGTGTTCTTGCAATCTATCAATTTCGGGATTTATTTACTTTATTGGTATAACTTTACTAGTCTCAACATGATTTACCTTCATGCAGTTGCTTTACGAATATAAGCACAGGTATATGCATTAAATGTTTAATATTAAGCCAGCATGAGAAGGGTATATATCATTCCCTATCTGACAAAATTGAAACAGCTATGGTTATAGTCAGTCATGACCCCTTTTTCACTGAGAAGAAATATATTCTTAAACAATACTGCAATATAGAGGAAGGTTGAAATAAAAATATCTCAAATTGCAAGTGAGCCTTTTTTTATTTAAGAGAGATACAATGATATTTTCATTTACTCATTACCAACCTTCTCTTAATGACTTATGTTTAATAATCATACTCTTCATTATTTTGATCTGATGTACAGTCTTTAGCAACCCTAATAGCTAACTGAATGGCCTTTTAATCCAAAAACTTTTTATGGCAATTTTCATAGGTACCTCAACATGGTCTTTATTTATCCACTGATAATAGACTGTTCAGGATTTTGTTAGTTGTCTTACAACTGGTGTTTTGTCTTATGTCTAGGTCCCTTGGGTAATAACAAAAGAGAGTAAAGGAAAGGGACGCGCATAGGGTAATTGACCTTGTCCAATTGGCATTACACATCTAGACCCCATGAGACACAAGTTAGTAAACACAGGAAGTGTCTATCAATACTGGGAACAGCAATCATCTTCATTTCCTTTAGTATTGGTTCAAAGTCGTAGGGATTTGCATACCTAAACATCTTGAATGTGATTCAGAGCAGTGAAATATTTACCTTCTAGACAGAGCCACTGGCCTTATGTAATACACCACTAAGCTGCTTGCCACCCAATGACACTGACCACAGCAGCAAGAGTTGACTTAGATTCAAAATGGTGGCGGCCCTGACTCAGAGGAGGTGCTATTCACTAATTGCAATTTTAGATTTCTCCTTGTGTGGAGCTCTAGGGCTTCGCTGTATATGACAGATGTTGAGCTATGTCCATGAACTTACATATAAACCTATGATTTGTTCTTCCCCAAGTTCCCCTTTAAGGAATGAACTTACACGCGCATTTATGCAAACACATACACACAAATCTCTCTCTCTCTCTCTCTCTCTCTCTCTCTCTCTCTCTCTCTCTCTCTCTCTCTCTCTCTATATATATATATATATATATATATATATATATATATATATATATATATATATATGTATATATATATATATATATATATATATATATATATATATATATATATATATATATATATATATATATATGTATGTATACTATACGTACGTCCGTACGTATGAATGTATGTATATATGAATGTGTGTATTAAATATGTACGTATATCGTCACCAGTTACTGTCTTCATTGGCAATTGATTGGTCTATTCCTTTGTTGGTCAGAACCGTGTTGACAATACTAATTACAACAGTCATATTATGAGCCCAATATCAATCCTGGTTTGCCGTCCCAAATATGAACAATGACAACACTGGCAAGAAGTCCACTCTTAAGTCCGTTTGGACGTGTTTATAGGATATAAAAACTGTTTGTGCCTCTTCATTAGATTATTATCAGTAAGGCTAGATCTATCGCAATTTAAATCCTAATTCAAAATGAGTTAGGGGAATGATTATACATACTATATATACCAGTATGTATTTTTCATCTTTATTTGATTAACAAGTTTGTAATTGTATCAATTGGACTTTTACAGTTTATGGAGATAGTATTAAACTCTATACAATCGTACCTACAAATCGTTGATAATTCTAACCAGGGAGTGTATATTTGCTGAACCCTTTAGTATCTTAGTGATGATGCTAGCTGTATGCATACCCGTCTAGTCTCGGATCATGCACACTAACATTTACGAACATATTGCATTTTCAAAGTCTTCAAAATCCTTTGATATTTTAATTTGCATTTGACGGTCCTCATCGAAGCTCGTCTATTAGTCTGCATTTTGTCCTTCAATTTCATTTTCTATAGGTCTATAGGTAAGAACACAAAAACATATATATATATATATATATATATATATATATATATATATATATATATATATATATGTGTGTGTGTATGTATATATATTTATATATATGTGTATATATATGTGAATACATATATATGTGAATACATATATATATATATATATATATATATATATATATATATATATATATATATATATATATATATATATATATATATATATATATATAATATATACATACACATATATATATATATATATATATATATATATATATATATATATATATATATATATATATATACGCACGCACCCACACCCACACATATATATATATATATATATATATATATATATATATATATATATATATATATATATATATATATATATATATATATATATATATATATATATATATCAGCCATTCCACCTTAAGGGTCCACATTGGGGCTGGAAGTTGGTCACGAGGGTTTGTGTCACAGATCTTTCTGAGACTAATTTCTTCTGAAACTAGTATATCTCAAGGGCAAAAGCCCAAAAAATCTGCCTACAAAGTCTTCAGACAAATCTTTTACAGCAGTTTGAAGTTGAGGCTATCCGAATTTCAGAGGACCACTCAAAATATGACCTTAATTTGATTTCAGGCTTGTACTAATGTATTGAAAAGGCTAATACCCCATTGTATGCTATTTTTATGAAGTAAACTGTATGATGGTTTGAATAAATACAGCTTTTGCATATATTTCACTTGTTTTTTCATCATTTTGCCACTGTTTTGTGAGGTATAGTTTCAAAACTGCAATGAAGTCCTGAAAGTATTGTCTAACTTTAGCTGTAAAAGTGAGAGATCTGTCTGAAAAATAGTCTAACCTATCTCAGGGAAAGGACAAATTAGTGCTCCGGGACTGGCCCAAAAGATGTAGAGCATAGGTGAAAGCATCGCTGGTAAAAGCGCATTGATAAACGTTTCGTAAGTTGCAATATTTTTATGTAGAAATTTGTAATTTTTCAAAATCAATATTTAAGTTCAGAAATCATCTTAATAGGCCTAAAGACACCTAATTAACTTAATTTGTTAATTTGGACTTCATTGCAGTTGGCGATGAGGCTAGGATTTTTTTCGTTTGTAGGTTGCAGAAAATGATAAAATGGAAAACACATGAATACAGTCTAAAAATCAAAAGGTTTATTGAAGAAACCTGTCAAATACGAAATTAAAATATACATAGATATCACATGCACCTATCCCAACAATCGTTGGCAAGGCTGAGCCACTTTGGTATGTTAAATTTCACCCAGAAGGCACTTCAAAGTATAAAAGTATAAAATGAATTAAAATTTGGTATATCTTCTCGCTTGGCAACACCTTTCAAAGGCTATAATGGTGAATTATATTGTACTACTCATAGTTATTTGACCTTTTCATAATGATGGAAACAATTTCCAACTGCATGAAGCTAGTTTGGACAACAACTCTTCACACTGACCTGCATTGAAGTTTTCACTAAAATAGTTTGTAGGTTTCAGGTCTGCTACCTTAAGTTGTATCTCAATGTGAAGCTTTGAAACTAGGTAGGTAAGCATCTAATGTCCATTCTTACCATATATATAGGAAAGTTATACATTGTGCTATTGAAATCACATCAAAATTATCGCTTTGGCACAGCATTGATCAGTACAAAATATCTGTTTTTTTCATGACACAGATATGGAATTATCACATTTATGATCACATAACGGCACAATGGCACCCTTAAATACTTAAAAGTCCACTCATAAAAACAGAATGAGACAAACAAAATAAATAATGCAAGTTTCCCAGCACTATTACCCTACTACTGAACTTCAAAATGGAGTGTTTGAGTAAGTTATGTAAGTTGCGCAGATCTTCTCTAAAATGATTGGACCTTTGAACATCATTAAAGGAAGTAGGTTAATACTTGCAAACTAAAATTCAACACAACTGTCACATTGAATAAATCACATAGATGGAATGTTATTGGAGATAAAACATCTTCACAATGTCATTTGTGAATCATTTTGAGAATTATACAATATATAAAAAATGGTTTACACCTTGAACCAGCAACCCTAATACTAACAGATGCAATGATTATGCATAGAAGTTATGAAACCTTAACATTTAAACATCCAACAGAACATTTGAATTAACTTTGAAAATGAAGTGTGAATTTGTCAAAGTCTTGGACAAACTTGTCCTTGAATTCTGACAGTGGCATGTCGGTGCTGACAATCTTGACTTTGCGCTTGCCATCTCGCGCATCTAGGACTTTCTGCCCCTGCTGGACAGTAACCTCAGTGGCTGTGACTTTATTTACCAACCCTTTAACTGCCTCTTCCGTCTGGTAAGATTTCACAAAGACATCAGGACTTGGAGTGAGGGGTTCTGTGAGTACCTTCTTCAGGGATCTGAGAAGCGAGGTGGAGTTTTCATGCTTCTAGCACAAGCAGTTGTTCGGCTTCAAGCAATTGGAATGTCCGATGTGCTTGGGTCGCAGCTTGTAGAAAGATGACTTGCTCTTCTTCACTTGTGGATTTTCAGCAAGAAACTTCTCATATAAGATGTATAGGTAGTCATTGAGGATCCTTGTTTGGACCCTCTCTCCATCAACTGTCAAGCAGTCCTGCTTGCCAGGGTTCATCCTAGAGTTGTCGTCTCTCTCTAGGAAAGACCTAACCTGTCTCTCGAGCTCTTTCTGTCTGGCAAGTAGCCGCCTTCTCTCGAGACACTTGTCCTTCCTTGTGTAAAGGAACTTCTCTGAGACATTCAACTGTTGGCTGAGATGCCTTTTCATTCTGTATCTCTTGAGCTGTTTGCCGTTGAGAAGTGATACCACAACCTCCTTGTGTTGGTCACTTTTCTTTGCTGCAATTTGTAGTTCATCCTCCACCACATTCGCATAGATCAGTTTCTTCTTGATGCCGGCTGGGACTTTCCTTGGGGTAAGGCCACTGTCTCGAATGAGCTGGTTGGTCTTGCTGCATGGTGTCTGAGCAGTGATGCCTTGCTCAGCTTGCATAGCTTCGAGTGGTTCTAGCACTACCACTGGAACTGGATGAAACACTGGAGACCACCTATCATGTACTGTAGTCCCCTGGCTTGGAGATGTGACAGTACTACTACAAGCACTTGTAATGTCACTTGATCCTTTCTTCTCCATCAGTTCCTCCAGCTTCTTGCATCTCCTGTGGAATTTCTGTTTCTGAGCTTTGATATTCTTAATCTGTTCCTCATGCTTTGTAACCTGTCTGTTCAATTTTGAAACAGCCTTTGCGACACGTTTCTTCTTCCTCTTTTGAGTAGTAGACTTTGGACCAGTACCGACTTCGGCGACATGTTTCTTTCTCTTCTTTCGAGGAGACTTTGAAGTGGCTACAGCTGCAGCTTGTCTTTTCCTCCTTCTGGGGAATTTCACAATCAGTGTACCTGAAAGTGGACAAATAAACAAATGTATGAATAAAAGGAAGAAAGTGTGTCACGAAAGCTGTTTCAAAGTTTAACTTAGACAAATATCAGGTAGGTATGTGGTTATAATATTTGCAATTGTAATCATTAACAGATCAATTAATATCAGCATCAGTTCAGAACATTACTCCAAGTGGGATTCAAGACAAATATCATTAATTAACAGATCAATAAATATCAGCATCAGTTTAGAACATTTCTACTTCTAAGCAGATTCAAGACAAATATCAGGTAGGTATATGTAGTAAATGATTAGCACCAGCTCAGAACAGTACATACATTCAAAAGTAAATCAGCAGGTTAACAGGAATATAAAACACTTACCTTAAATTATTCACAGGGAGAACATCTAAGTGCACGAATAATTAAATGAATAAATGTTGAAATACATACAGTGGAACCTGTCTACATTGAACAATCACGGGAAATGAAAAAGTGTTCAATGTACGCAGGTGTTCAATGTATCCAGGTTCTGAATATTTGGAGGTCGGGTGAAATATTAACGAAATCAAAGGGTAATTAGAGAAACATTATCATTTTATTGCAAAACCTACTATGTCTTTACCTCACTTTCTTCATATAGTTAAAAACTTCACATGTTCAGCATTTGAAAAATATCACTTAACAAAACAGTCAGTCTTATATATCTCATTTGACCTCATTTTCAGTGAAAAGTTTCAAATCAGTGAAGAATGTTCAAAGTAGACAAGTTAAATGTGGCCTGTGGGAACAAATTTGGTGTTCAATGTTCAAGGTAGACAGGTGTTCAATGTATCCAGGTAGCCTCCCATTGATTTTCAATGGGAGTGTGCCGGGACATAAAAATTTGTTCAATGTACGCAGGTGTTCAATGTACACAGGTGTTCAATTTGACAGGTTCCACTGTACCTCTGAGTTCCTGCGCTCCATCACCACCATCACTGCTGTCACCACCATCATCCGTCTCATCATCATCATCATCACTGTTAAATCCATCAGTTGACCAGTCCTCATCTTCCTCCACATCAGCCTCAGCAGCCAGTTTCTCTTCCCGCTTCTTCTTACGGTGTCTCCTGACCCCGATATTGGTAAACCTCCTGCTATTTGCCTTCTCTTCATCGGTCATGTCTGCTTTCAAGAAGGCACCACCCATTTCAGCTATTTTCCTCGCCCTAAATCGCCGTTGCCGCTCTGAATTGCTTAGGTGAAGGGGTTTTGTCTGTGTAGAATACATAATCCGGCTGAAAAAGTAAAGAAAAGTGTCAAAATAAGCCATGTCCTCAAAAACGTAACGTACAAATGAAACAACACGTAACGAAAATGTCCTCAACTCAAATCGAGATGTAAATACCCCCCCGCCATGTTGTTTTGATTCATTTACGAGCACAACAGTTCAAAGTTTTCTAAACTTACGGCAAAATATGCACAGACATCTTAAAATTTCTGTTAGCGGAGCTTCTATGCTACCCTACCCCCAAAATGACACTGATTTTTCAAAGATCCCATGAGTAGAAATCGAAATATTTTATGACAAAAACACTCACTGCTGATTTTGACGAGTCTGGCAGCATGGCCTAACATCCCCTCTTGACGTCAGAAATGAAAACGAGGCCATTACCTCATTATTTTAGTCTGTAGGCTTCTCGATAGATGGCAATGTTGGATTGCCTAGAAACTTACACAACGTTTGTACGTGACAGTTTTTCGAACTTATGCTTCCCTGCAGGCTTAGAAAAAATTCTCTCTGGATTTATTACAATCGTTATTTGTACTGTGCCTGAAGGTCTTTTAGATGCAAAAAGAAGATCTTCCAGAAGTACATGTATAGGGTGGTATAATGCGATCGTAAGTTGCGCTTGTTATCGATACGCACCAACCTTACCCCATTTCGAGGTCTGTGGTCCTTTCTTAAAACTTGGTCTCAGACTTTTTGTTATTTTATCGAAAAGTTGAGATGTTTCCGCAGATGTAGAGACCAAAAAATCATTGAATACTATTAAATTTGGTACATGTCCCGCATAAAATAGCTTGATGCGAAATGTACAAACAAAAATTGAAGACACGTGTACAGACTTACCTAATGTATATTTCAAAATGAAATATTCTGTTTTTGTGTCAGAAATATCAAAATTCAAAATATTTCCAATAAATATAGATGAGGTTTTCCTAAAACAATCCGTTTTTTTAATCTTTTCACACAAAATCATATTTTAACCTTTGCTGAGGACACGTTAGTCCGTTTCGCCTTGTTGCTCTTACGGCCTCAGAATCTTTTTTTTTACTAGAGTTATGACACAAGTTATGCATGACTCTGATGCACATTGATCCTAGCTACTGGCTGATACCAAGTAAGCCAGTATTCATGCAGTATTTTTCCCTAGGGGGTCGAGGGTATCGCAAATCTCGTTATGTGGACCCATAAGGTGGAATGGCTGATATATATATATATATATATATATATATATATATATATATATATATATATATATATATATATATATATACATATATATATATATATATATATATACATATATATATATATATATATATATATATATATGTGTGTGTGTATTTGTGGGTATGTGAATGGCAGGATTAACTGCGCAGCCTTAAGGTAATACTGCTCAAAAGGCAGCAGAACATATTAAACTAACAATGTCAAACAAAAGCACTATGGACATGGTTTTATGTATATTACTCAGCATATAACATACACGTCGCAGGAAAAAGGGTTACTCTTACTGTGCAACACCACAGATATAGTGACTGAAATTCACCTACCTCAACTGGATTATCATAACAGGCTCTCACGAAAGATTTGGTTATGCTAATCCATGAACAAGTTCCACAACAATACGTTATTATGGAACCCCCTTCCATTAACAAGAGTAGATGTACCATGGGATATCATGATTGGCAGGTACTGCTCCCTACCAACTTGCTGTCACAACTAATCTAATACTTTCCTTACTGAAATTCCCCAAACCATGTATTGCTAGCCCTTGTCTCGTATGGAAAGGGGGATAACTGACTAACCAACCCCGCCCTCTGATGCAATACCCTGATGTACATGCTGTATATACATGTTACAGCAATTCTTTACAACTACATCATTACATTTAGGTCCACTCCTCCTTCCCTCGTAAACCAGTACATTACCTCACCTGGTTCTTCAGCACACCAATCTATGAATTCCAGACCAGCCGTGCGTTGCATGTCATACATCCTATCCCTTTCCTGTCTGGTACCCGGGCATGGCATTAGCAAGTGCTCTGTTCTCCATCATAGACATGTTGCAACCAGTACATATAGAGTGACCCTGCACACAAAAAATGTGACAATTCTTTTCTTGTCAAAACCTTGTCATATTGACAAGTTAAGGCTCGTCAATGACACTGACAAGTTTTTGACAACCCTGCAAAGTGGGTTGTCAAAAACTAGTCAAAAGGTTGTCAAGTACATATCCCATAATGCACTGCTCAACTCAGAACGAGGCTCTAATGGAGGACAAAGGAGCTGAATCAAAGTAAGTACTGTATTTCATATCCATTCAATATCTACTTAAATATGATCCATCTTGCATTATTTTTCCAATAACATATTAAACAAACTGACTATTTTGGTCATGCAGGTATTTTAGGAATGTTTTGAGTGCAATGTGAAGCATATTTTCAATCTTGAAGGTAAACCTTGTGCATGCCTCAAACTGGACCTGTTTCACTTTCATAGCCACTGGATATTCAATACCCCACTATAGACATCTATTGAATATCTAGGTCGATATTGAACTTTACTTTCACATTGTTTTACATTTTTTAACAGGTCAGATTTCTCCGTCCTGGATATACTTTAGCACAGCATCAGTTAGAATCAGAAACTGGTATGAAAATTCTTCAATTAGTATCAGGGTTCGAGAAATTTCCTCCACAAGTGGATAGTTTTCAAAAACTGAACCTGATTCTGAAAACCTGTGTTGTGTTCGGGTAGGATGGAAATTCAGATCCATATGAAGAGAAAGATTTATATGAAGCCTTCTTGTTTATGATTAATACAGTCCACAACAGCCCATTCTATAGATTGGTGCAGAAGACTACATTGGATTTCCTGATGCAGTCAGGTCAAAATTGGTTTGCTGCAAAAGACTTGCTGTCAAGAATATTCTTTGCAATACGTGGAGTAACTGTTTCAAAGAGGATGAGCCATGAATTTGGACTGCCAGAAATAATAAAAAACAGAGTGGAATATTTGTGCTGATTTCTTTGTGAAATATTTTTACATACATTTATTTTCATATTTATTGGCAGGAGGAAGATTTGTACATCACAAAGCACCCAAGAAGTTACACTGAAATAAACTCCAGCATCTTTCAAGTGATGGGAGGTGGGGTGCTTCTCAGTACCCAGGAATGTGATCTTGTCTGTGCTTTTACCCATTTGGTACAGTCTCGAGCAGTGTTCCACATGCGATGCACTGCATGTCCCAATCTGATGCAGTTTTTGGATGCTTATATAATCAAGAGAATTGACACTCGTAAGGATATCGCTAAACCACTGCGTCTTCTGGCAGTCCGCCTACAAGTTTAAATTGTACTTCACAGATCTAGTATCTATGTAAATGGGTCAGTCACATGGTGTCCAACTTTTGTGTGTGTGTGTAACCAGCATATATTAGCTGTTACAACAGACATACTTATGAGTAGGCTAGCAATATGTTTATATATTTTTTGAAGCTTAGAGTCTTATCAATAAGAGAAATGTAAGGTTCAGCTATGTTTTGTAGTCAAATGGGTCTGTTATCACTGATTAGATTCTGAAAAATGGCCATTTTGGAGTCCCACTCTTTAATTCATAGTATTACAACAGTCCATTGGCACCTTTCTTCTATTTCTGTGTAAGAATTTAATTTTCAAGTTATTAGACTATTTTGTTTTCTCTTGCAGAGTTTATTTGAGTTAGAGTTTTGTAGCCTTAATGGGAGCTTTTCAACCGACTCACTAATCCTTATAAAAATTCTTTGTTGAAAGTAGCTAACAACTCTGCAGAAATAGGTAAGGGGTTGCCATTTCATGAGCTGCATGACCTAATATGGTACATTTTTGTCTGAATTGATGCACTTTTGGTATAATTTTGGATAGGATCTGGTCATGATGGATGCCGACAGCAGTAATTCTTTTTTAATTTTAAATGTACCAGAGAAGCCCAGTATTTTACTGGAATGATGTTTTAAATGCCAAATAACATAAGTACCATTTCATGAGCTGCATGACCTAATATGGTATATTTTTGTCTGAATTGATGCACTTTTGGTATAATTTTGGGTTGGATCTGGTCATGATGGATGCCCACAGCAGTGATTCTTTTTAAATTTTAAATGTACCAGAGGAGCCCAGTATTTTACTGGAGTGATGTTTTAAATGCCAAATAACATAAGTACCATTTCATGAGCTGCATGACCTAATATGGTACATTTTTGTCTAAACTGATGCACTTTTGGTATAATTTTGGATAGAATCTGGTCATGGTGGATGCCCACAGCAGTAATTCTTTTTTAATTTTAAATGTACCGGAGGAGCCCAGTATTTTACTGGAATGATGTTTTAAATGCCAAATAACATAAGTACATGATGGTTAAAATTAACCAAAAAACATTAGTCACAAACACATTTTCACCAAATTTATTTTTGTATGAATCAATGAGAAATGTCAGTTAAACCATGTGCACTATTTGTTTTAATCCCCTACTACATCTTTGTGATGTATGTTCCATAAAAAGGTACTGTTTCTTCTGAATAAGCGCACAGACCCTATTAAGTGCACCCCCCTTTTTTTCTAGAGTTCAGAAATTTTATCTTTTCTTTTGTAATTAAGATTACTGCCTTCAATAAGTTGAAATAAGCCTTTCATAGTTTAGATTATATGGCCAATTGATGCCTGCCATGGCTGGTTTTCATGTTCCAGACCTTGCAGGGTGTGCGGTTATTCGGAAATTCCCACGAGCCCCTTCCACACAATATTTTCACAACTAGTATCCACACTGTGCGCCTGTTTGGAAGAATACGGTACATTATACAGTAATTTCATTGTTTAACATAGCATTTATTAAATTGCCAAAAGGGGTGTGCAGTGAATTATGTTGGATATAAACTTTTATTGTTAAATATTATATAAAGCCCAAGGAATCCTTCATTCCTGGATCAGTATGGAGATGACCCCAATAGGGGAGGCCCATTCTGATACAGGAATGAAGGGGTTAAGAGGGTATTGCGTTTCAAAACCCATCACTCCCTAGGCTAAAGTTGAGGAGCCCAATTGCTAATGCTGACCACAATAGTTAATTACTCTCCAACATCAATAATAAAAGTTCATATCCCACTTATAATTCACTGCACACCCCTTTTGGCAATTTAGACTTGTCCACTATAACTAGGATTGTATGCCACACCTCACCAGTGTAAAAGGTCAATTTGTTAGGTTCTCATCATGGAGGATTCTGTGATTTGTGAGGACAATTTTTATCATTTACAAAAGAATAACAGTTGTTTCACATTACTTCGCTATTGAAGCCCTCTAAATTGTCATCTTCTTCAACAAAGTTTTTCAAACACTGAAAAGAATTGATTAAACTTCTAAAAAGCTCATAAATTTCTATTTTATCGAGAGTTAAGATTTTATGGGACATTAAGATTTATTTGATAAACATTTATATAATGCAAAATAAGCGAAGTATTCATTGCGTTTCCTAGTATGAAAATGTGGAATTGTTTTCTTTTTTGTCAAAGTTAGTTTATAAATGTGCATATATCTCCAGTTGGCCACTTCAAGATCCAGTATTGAACTTTTGGGTCAGTAATTTTTATTGTGTTCTTTTTGGTGTTTTTTTTGGGAGAGAAATAAAAATAATTTGAAACTGACATATATTGCTTTGTTCTACTTGGCGACCTTTTGACAAGTTTTGCCACAGAAACTCGTCTTGACAAACGTAAACTCGTCGCTTTGGGCACCATCGAAATGACGACCCAAAACTTGTCAATATGACAAACTTTTGACAAGTTTTTGAGCCCCATATTTTTTGTGTGTGAGTTGCCCCCTTCAATTTGAAATCACCCCCTGTGGCCACCTATCAGAAATACACCACCATTTGAGATGTTGAGACCTACCCACTGTACTGAATAGGAGACTATTAGTATCATGCATTACATTCACTGACCGCAAAAAAGCGTCGTCAAACAAACAAGCCTTCTCACAAATCAGTTTGGACCAAGCATGTTTGAAGAGTTTGTGGCCCATTGTACCTGCAACCATCGCCCCACATCCTACAGTACCTCGAACCTTGCACAAACATTTAACATCCCACAAGTGGGGCTATAACACCTGTTGGACTCACCCCACAATCAGATAGGTATCTAGAGAGCCTCTTTCGAAAAAAACATATTTACTCTGTTGTCATTGTTCATATTTATAATAAACAGCAGGAATGACAGCTTCTCTACATTAGATAATTGTATAAATTATACACGTCATAATTGTCATTGTCCCGTGTAAAACCTTTTTACATGTAGAAGTTTAATTTTCTTGAAATGTTAAAGACCTGTCATCAATCAATTTGGAATCCTCCCCTTACACATAGAAAGATATATTTTAATATGTTCATGTAATATTTCTCGTAAACGTAGGTCTTTAAAATGTTAGGGTTAAGAAACAGGTTTTACAAGGGCCATCTGTGTCTGACAACTAGCAAATCATATCTGCACGTGTTGCCGGCTTTGTATGTCTATTTGTTTTAGTGTCAATAATAGTAGCAGGAGTGCAACTTGTTACTCACTGTTTCACTCCGAGTCTGTTGACATTGACATGTATGGTGGTGACTTCAAAGCTTCCGCAAATCCAACTAGTTTTAGCTCATATAAGTTATAACCATTCGCAAATGAATGTAGCATATCTCATGAGTTACTTGCGCTTGAGATTATTAGTGAATGTCTACACAGGTAAGTATCTCTACTCAAAACGTGTATGGATTCTTCTGGCAATATGAGCTGGAGTTTTACCCTTACTCCTTGGTCCCAAAAGTAAGGATTCATCCAGACAACACGGTGTCCACTAATGCAGGAAAAGGGTAGAAGATATATGATAGCATGTAGTGAAATTATCAACTCCAATCATAAATAATCGAGGTCCTCATGTTTCCCCAGAAACTGTTAATGTTAAAGTTAGTAAAAGGAGTCATTCAGACTTGTAAGGTTTCTGTGATTTTCTTAAATCCAGTGGCAGATGGCTTTTGTGAGTTTCACACACTATTTACTTGCAGTATGGGAAGTGAGAAATTTCATATTGCCAAGAACTGTTTAAAGCATGTTAAATATGGGTATAGATACATATTAATTTGATACATATAGATACATATTATTAAGATACACAATTGATTTGTCTTCATATTCATAAACGGATTTACGAGTAAGTATGCCAAAACAGAGATGAATGAGGAATATTAGATAATAAATAGATTAAAAGTGCTTGAAACTAATTTATTTATACTGTGGTGGTAAAATTGTCTTAAATACAAAGTAGTGTGCAGTTACATTCACTATAGTGGTTAAGCTTATGTTCTTGTATGTTAGGTTCTTGCTCTAGGGGCTAGAGAAGTACTGAGAAGTGTCCCTTGTAGAAGTGTCCCATGTAGAACCCACCTTCCTCATTAAAACATTGTTTTCTTAGAACTTAATGAGATTATAACAAGAAAGAGCCATATTCATGAAGTAGAGATTCCTCCGGTATCATACAATGCAATCTGATTGAAATGTGATTTCTAACAGACGAGGACTTTGGGAAGTTATGAGGCTATAAAAAGTCCTGTTACTTGATTTCCCATGTAGATCCATAGGTTTTTCCAAATTTCTGACAAGACAAAAAAAGTTAATGGAATATACTTCAATAGAGGACAGGGCTGTTAATTGCTTTTTGCAAAAATGTTTTATCCCGTGTAAAACCGAAGCAAATCGTGAAATGCCCCTATACCCATGTGACTGAAAAAACCGTCCCTCTGTCCACACCCTATCGAAAGCCTTGCTCACGTCAAAGTAATCAACAAAAACTTCGCTCCCACTTTCTAGCGAACATTCATTATTAACTATCAACCCACAAGCTTGACACGTTTATGTTGCCTACTCCCACGTGGAAGGCACGACCCCGCCTAGCAGTAGCTTTGGCGAGCAGAGGGTGTGGAGGAAAGGGGGAGTGATTCAATTAGCATAAACACTTCATGACGCACCTGTGTACGTGCGAAAAATCGACCAAATTGCGTTACATGCATGTGTGTGTTCATACGGAGAGCAGGCCAAGACTAATCTCTATCTATTTAACTCGATTTTTATCATGGCAGGCAAATAGTCATAAAGGGACGCGTTTTATATACAAATTAGGAGAGGTAAAAACGTCCAGTCCATACAGGCACTTTCAGTGTTCTCTCTCAACAATCCTCTGGAGCAACCACTTGTATCTGTTCATCAATTCCCTGCACGCTGAACACAAGTCTACACACATATGTCGAGCAGTAGATCCAGGTAGTTCTCCTAGCTGACGTGAGTGACAGCCACCGAGTTGCACAAGAACACTGGCCAACAATGGCACGCCTTGCAGGTAAGGCAACTTTTTCTCCACTTTTGCCTCCCATTGTCTTCATTTATCACGCCCAGGCATATTTTGCATGATGCGTATTGTGAACACATTGATAGGGTATCAATTTGTATGAATAAGGCATTTACTTTATAATAAGTATCGACAATATCAATTTATTCTGGTATTAGAGAGTGTGGCAATTGCTTTTAAAGATACCGGTGGATCAAACAGTCTTCACTATTTTAGGTTAGATGCATCTCCATTACCTGATTGCAGTAATAGCTTAACGCTTT
>OZ012689.1:29958639-29983639 GCA_963942565.1 Maea johnstoni
TGTTGCATCTTAAAATTAAGACATGAATCATCACTCCCAGCACTCCCACTTCAAAATACCACATCATGAATAACTAATTTTCACATAAATCATGACGTTAGACAAACACGTTTGATTTTGACGAATGCAGTTCTCACGAATGCACCTCGAAGATGATTGATACGTCAGCTCAAAATGAAAAAGTACAACGCCCTCTCACATGCAATTACGTCATTCCCGCGGCTTCAAACATCATTTATTCAAAAAGGTAATATTCTCTGTCTCTGACCAGTGACTTTTCTATAATGATTATTACATTATAATATGTGGTCTTCAACGGTTACTGTTTCCACACAATGCCTGGTGCTTTGCAATAGACGTCACAATGCCAGGTGCTTTGCAATAGACGTCATAAACTAGGCAACCCGGGTGTGTTTGTATCAATTGTTGAGTACGACATCAAAGACATGTACTGCAGGTTAATGGTATTGAAAACTCCCACATTTTATCTGTGTCAGCCTCCCCTATGAAAACGTCATTCCGGGGCTGTTGTAGTGATTTCCTGTTTTGTCCAAAGCATATTATGCAGAATAGCTAGCCAAAGGTATGGACCAGCTAGGTGCTCTCGCGATACAATTGTCGTGCATCTATGCTAGCAGCCCCATTATATTCCACCTTCAAAGAGAACTACCGTGGCCTAGTCGTTACGACGCCTGGCTCCTAAAAGTGAGGTCGCAGGTTCGAGTCTATCCTGTATCCTAATAGGCGGGTTGGCTATACATAAATGTGCGGCGCGCTGTGGAGTTTTCATGGTGTTTCTGAAACAGAGAGACCCCTTGGTACACAAATGTTCGTTAAGAGATTGGAATTCCTTTCTGTTGTAGAGATATGACCAAAGCTGTTGTAAGCGACATAATATAACTAAGCCTTTCTTTCATTCTTCAAAGAGGGATTGTGATGATCGAGTGACGAGTAATCCCAGTATACAGTGCAATCTAAGCTGTACAACAACATCAGGGTTTTTATACTCTTTATTCTAAACATTCTAATTGTCCTAAGTGTAAGCAAAACCACTTGTCATATTTGAAACGTATTATTAGATGAGTGAAACTGTTTTTGGTGGCGAGGAGTACACGAGTATACGATTTTGAATACTTGAGCTCGTTTTACATATGCTTATCTGCCCAATTTGTAATCTTAAGTACGACAAAATCATGTCAATTGAGATATCGAATTTGGCCACTGACAATGGGTAATTCATGCTATGTATGGTTTAGAGAGTCAGCCATGGCTGCAGGAGACTAAAGCACCATAACATAAGTAAACGTTGTATATGAATACCACTGACTAACCATTCTCGAACTCTTGGACTAAAGGTATAAGTAAGGGAATGTATATGGTTTATAAGAAGTCACAATGTAGACATATTTTGTGTTGGATACATTCTTATGAATTTCATCTAAATCTTCATTTATTTTAGGATTTCAATCAGATTTATTACTATTTATAGATAAATATGTTCGTGATCAAGGTATAAAGTTATTCGATTTTAAACCACGTGATCTAGGTCTATTGCAAACTTTTATAACCCAATCTAGGAAATCATCTCTACAAGATTAGAACAAATGGTTGATATTGAAACTTTCTTGGTGTCCTCTAGATCCAGACTGAAAGCTTATTACTTACTTTTTCTTTCAAAATACAAAAAATGCAAATTAATTGAAAAACCTAATTAACTAGTGACAACAACAAGGTGAAACAAAAAAAGATAGAGGAAGATAAAACTTATTTAATGGAGAGCCACGTTTGAAAAATGTTTTTAAATATCACAAATGTCAAATTACAGTGGCCAACCTAACTATTTATTCGTGTAAATTCTGGAATGATTTTTCTTGTTTTAGGAACAAAATATTCTGAGGTAAACGCCATTGTTACCGGATTTAGGTACATGTAACTTTTAACAAGTTTTTGCAACTTTCGAAGATAATAAGATTCGTATAAAGTAAAGAAGTATTCGTTAATGTAGTCATAAAAATTGTTTAACATCTCATAGGAAATTCAAGTGTTAAAACCAACAACTACTTTTCGAAATTACGCACTGTAGCTCAGTTGTGCCTCATATAAAACTAATGGAGATATTACTATAAGATATTTGACATAAGCGAGTTTTATTCTCTTAAGTTTACAGATTGTGTCATGTTCACTCATCCAATGTTTGAATTAAACAGCAGTGCTTTTTTATCTTTTTAAATTATTAAGCATTTCTATGAGATACTTTGAGTATGGAGAAGGGGGTGGTAGACGAGTGTTTTACATTTAGTAGATTTTTGTGTATTCATATTTCTGGCCGTATATGGCGCTGTTGTTGTTGTCATTGTTGCTGTTGTTGTCCTTGTTGTCGTTGTAGATGATGTTTGATAATCACTATATTGCATTACGTAATGTATGCCTATATTGTCTGCTCTTTCAGTTCTGCTGGTCGTGCTGGTCCTGATCAAGGCGGAAGTGGAGGGACATTGTAGCGGATGTGAGGCTGGCATGTGCAGTGGCTCTTGCCAGGAGTTCTGCTCTAACTGCTATACATACGTAAAATGCTGCAACTATTACGGCTTTAAGGGGAAACGAGGAGGCAGTGACACTTCAAAAGATGGATCAATTTTGGATGTTTTAGCAACTATCTTACGACGGACTGATCGGTCGCGAAAGCCTAAGTTTACCAAATTACTCACAATATTCGCAGATTTGCAATCAACGTCACGTGACCAACAGGGCGCCCTCAGATGAGCGGGGACCGTTTCCGCTTCCGGCAAAGCACGTGCCGTGATGCGTGGTTCTTGTCTATATAGTTGCACACCTGTAAATTAGATTTACTGTGACGTGGTTTACGGAGGAGGATGACGAGTACTATCTACACATCTGTTCCAGAAGAACACAGCTTATGGAATTAATGCAAACAGATCCATGGTATCACCACCCATTCCGGCGCTGGTTGGAGAAAACACTCCCATACGTCTGGACGTTTGATTTCAGTAACTGGAAAATGCCCCCAAATTTATGATATTCTACTTAAATCATCAGCTATGCTGTTTCTCTCAACATGATACCGCTTAGTTGTAACCAAATTCTGTATGTCGCTCTTAACCGAATTAGCGAATTAAGTTATCGGATCAATTTATCGGTCGTTAATGAAGTAATAATTTATATGTATATATACATGGTTGGCTTTCAAAGTTCAATCTTACGACTGTTTGAGATCTTATGTTCTCTACAGTGTTAAATTTACAGTGTTACACTTTTCCAGTGAATGATAGTCATTCATCCTCTCAGAAGATGAGCTGCAGATGTTAATAAAAATTGATAAACAGCAATGTATTCAATAAATCAGAATGATTTTAAATGTTACTTTCTTTTGTTTTACACGTTATAGCAAGAGGAACCCAGGCGTTTATCCCATACACTGTAGCAGCTTTATCAATTGGTGTCAAAGCTTTCTTTTTTAACGCCTGCATAAAAAGCATCTGTATTTTTTGTAGATATTAAGATATTTACCTAAGACAAACACCACATTGGACACAAAGCTTATTACAATTAGAATCATTGCTATACAGTTCCTCAGAAGTAGGTTGTAATTAAAGTTGTATGTACATGTAAACCTTAGTTCATAAGTTTGCCCATTGTGACTCTTTTATTCTCAATTCCAGCGCAAAATTGCTCATTTGCTCATACTGCGCATTCGTGTAAACATCTCATACTTCATTTCCAATAAATTGGTGATTTTCCCTATTTTCTGGTAGATCTTCTTCTTTTGTAGATTTATTAGAACATCAAGTATTCTATTTAGTCCCAACGGCCGTTCTTGTATCTTTGAAGGAAGCACTCACCCATCTTTCTACTTGGCGCCATATTTTTTAACATATTCAATAATAGCAAGTTCAATTGTTGCATATAGGACAATTCCCATATCTCCAGTTTCATTTTGCATGATGTTTCATTTCAAAAGTCGTCGGTTCAACATCTTAAGTTCTGAATACCTAATATAAATGCAGTTATTGGTTCAGTCACAATCCTTAAAAGCGTTAAACAAATGTTCTGCTGACACATATGTGATTAATAGCTCAACATCCTCCTATACATTTACAAAAACAACCCTCCTGTTTCGTATGTACTTCATTAGAAATGTGGGATTTGGTGAGAACTAACCTGAGGAAGGCGAGAAGAAATAAAACAATAACCTAATATAGAAGACTTATTAGGGAATTTCAATAAAGGGCACACTTGAATTACAAATTAATTGAAAAAACACACTAAGGTGAATGACAGGGATAAAACATTGATGTCAACATAGTTACTTAGCCATCTCGTCCTGTTAAATAGTCTCATCCTATTGTCCCGCCCAACTCCTAAACCAGTCATGGCAAACACGGTGAATATTATTTGTACCACAGTTGCTTGCCTTCCACCAATCAGAGGCCTCGAAAAGTGTAGGGTTATGGGACATAGCCCACACTTTTCAAGCCTTTGTTCTCTAAGCTGCCTAAAAAGCAAAGGTGTTACCCAAGGGTATACTTTTCCCGGCCTGTGATTGGTGGAAGGCAGTCAACTGTGGTACAAGCCAGATAGATTCCTCGGAAGCTGTGGAGTATGTGATACCCTCGGGGTTACTCGGCCCCGCCTCGTAACACCTTAAGGTATATCCCATACACCACAGCTTCCTTGGGGTCTATCTATCACATAAACTCGACAATATCTTGAATCACAAGCATTGTAAAATATATTATTATTGTTTGCGTTGGATTGTCCAATCAGCAATCAGGATTTGTACCATGTGACCGGTCATTAAATCCCCATAATGCCCTGTGACGTAGGGCATTAAATGTCACCTCATAATGCCCTGCATAGCTTATTGTTGGTCTGCACACTATATATCACAAGATACTATTAATTAGACCACAAGAAACGTCGTATGCAGGGAAGCAATAATACAAACCTTAATAACTGTTTGCCAGGGCAGTATGTGTATAAAATGTGCGCCTTGAGGCATCCTGACCAGACCTCGGGCCTCCGGCCCTCGGTCTGACCAGGATGCCTTCAGGCGCACATTAAATACACATACTGCCCTTGTGAACAGTCATTAAGGCTTAAATACTGAGTGATCAGCATTTCAAGTTTACTATAGTTTTGAAAGAGTATTGTATATGGGAGAAAATTTCCTTGCAAAAAGTCAAAACAAATAATAACAAATTTGATCAGATATCATAGTTATCACAAAAATATGTTTTGTTTGCATGCAATAAAAACTATTATTATTGCTTGCTTTGGATTGTCCAATCAGCAATCAGGATTTGTACCATGTGACCGGTCATTAAATCCCCATAATGCCCTGTGACGCCCTCTGCCTGACCAGGAAGCCTTCAGGCGCACATTAAATACACATACTGCCCTGGTGAACAGTCATTAAGGCTTTGATAAATTATTGAAAAGAAGTTTATGTGTAAAGGCTTTACGCCCAGTTTTTGATATCATTGATACTGATGGTAAAATTCTAAAATAAAACACAAGCGAAACAAACGAGATTCATTAGCAATACCATTGATTAGTATCCACTACAGATGATAATGAAGGACATCTAAGATGAGATCCGCGAATTGTGCAATGGAATGAACAGCAGAGATGTTTACTACACAATTTCGCAAAGTTGCTGCAAAAAACAGATCAATCATACATCTAAAACACATCGTTCTGCCTTATCCATCTAACAACATTTATGCGAATGGATGTTCTTAAATGCAAAACTCCTATATATTGTCAAGTTTGGAATTTAGTTGTTTAAGTTTGTTTATTCATAACGAACACATGTACATGCAGGTAGATGTACAAAGCTTGCATGTAGTAAGTATGTAGTCAAATAGCCTTGCATTGGTCATGTGCAGATACAGCTTACTGAAATCCACCATTTGTTATCATAGTGCTCGAATTTTCAAAACATGGAGTGTCTATAGTTAATAGTGCTCTACTGATCCCTGTCTCTAATAACAAAGAATTATAATTGTATGGTCTTGGTCAACAACAAAACGCTATTTTGATAATTAAACGCGATTCAAATCAGTTATTAAGTGTTCATATAAAATATGCAATGCTGAAGATGTGTTATACAAAGATGGGCGTGAAAACAAGTGCGAAAGGTTTTTGACCCTTTTCTCTGCATTGAAATTTATCAAACCATGATAGCCTCAAACAAACAATTTGAGTACCAAATGTTAATGATTTTGAATGGAAATCAGGAATATGTGTAAATAGGAATAACATATAGGGAAATGTATCTTCTGTTTCTTTCGATTTTGAGTTTGTTCTGAAGTTATATTATCTAGCCAATAAAAAAAGCGTCTTTTCCTATTAAACATAAGATTAAAGATCAAAAATTCAAAGAAATTTGAACTAAGCAAAGTAAGAAAAATTCAATACCTCGTCTATGTATTGATATTTTCTCTATATTTGTGAAATTCGATGTTTCTAGGTTCGTGTTTGTGGACAGGTGTTATGTGATTTGATAGTTGTTCATGATTCGCATCTTACACCTGCTGGAAGGGTACTTTGTGGTGCTAAATGTATTTCAAATCAGAAGACCTCTCTGACAAGATATAACCTTCATTGGCTGAATAGCGAAATTTAAGCAGGGTAGAGGAACGAATGATGAATGCTCATCTGATAAGCTACCCTTAGAGTTATGGAGGTGATTTATTATAGATGTGCTCCTTTGTATCTGGGTGCTAGTCAACCCTATTCCTATTTAACGATTGTCGAGGCCAAAGCTGTAATCACATATACTTGTAATCCGATCGTATTTACCTTAAGGGCAAACATGATTGGCTTGTTTTCATAACGGTCACAGCTTGATTAGAAGAAAACCTAATAAAGATAGTATCAAGTAAACTGATGACCTGATATCAAATGTCAATTATATAGGCAACAAACAACGGTAATTAGTTTCGTTTGGTGGCAATCTGTAGACAGGAAGATTATCAGGTAATGGCAATTTTCAACTGATTCAATAATGATTTCAAAAAGAAATGATAAATAAAAGCAATACCTTTTTGTTGTTAAGTGATGGGATTTTTCATTTGAGCTGCCATTGAAAGCAGTGCTGTAGGTTAACTGTACATTCTACACGGTATGATGTTTTGACAAAAATTGTAACGAAAACGATAGTGTAAAGACAAAAAAACAAAAACCTGCCGCATAAAAACTTAATAAATTTAGCTGCAGCTAAATAACAAATTTTAGTGAAATACTTGATACAAATTCAATGTAAATTGTATCCATGTTAAGGGGTTATTATTGATATTATCAAATATTATGCAGCCAATCATGGTGACCACTCCTACTAAGTAAAAACAGATGGTACAAAAGATGCAATATCAAATGGATGAATACAGGGTTTTTGCATTGATGAATATTCTGCTTGTAACTATGTACACAATAGAATTTGGAACTTAAGGTATTACGATACTCTACATCAGTGACAGCTTTTGAGATCTGAACAAATTAAAAAAATGAATACAATTTTCCTGACACCACTGCCAATTTTGAAAAAAAATTGTTGCAAAAGCAACATTTTATTAGGAATGTAATATTAAGATTATACATGGCTATTCTAAAATAGTGTCCTGGGAGAATGCTTTTAACACTGAATACTTTGGCTATTAATAGTGATTATCATGTTCATTGAATTTGATGATTTAACCTACCATGAGAAAAAATCTACGACCATCCATTCATTTATGTATAAAAAGGGGTTCCCTTGTATCATTTTTTATGAAAATGTGCCCAAAAAAGTCCCTTTTCACAAACCTTAACCATCTGTGTTTCGGAAACTGACCTGAGGACCGCTCACTGTCTCTATGTCTCCTTGTTAAGAGCATTATTTAGATCGTTTAGACAAAACTTGGGGGAAATTGAACCGGCAATTTTGACATATACCAATTTTAGGTAAAAACTTGTTTCTTGAATTTCTTGATTTCGATCAGTAATTCCTCTTTAACAGCAAAGAAATAGTTTCATCATGGCAGAACAGTATTTCAGGCAGTGATAGTTTCTCTGAATGAATACATTCTGTAAAGAAAGAAACCAGTTTTACAGAATGAGATGTATGTGATATAATTTGTATTATTTTTTCTAAAATCTGTAATCAAAATTTAAATCGTTGATCCTATGAATTGAAGTTGTTTTGAAAACAACTGTGCTTTGTTCTTTGCTCATGTAAAGCTGTCATGTCAAACTGATATTTTACTAAAATTGTCGTAAGCCCTTAAGTGTATAATACATGTGCGTTGAATCATATCAAAGGAATTAGGTCAAAGATGTGTATACCGTTCAGCAGTCGCTTCTAATCCTGGGATGGTAAACGGAAATGGTACTATTCTTTATGTGATACAAATATGAGGGAGTTGATCATTTCCTAACATGCCTCAGGACCGTAAAGCCGTAGTGAGCATATTTCGTCATGGAGTACATCTGGTTTACATTGAAATTTAATAGAATGTGAATCTAGAATTAAAGATTGCAAACGTGTGTAATTCCTATACAATTAAGAAGTAGACAGCCTTTGTCGAAATTCATAGTTTTCTTTCTTGGAAGATAGACAACGAAAGATGCTTATATGCATTTATGATTGAAGAAGTTTAATGGTAACATGCCACTTGCAGGCTGTACGATAAAGACGTCGTGTGAGGAGAAAAAATGAAATAATAGAAAGATGAGAAAAGCAGAATAACACATGATAATTGCAGATGAAAAAGGTACTCACTGCAAAAGATATTACATGTAGAAAACAAGTCTTGTCACATGTCTATGCGGCAAACCCCTAACCAACGAGTCACAGTCATTTTTCATCAAATAATTGCATTTTGGGCCTTAGTAAATTGGGCTGTAGTCAATTGGGCCTTGGGTAAAATGCACCAAAATGGGACCAAAATGCCAAATTGGTCCAAAGAGCACCAAGTGGGCCAACTGTCTAATAGGGCAGATGGGCCAAATGAGTAAAACGCGCCCAAAAGGGCAGACAGGCAAACTCGGACAAATGGGCCTCAAAGGGTCATTGGTGTCTCATTTTCCTTATAGATGTCTCTGCAGTCTGAATGTGCCATTCATAATGCAGCAGTCAATTGAATACCCGGGAGGGAGGGGCCGAGACGGGGCTGCGATATAGTACTGACCTTCTGCCCATTTTGCATTGACCCCATTTGTAAATATCTAGCACGTTTTGTTTCAAAAATTCGTTTCAAATTTCAAATACATCTTTTAACACTGTAAGTTTAGATTAATATATATTTTTCAACTCTCAAAAGGATGTTTGTAATTGCATCTATATGTACATATGCATCACTGTATTGTTATTCAACCGCAGGTATTCACATAATCCTCAAAGAAGGTATTAAATACAGGTTAAATACAATAAAAAGCGATTATAAACCTGACCACTTGTGAAAGCAAATAGAAAAGAAATATTTCAATATCCATTTTCAAAGTGCCTTAAGAATCATATATCATATTCCACCTCTCATCAAATTGGCGCATAGTCATATTTAGATTTGCTTTGTGTTCATCAGCCTTAAGCTGTTGATACACGTGGTACTTGACTAAGCTATCATGCATATTTTACCATTTTTCTCTACATGTATATTACTTTTTTGTATTACGAAAAATCGCATTTATTATGAAGGATGACTTGGGACTGCCACACACTTTATCCCAGTAACAAATTTTGTAATGAGATTGGATATGTTTTTTCACCTATTTTTCGACATTACTCCATAATTGAATGGTTGAGTGACAATAAAGTAATGCATATACTTGTATGTCTTTCTTTACAGTATAGACAGGACTCAGATTCGGATTTGCCTATTCTCTTTAGTAAGGCCTAAGTCACTGATCTATTGGGTAGAATCAAAGACTGTATATACCTCAAATGAGTATACTCTGTTGTCTTAATACATAGGCTAAAGCATGTTTTCATGTGTTTGAAATTGACTATATCATTTAGATTTTCTACCCATTTTGCCTTTATTTGAAACAGAATGCTTCCGTTGGCCTTTTTGATACTTTTATAGAAATGTGCACAGCCTTTTGAAAAAACATTTGAGATTTAATCTAGCCAGCTAGAACACATTATTGTATGGTTGTTTTTTTAAGCTTGTTTAGGAAAACATCTCCAAAAATGAAAATTTATCCAGACCATAGTGTAGGGAAGAGATTGCACACCCCCAACCTTCTTGACATATTCTTCTAGACCAACTTGCCCTAAGGGCTTTATCAAATATTTGTTTGGGTAACTTAAACCCACTGATGTGTTAAAGTTCTAAATTAACATGTGCCACCGACCATATATATATATATATATATATATATATATATATATATATATATATATATATATATATATATATATATATATATATATATATATATATAAATATATATATATATATATATATATATATATATATATATATATATATATATATATATATATATATATATATATATATATATATATATATATATATATATATATACAAATACTATCGAACATACTGCATGTCAACAATTTATCCTCAGTAGTAATGTTATGCTGAAAGATTGTATGATTTTATTTTCACCCTGAATTGATAGAGGCAGAAAGAGGCGTATGAACACGATTGTACGAGGAATAAAGCTTTTGTTTTTTATATAAATTTAGTGATCAAAGTTGATATATCAAATCATACAGAGTTACAAATAAGTTAACCATAAGCATGTCAGACTTGTTTGCTTTAACCTTTTAGAGCATTGTACATTGGAGACCTATTACCGAGAACATTTGTGCGTGTGCCTTTAGTGTTTGATTCTTCCATAATCAGTTGTTTTTAACTGGTGTATTATGGTTGTTATGGTGCTTTTTTTGGTCACCTTTCCTTTTGTAAATCTCATTTTTTGCTATTATGATGATCAGACTTAGAATCATTGAGTATCACCTAACCGCACAGCAGACCTGTCCATATAGATTTTGTCTTTGATATATCTCCTGGTCCACTTTAACACCTGTGACCATGTATTTTGCGTTAAATTACAATCATATAAGATGTGTGATGGTTTCAATCTCACCGAAATTGTTGCTTATAATATTATACGAGGAATCAAGTTCATAAAGTGTTGCCAGCTCTGACAGAATATATTATTTTTCTGTTTATTCTTTTCAAAGTTCCTATGCACCTGTGGGCACTTCAGCCTTGGTTTATATTATGAACTATAATAGTGTATCGATTTGAAATTACATTCTATGTCAATGAATATGAGTTTCAGTCCTCGAAATAAATACATATGCCGCATATTAAAGCATGAGCCATGAATTCCCCAATATGAATTTTGCAGGAACATAGAATTGTGCAATTACCATATACCATCTAGCACTACACTTTAGGTCAGGGTGAGTGGCATGGTGTATACCCTTTAAATGTAGTTTGTTTCTTAGTAGCAGTATTTGTAATGTTCCTTATCTTGGAGGCATATATGCTTGAAAATCTAGCAAGGGACTTTTTATTTCGGGGAAGAACCATTGCAGCATAGGACACGTTATCTATGTTGTAGATGGCATGTGTCAATTTGGATATGATTGAAAATTACAAATCGACAAACCGTAAACTGGTTGATCATATATTTAATTCACATAAGCGCATATCAATAATATACATACACATACTTTCTTAACAGTGACACATTTTAACACGTATTGTTTAATAACCTGCATTTATAAAATACATAGTACTCCTTAACCATTAGATGGTAATATCGACTTGCTTCTAAAATCGAATTCAATACCTATGGTACTTTCAGATTATTTTGACATTCAAAATAGAAGCCTTTATTATGAGAATATCGAAATAAAAGGTCAGGTACGACTACGTTTAATGTCATTGGAAGCATTGCTAAGTCACATATTCTAAAATAATTTTCAAACGTATGACTGATTAAGCTTGAGATTTGCAAAATCCATTTAATGAACTGCGGCTAGGTAGAATACTTCCAATCCATTGTGATATTGTTTATGACCTCCATCAAATATATACATCAGCTGCATGAGCTTTCTTCAAGTCGTCATACGTTTTCGACCACTCCGAGTTCCATTTTAAACGGCGATATGCATTCTTGAAAAAAGACGATTTCTGCTTGAATAGAAATATTGTTTTAAAGGTCGTGGGATTTTGATTACCTTTAAATAATCCATTGATTTTAAGTATACGGTATATGTAAAGTTTCTAGAAATCTAACTGAATCTAGATGTAAATAGTATCATTTCACTTGATGTATGAGTGTATATTGTATTGTTTTATTGTGACCAACTTAATTGTACATAGATATCTTAAACAGATATAAAAATCCGAATTTCATTGTACAATATCAATATCAATTGAACATATCATGCATTTGCATGAACATTAAATGTTAAAGTTGATTTTTTGAAATTCGATTATCGTCACATTTTCTGCCACATTTCGGCTTATTCGTTACTAACCAATTGATTGTAAGTGGTCAAGTACAACCCTTCTACTCTCAAGATATGTTGAAATTTATATACATACGCATGCCTTAGTGATACTGCACTGCCTTGCAGGATAGAAACAAGTACAATCGGTAAAGCTACTTTTAGAGCAACGCATATTAAAGAATTAGTATCCACCCTGTGTTGTTTACACAGAAAAGGATAGGTGGCGAAAGCACGCCGTCAATAAAATGAAAACAAGTGTGGTGCATGTCATGTAGATTTCACAAAAGGCAGCTTCTACTGGGCGGAAATTGCGAAGTCGTATTAAACTCACAATTAAGCAAAGCACTTACTTTACTTAACTTTAATGTGGTTTGAGCATGAATTACTGAATGAAATGATTTTTTTGCGTTGTTGGTTATTCTTTCATATTGGGGGTGTCTAAAAGTTTTTTACGCGAGAAAAAATGAAATGCTTAACTTAAAAGGTAGGGGCTGTTGTGGAGGAACAGGTACAGAACTCAAAATATCCCATAGACTCGCACACAGTCTGGAAAAGACTCCACTTTGTGAAAGTGCCTAGGTGCCTTAGTCAAACTTCAGCCGTCCCGAGCTTAGGAGAAACCTGCCTGGCGCCTGAATCTGTTATGACTGGATCCAAGTCCTCCAGATGTCGCCACAGCACTGTTTGCATGTCAGCATTTGATCAGGTTATGTCTGTGCCTGCTGCTCCATAGAACAGCAGATTCGACATCGACTCTTGTTGTTTAGTTGGTTTCATCTATTAATCATGTGTGTCATGGCAAGCCTGTATGGGTAGCAAACCACACCCTTCATTAAAGTAGACGAAACCCACTAAGCGTAAACGTTGCGCTGGAATACTTTTTTCGTGTAAGAATCATCAGGAAAAGTATCGTTAATTAGAAAACATTACATCATTTACCGGCACTGAAACCTCGCTTGCCTGAAGATATAATCTTTGAATCATTCATAAATCATAACCACCTTTGTAAAAATAAGAATATGTAATCAAAGAGAATGGAAAGTAAAATAAAGTTAGCTGGTATCAATATTGTGACTGTCCGTCATTTGGCGAGTGTGTGTGTGTGTGTGTGTGTGTGTGTGTGTGTGTGTGCGTCTGTGCGTCTGTGTGTATGTGCATGCTGGGATATACAAGAAGCAATAGCGCAATGCGTTAGCTTGACAACCAGCACGCAGTCACTACCCATTCAATTGTAACACTAGACACCAAAGTAATATTTCCAGGACGTAATTTCTAATAACCATACTTTGACCAAGGCGTCAGAGGACATGCTGTCTAGCGATGCTGATAGAGGTACTCCTTTGTTACTGGGCGATGACAACTGCAAATATAAAAATGCAAAAATATGTCGAATTAGCTGCCTTTCACTATTACATCAATCCCAGGCCGGTAAAATGTCTATATAATCCAAACGTTTGCCTTTGTTTTTTGGGGCTCCTTTCGCCACAAAGTTGGTATCCAAGCTTAAGACTGGGTGCTCAGAGCGAGGCCTTTCTTGGCATTTGATTGGTGGAAGGCAGTCAGAAAGTTATGGTGTTCGTGATAACAGCGGGCTTACTCTTCTGCTTTGCCTCGTAACGCCTTGGTTATATCACATACACCACAGCTTCCTTGGGTAATATATGTATCATGAAGGCCATAACTGTATCATGCTCACTTTCCTATCTTTATAGTCATTTCTTTTTCTGAAATGATGTAGATACATTACATTTAACTTTTTGACAGATCGTTTAACTGGTGTTGGCACCTTTTAGGTATTCAACCAAGGTACTGCACCCAATACGCTGCGTTCACCCGAACCCCCTGTTATCATTGTGGCTTATGAGATGTGGTACAATTTGTTTCTAAGCTGCCTTAGTCAAAATAAGCGTGTTTTTTTCTTTTTAAATTAACTCATATCTTATGTTCCTTTCATAGACTTCCACTACATACAGAAATGATGTAATACATACGCAGCATAAGAATAAAATACAAAAAGGCTTAAGTATTACCGTATAGATATAGAATCGATAATTGAGTTTCTGCAAGAACCAATTTGAAGCGATTCTTTTATCCTATCTTTGACGTTGTAGTATTTTGATCAAGAATGATCCAATTCTATTCTGCCACCTCATCAAGGACAAAATAAGTAAAAAAAAACTCACCATAAACTTTATCGACATATATCTACCGGAAGTTTCTTCCAAGAAGTTCCATAAACATGTAATCCTCAAAACTGTAAAGTCAAAAAAGATGTCACCATCGCAGAAAACATCGCATGTACAACATATAAAGATCTATCACACATAATTATGCTATAAAACGTTTTCATCCAATCACACATAACTTTTGTCATCCAATCATCATCCAATTATTTCATGTTCCCTCTTTCATATATTTTGTGAAAACTTATCTCTCCAGCACTCTTAACTGTATTAGTCTCAATGATATCTATATATATCTATATATATCTATCTATCTATCTATATATATATATATATATATATATATATATATATATATATATATATATATATATATATATATATATATATATATATATATATATATATATATATATATATATATATATATATATATATATATATATATATCTATATCTATCTATCTATCTATCTATCTATCTATCTATATATATATATTTATATATATATATATATATATATATATATATATATATATATATATATATATATATATATATATATATATATATATATATATATATATATATATATATATATATATATATATATATATATATATATATATATATATATATATATATATATAATAGCTGTACTTATAAAACCTATTGAAAAACATACTTTATCTAGATATGTAATGGTAGTGTCGTATGTACTCGCCTTAAATCACCAAGGTTTGGTCCAAATGGTGATCTGCCATTTCTCTTAGTGGGAAGAGTACTAGACGCGCATGCGCGAGGACAGAAGTTTGCATGCCTGGAATGAGAACAATGAAAGAAGAAATGTAAGACGATTTTAAAGCCTACTCCTCACTTCATTAAGTTGTAAACATGGTCACATCTGCTCACAACAAAGCATTTTGAAGTTTTGCTCTGCGTTTACTTTTTGTCTTGAAACAATTTTCGTGCTGTAATAGTGAGTATATGTTTGTCTCAAAATGCAATTAGAGATAAGCAAGATAAATGTCAAATTTGATTTGAAATGATACATGCATATGTATATATATATATATATATATATATATATATATATATATATTTATATATATATATATATATATATATATATATATATATATATATATATATATATATATATATATATATATATATATGTATATATATATATATATATATATATATATATATATATATATATATATATATATATATATATATATATATACTGAAGGCGTACTTAAAATGACGCTTTTGAAAAATTGCATATACGAACTCAACTTGCAAGTTTTTTTAAATCATCAGCACTCCCAAAACAGAATACTCTACTAAATAGGTTATTCTCTCACACACATGGACTGCTAAGGGCAGCAAAAAATACTGTCCGTGAAAAGCGACATCTATCGAGAAAACAACCGACGAACACCTTTGGTCATGTGGAGACCGACGTCAATTAATATGAACACATGCACTTCGTGTATGGCTTCACTGGAAATACTACACGCGGGAAATGCCCTGCCAATTCATTATGTCAGTTTCACATGTCGCCTATGTTTTCCCCTTCATTGAACATCCGCATTCTGAGACCAAATTGCAGTTTCATGCTGTTTGAAACATTGCGCATTTGTCCATTAAGCAGCCAATTACCAGGTTGGCCGCCACGTGTCATAGACAGCAATTCACGCCACTATGTGACAGGAATACAAAACGAAATCTTGCCCGTCGATCCAGCAAGCCTTTAGCAAAGTATTGACATATGGAAACAAAACCCTAAAGACACAGTTGTTTCTCATTATGCAAAACTTTCAGAACAGATTTTTCTTACCTATCACTATTTAATATCTTATTAACGAGTTATATATTTTGCCTTCACATCTGTTCCACTCTTTTGTCCATATTTATTCACAAACTATATGCTTTTGGACCAAAGATGATACAGTCAATAAACACACACACACACACACACACACACACATATATATATATATATATATATATATATATATATATATATATATATATATATATATATATATATATATATATATATATTTGTAAATAGTGGAGGAAGCCTCGGTTCTCGAGGAAATGCACCAGCAGACCCAAGTTACTGACACATTTTCACATGATCGTGGTTTAAATTCAGACAGTGGTGAGAGACTGCGAGCATTAATAAATAAATCTTTAGTGTCTAATGTGGTGAGATACAGCTAGCAGTTTAGTTTATTTCTCTACAGAAGACCTGTACAAGAAAAAGGATTTGTACAAAGTAACATGGCAATCTGCTGGTTATTTTCTTAATTCTTCGTATGTGTATTTTCTCAATCAATACTGTGTAGGTTCTCATTATGGTGTTTACTCAAATAATACTCTGCACGTTCTCATTATAGTTTTGATCAAAATAGTATTATTCAGGCAAGAGGTAGCAAGTACTTTGTATATTATGTACACACACACTTCAGTCTATGTCATTTCATGTATATTGTAAGCATGAGACACTTAAGGCTCCTAAATGCGACCTGGATTGTGAAGACATACTTGTCCCAGAATATTTTGGTAATTTATATTTTGTATTTGAAAATACTTTCCTCCTTGCCACCTTGATCACCGTATTGATATGACCTATCCCAGCCTAAGACAATTCTGACAATGGTAAGTGACAACATCAAAATGATAGAAGCTAACATTAGAGGCCTGAGACAGGAATTAAAGAGAAGTGATGTCCTAGAGTGTTTCAGAAATTATATCTTTTGCTTACAGGAACAAAGGACCTAGCCATATTGAAGAAAGAATGGACTATGGAATACAGTGAGGAGCCTGCTAATTGCAGAGGAGTTGCAGTTCTACTTAATAACTCGTTCAAATACAAAGTCACAGTTATGTGAAAGATACAGAAGGCAGAAACATAGTCTTGGACATTGAACTAACTAATCTATTCAGAGCTGTGATAGTCAACCTTTTTGTACCAAACTGTGACAACCCAGAATTGTTTGAAAAACTATTCTCATAAGATAAGCAGCCTTAAGGACATTCACGACAATTCGCTCAAAACACGTTTTTCCACGAAACGTGGTACAGGGATTCCTTGGACCACCCTCTCTTCGAAATCATAAATTTAAGGGATGAGGTGTTTCATTTTCCGAAACAGGGCGCCCCCCTCAGGGCAATTTAGACAAGTGTTCAAAAATCACAGATTTTCGTGTAGTAATTACAGAGAAGTAAAACGACAGAAAACAATGATAATGCTGAAAGATATTCTTTAGTACATACATATTTTGATTCTCAATTCAACAAATGTGCTTCAGAATATATTGTTTTGTTGTCATTCTAGGGGGCGCTACTCTGGGAAGTTCACTCATGGTACCTCCGTATTGTGGGAAGTTGGTGAAGTTATAGAAAAATCTCCACATTCAGATTTTTCTTAAACTTGTTGAAATTGTTCTTAGGACCATATATTTTCATAAAACAATTTAAAAACTGGGGATCGACCGTCTTGTTGTCAAACTAGGGGTCGCCACATTACCGACATTTCATGCAAAATACTTCAATATTGCAGGAAGTTGGTGATGCTATAGAAAAAATCTGCACATTCAGATTTTTCTTAAACTTATTGTAATTGTTCTTAGGACCATATGTTTTTATAAAACAATTTAAAAACAGGGGGTCAACTGTCTTGTTTTCAAACTAGGGGGCGCCACATTACCGACATGTCATACAAATCACTTCAATATTGCAGGAAGTTGAAGCTATAGAAACAAATCTGCATGTTCAGGGTTTTCTTAAACTTCTTGGAGTTGTTTTTAGGACCATATATTTTCAAAAACAATTTAAAAAACTGGGGGTCAACCATCTTGTTTCCAAGCTAGGGGGCGCCACATTACTGACATTTCAAACAGAACACTTCAATACTGCAGGAAGTTGGTGAAGCTGTAGAAAAATGTGTGCATTTAAATTTTTCTGAAACCTCTTGAAATTGTTCTTAGGACCATATATTTTCATAAAACAATTTAGAAAACTGGGGGTCAAATGTCTTGTTTTAATGCTAATGGCGCCACATTACCGACATTTCATACAAAACTCTTCAATATTGCAGGAAGTTGGTGCAGCTATAGAAAAAATCTTCCTGAAATTGTTCTTAGGACCATATATTTTTATAGAACAATTAAAAAACATGCATGTATTTTTACCTGTTTGGACTGTTTTATGTGAAATGTTTTGCAATACCACACATACACCCCCCCCCCCCCCCCCCCCTTGGTAGACACCATGCCATATTCCCTTTATTACAAAGAGGTTAACTGATGGTATTACATATTAACAAGGAGAAATAATAGTATCAAAACTCATTTCTTTTTTCTAGAACTCAAATGGTAACCCGATATAGGAAAAGGTACATTTCCCCTACATGAAAATGTTCGCCTTGCGTACATGCATGCCCGGAGCTGGGGACGGTAGGGGTCAACCCTGACGAGCAGAATAACTGAATTGGCCAGGCAGAGACGTGTCAGCTGGTACGGCCATATTGCAGGCACGAGCCAGAGGTTAATTGCTTACAGTGTGAAATATCGCTCCTGCCGCGTGCAATCAGCACACAATAGGCAGCTCGCTAACAATATCGCCGCCGCCGCCACCGACGCCACCCTTTAGCGGCGTCTCCCAGACTAGCAATCCTAGGGCCAACACCGTGGGGCTACACGAGGAGGCGAGAAATAGCCAATACCGCATTCCCCGCAGTCTAGCACATACATTCGCACAAAAAGAGCGTGTGAATTACTAGGGAATATCTTTGTACTCTATGACTGCAACATATCATGAGGCAATCGCTGCCAGAATTATCCATTATCGGCGTTAAGTGACTCATCACACAACAAGCACGTGTCTGCGGGGGTGTTTCACTTTCACAAATAAAGTATGAATTTTTGAATATCTAATATTATGTACCTCTCAATATGAGACAAGGTATCAACCATTTTGTGCCAAACTTTATGGATGCAAAACCGTCACAGACAATGAGTTTTTCTTTTCACATAAGATGCCCCAGCCTGTCGTACTCGAACGTTATTTGGTATAAACCTACTCTGCTATAAGCATTGCATTTTAACTGAAAAGGGATTTACCTAATTCCATGTAGATGTGTGAAGGCTTTTTCATTTTAGAGTGTTACACAAAATAATTCCTAGAACTTTTTGATTGAACCAGTAGAGTATAAAGGGCTGTACTCTTTGGGACTATTGCGATTCTAAACAAGAGTCATTCATAAGCTTGCTTGTGATTGTACCTAGACAAATTACATTTTGATTGAAATAGATGATTTGCTCAACACTCGGGTACATAAGCTAGGTGATTCGACTGGCGTACAAATTCTGTGATCATAGATTTGACGTCAATGTAAATAGAAATATCAATTTTGTTAATTGCACTATCTTCAAGAATCAAAATACGTGTCTGATGCCCAATTCTCCGTTATAGTATATATATATATATATATATATATATATATATATATATATATATATATATATATATATATATATATATATATATATATATATATATATATAGATAGATAGATAGATAGATAGATAGATAGATAGATAGATAGATAGATATATACATACATACGTATGTATGTACATGTATGTATGTATGAATGTATATATATATATATATATATATATATATATATATATATATATATATATATATATATATATATATATATATATATATATGATCGTTTTACCAGATTTTACCGTTCATAAATGGGATGATAGGTACGGAAACCATTAGCGTTATCAGTTATTTAAGTGTTTAAGTGGATGTCTATTTCGTGGTTGTTTTGATGAGTTTAGTCTCACTTTCTTTTGATCTAACTTTCGACACCGTCCTCCACTCCCCCGCACACGTACTATTGCAGAGATGCTGTGTATGAGATACGAATTGCTTTACCTTTCCCTTCACCTGTCACTATTCAAGCATACAAAAGCATCATTAACACTTCGTCAAACCGTTGATTCGTTTCATTTACACCTTTATGATTTCATTCTCTTCGTGCACTTCCCGAGTGAAAATATTACACACCTTAACGCAATAGGAAATAATCACTTGACAGCACGTTTTATGTGAGATACAAAAGAAATCTGAAAGGGTTAGAATTTGGCGTTATCTCAAAAACAATATTTTGTATGTCTTTTCTTAACTTCACAAAATGCGTTTTTGATTTGCTTCTTTCTATATTACATAGAACATAAAACAAATATTTTATAAATGATAGATGCTCAGACCAAAAATAATTCAGCCGACATTTCACAATATATATATATATATATATATATATATATATATATATATATATATATATATATATATATATATATATATATATATATACATATATATATATATATATATATATATATATATATATATATATATATATATATATATATATATATATATATATATATATATATATATATATATCAAAACATATACATATTCTGGGCTCCTCATATACATATACCCATATGTGCATAAGCCTGATGGCCTGCATATTATTTTCTCCCTCTAGCGCGCATTCTTATAAACGCAATTTACGGTACAATATCCTTCTTACGTCATTTTTGTTAAATAACCTATTGTTATGACTATTAATATAATGACCTTTTGTTGCCAATTTCTTTTCCTACAATATATTTTTCCAGTCTCTCCTAAAACTTTTTACACTTCAGAATTTTTTTCATTGCTCTTAGTTTTTTCAAGCAGCCATATATCTATTTTGCACCGTAATTCAATTGCTCTGGGGCAACCAATGAATGCAAAATACATTGTTTCGGAGATGCTTTGCAAAAAGAACGTGTCTCATCATCTCTCAAATCCATACCATATAATGTTTCATTCATAATGATTCTATTATGTAGCAGTTTAAACTGGATATATTTAAAATGCAACGCTGTATTATCTTCTTTAGTATCTAAATGCTTTCTTAGTACTAGTATTTAAATGTGGATTTGTATCTCGTCATCCATTGTTGTTGTCCACTTGTTCTGAACCTCTGTTGCTATAGATGAATGTTGTATGCCATTGAACAACCTTTAATGCAATAACTAGTTCTACTAGGATTCTTAATCCTTTTGGAGAACTTTGGTTACTATAAAACAGAGAGGTCTTTTATTAGTGCCTGTGTGAAAAGTTTCATGTATGGAAACACTCGTGACATGATTCATTTCCACGCATGAACATGACATTTCATGCATGATCATGATATTTCCGCCCTTTCATGCATGGAATCCTCATATCTAAAGATCTTTGGTGCAAAACTTTCACTTAAAATTACTATATTCTCATTATTTGAGTTATGTATTGAGTTTAATTAAAATTGAACAGCATGAAATCATGTTGTTTTCAACGAAACGCCTGCTTCAGAATACGACCCAAACTATTTTACCTGCAGAAATACTCGCATATCTTTGTAAGGCGTTGCTTTTCCTGTGGACTGAGAGAGCGCCATGCGTTGAGGTATCCTTCGACCAGGTTCTGAACCTCATTGAGTTCCTTCTTGCTCTTCTCCGCCAGCGTGGCCTCTGAGGTGTATGCCATCAGCAACACCCCGGCAAGCACTGCGACTAGAGTCCTGGCAATCCACTCCATCTTCAAACCTGAAAATATAGAGACACTGGTCAAAAGATACAGTCCTGAGTGCTATATGTCACCTGAAACACCCCAACAAGTACAGCGACTAGTGTCCTGGCGATCCGCTCCATCTTCAAACCTGGAAATAGAGAGACACTGGTCAAAAGATACAGTCCTGAGTGCTATATGTCACCTGAAACACCCCAACAAGTACAGCGACTAGTGTCCCGGCGATCCACTCCATCTTCAAACCTGGAAATAGAGAGACACTGGTCAAAAGATACAGTCCTGAGTGCTATATGTCACCTGAAACACCCCAACAAGTACAGCGACTAGTGTCCCGGCGATCCACTCCATCTTCAAACCTGGAAATAGAGAGACACTGGTCAAAAGATACAGTCCTGAGTGCTATATGTCACCTGAAACACCCCAACAAGTACAGCGACTAGTGTCCTGGCGATCCACTCCATCTTCAAACCTGGAAATAGAGAGACACTGGTCAAAAAGATACAGTCCTGAGTGCTATATGTCACCTGAAACACCCCAACAAGTACAGCGACTAGTGTCCTGGCGATCCACTCCATATTCAAACCTGGAAATATAGAGACACTGGTCAAAAGATACAGTCCTGAGTGCTATATGTCACCTGAAACACCCCAACAAGTACAGCGACTAGTGTCCTGGCGATCCGCTCCATCTTCAAACCTGGAAATAGAGAGACACTGGTCAAAAGATACAGTCCTGAGTGCTATATGTCACCTGAAACACCCCAACAAGTACAGCGACTAGTGTCCTGGCGATCCGCTCCATCTTCAAACCTGGAAATAGAGAGACACTGGTCAAAAAGATACAGTCCTGAGTGCTATATGTCACCTGAAACACCCCAACAAGTACAGCGACTAGTGTCCTGGCGATCCGCTCCATCTTCAAACCTGGAAATAGAGAGACACTGGTCAAAAAGATACAGTCCTGAGTGCTATATGTCACCTGAAACACCCCAACAAGTACAGCGACTAGTGTCCTGGCGATCCGCTCCATCTTCAAACCTGGAAATAGAGAGACACTGGTCAAAAAGATACAGTCCAGAGTGAAATATGTCATCTGCAATACCCGGGCAAGCACTGTGCGACTAGTGTCCTGGCGATCCACTCCATCTTCAGACCTGAAAGTAGACAGAGGCTTGTCAAATAGGTGCAGTCCTCTGCGCTGTATGTCTTCAGCAGTAAAGTGATATCATATTGAACATTCTAGATAAAAATGGTGCCATCCTCAGTCATCCATACCCCACTCGCCTCCGCCTCGTGGAATATGGATGACCTTGGGTGGATATCAGGCCGGACAACACTTTCAAACAGGGCGTAAGTAATAGTACTCGACTTCCAAAATTCAGGTTCTGGAACTACAAGTATCGCATTAAGACAAATGGCTTTACATCTCACGCAGAGCTACCAATGGGAGCAGCTCCCATATCCTAGAGGTCAAAGGCGTCTCGATAACTGCCCAAAGATGGCAGCGCAAAGCAGGCTAGAAAGTTACCAGTGACACGAGGGTTTCATGGAGTACACCAATGTCCTCTTTCGAAAACAACTCGCTGGTGCATATCTTAAAAACAGTTAGAACTTTTTAAAGAATAATGAAAGAAACTTAAGCCACCCAATGAATTTGTATATTTTCAGCAGTGCCAATCGGAATTGAATCGCTATGATATGCACCATGGTAACGAACTTCTAAAGCTACACGAAACTAGCCATTGCCTAGTTATTTGATAATAACAATCATACGGCAGTCCTACATGCAAATAACTTGTGTGTTGGATTCCCCATCAGCATCATTTAAACATGCGTATAAATTACATTTAGCTATGAAATAGATCGACTTCATAATTTTGTTAAAACTGATTAATATCATTAGTGAATTTTGATTGCTTGTTAATTTAAAAATGATTAATTCTGTCCGTTGCAATAATGGACACTTGCTTGAATGACATTTGCAGAACGCCGTGATTATAATCATTCCATTTGGCGCTTTAATTATTTTATTTCATATATTGCAGGCCTGATGAGCGATTGGTAGCATTTAACACTTTCTCGCTAGAATACAACAGATAAGCGTGTGATTGGGGGAAGGCAGATGACTAAAAAAACATCACATAGACCCCTCGGGCACTGTGGGGTTACTCGGCTTCGGCTCGCAATACTTTTGGTATATCGCATACACCAAAAACATGGCCTGTTTCGAACATGCTATATAACCTAGCCTTACGTAAATGTACATGTTTACTTATATCACCTCTCTCTCTCTCTCTCTCTCTCTCTCTCTCTCTCTCTCTCTCTCTCTCTCTCTCTCTCTCTCTCTCTCTCTCTCTCTCTCTCTCTCTCTCTCTCTCTCTCTCTCTCTGTTCTGTATCAAAAACAGCCTAGTCGATAAGAGCATATTTCTCGTTGTTAGGCGAAGACATGATTTAGGCTTGGTTTGGGTCAATAGCTGTCTCTAGACGTAACTGGATATAATGCTTGACAGCTCATTAACTATTCATAGAAGGGTAAGGTTTGTTCAGCCTCCCAGAATGCCCTGAATTTTGATAAATTGACTACTTAATGGCGTATTCACATACGGTGTCATCGGATAGGATATGGAAAGGCTTTTAGCCCAGATTGCTGGTATAT
>OZ012689.1:29986139-30021139 GCA_963942565.1 Maea johnstoni
GCAGCATGAGTGAAATTATGTATTTATTGAACATAAAACCGTTGGACACGTTTATAATACCTTGTTAACTGTTGCTATTTAAGAGAGAAGAATTGGGATAAGAGCGTAACGGGAACAGACATTTCACGGGAATCGTATTAACCAGATATTAAGTGGAGTTACACGTCGCCGTACACTATGTCTACCAATTCATTTTATCACCGGTGTCAAAATATCTTCCTGATGTAGATAAATATTTAATTCAATCAGTAATTGCATCCGATAGATGCTTGGTTGTCATGCAAAATATTCACATATGCAGGAAGCAAAAGCATGTTTCCAAGCCTAAGAGTACCATACAACAAACGTTTTGCGTTAGATTATTTCGTGGTCAAAAAATATATTTATGCCCAGACCTCATGTGTCAGCTGATAGACTCTAAACTAAGTTATCATTTTGATTCGTCGTGGCAAGAAATCATTTCGTCTAAGTAATCCATTTTATTCGTTTAAGCCTGTACACTTTGGCTCTCTAAGCCTCTGGCATTCTCCAATACTCCACCCTTAAACACAATATATTGGCATTTTAGCAATGCCACCTTGAAGCTAATATATTTCGCCTTTATTGGATTATGACAAGTTGATACATGACTGGGCGCCGGATCGGAAAAGCACTAAAACACAATGCTCTTTTCCAACTCACTTCCCGCCGCGCGGCCTGTTTTTCAGACGTTCACTGCATTTACTGTAATAAGATATGACATGGCCATTTGCCGCAAGATTTGCGCCATACTTCACACCGCCTTGAGGACCTATCTACAGTCAGTACGTGTAACACCGCTCAGGCCTCAAGTCCACTGACTTCTTTGGTGGCGAGGGCAGTGGACATTTAAAGCAGACCAGCCTCTCCAGGGGTGCTGGGGATAGTCTGAAATGCAAAATACTCTAGAATGGCAAATATCCCGATTGTTGTGTTTACTGAGAGCCATTTGTACATAATTTAACACTGATGATTGGATTACAGGAATCGTTATCCATTCTATAAAACTAATTACATTTTATGGAATACATTTCTGATGAGACAACCAATACTAGTTGCCATGTAATGTACCAGGAGTCCCACCTGACAGCTGAGTGGCCCTAGGTGTTGCTTACTGTTCGCTGGCACAGTGCCAGAGTTTAAACCATAGCCACGTCATGCGGCAAAGTTAGCAGTGACTTGAGTTTGGGTGATGGTGTCCCAGATTCGCCTGACGTAGAGCGAACGGCAAGGATTTTTCAATGGAATTAGCGATTTACAAACATCAATCGATCCATATTACTTCCTGCCATCGCCATCAGCCCCCCCCCCCCCCCCCCCCCCCCCCAACCAACATAAACTTTGAATTATGAGAAGCATAAGTTCTAAGTTTGCGGTTCTTGCAGCAGAAACCAGAGAATTATTTTCCCTTCGTCAGACCCGCCTAATGCAGAACGAGCGGGAAGGATTTCTCACTTGAATTTGAGATATATAAACCTATATCCATCTAAATTACTTTCTGATTGCTCAGATTCCCAGCATATTCTTAAATAGAATATCACATTGCCATGATATTTTCTAGGGAGTCTGTTCCAGTTCAGATTGTACCGACACATGTTTTACATGTAAATGTAGCCCTTCCAATGCTGAAGCTACTTTTGTCCAAATTACAAGGACGCTAAGATTTATGAAAACCATTTAAACCCTGTCATGTTGGTATTCATTGGATAGCTCAAGCTGAGTACTCTCACATGAGTGCCCGTGTGCTAGGGTTTCAATCATTCTTCAGCTTTTCGCATCATTTTGTAATGACCAAATAAGCCACCACCAGCATAAGAGTTAAGACGGAACCTTGTGTCGTAGATGACATGTCATAAGTGAGCGAGTGACAAGAGTACGCAGGTACACTGTAACCAACGTCCCGAGGACACCAACTCACATCGACTTCTCAAGTGCATCGTCCTTGCTTTATAACAGAGATAGATAGACTCTATGCAATATAAGGTGTATGCGATGTACCCTAAGTTTGCATGTATGTATCTTTATACCATAAGGAACATTTGTTGGTTTAGGTGGCTTAAAGGACGAATACTCCAAGGTGTAGAGAGTCTGTCAAGACACCTGCATTTAATTCATGTTTTTGATGGAGTAAAGACCACTTTGATACTATACAACAGGGGGACAGGGTGTACTCTAGGATGTTGCTGAAACCTGCCAGGGCATCCACATGTCTAAATTTGAAGGCTCCATTTCTATAAAAAGCATGAGAAGTCACTTCCATTAGAGATAATCACTAAAGGAGACAACTGCCATTAATTAGCGTAAATCCGTAATGAAGTGCATCTGTTCTAATTAACTGCACTTGTAGGCGGGGCGCTGGTTAGGTGACTGATGAAAATTTACTGCGTAGCCGCAATTATAATGACAAAGAGCCTTTGTAATAACAAGGATAGTTTGCGAAATATGACGGGGAAATATTGGAACAATACGACTACTTCTATTTTGTTGGTCTTCTTGGTTGGTTATGATGAATTCAAAAGGTGCTGCAGAGTCATTCACTATAGGCCTTGATATGTTAATATATCAGTTTTTCCAAAACATGAAATGTTACGTGAAAATATTTATATGTACAGCTAACAGTAACGATGGTATCTCTATCTTAAAATGATGTATACTTTCTTTCCCTCACCAAGATTTTGATTCTTCAAAAATAAGCATGTTCTAGGACATTTTCAAAACAATATTAGCTCCTGAAAACTTTTGTTGTAAGTGGTACCGGAATGGGGAAAGGGAAAGGCATGGCCTACTTGCTTGGCGTTGGGTTCTACAATGAACATGATAGGGGGATATCGAAACCATGCTTTGTGACTGCTGTTCTACCCCGGTGCGTATATAAAACTAGAAACTATAGAACAGCCTTCTTACTATTTAATGAACCTATGGACAGAGCAATTGATCACATTTGCTCAAAAGATTCATATGTGAATGTATGTTTTAGATGTGGGGCGTATGTGTTTGTACTCACTATAGCCACTCTGTTGTGAAAGTGCACAGTCCATAAGTCTATGTTCACCTCGGACCCCCGATCCTCAGGCATCAACATGGCATCTCAGTTGATTCTGGGAGGCAGCCCTTATTCAAATACAACTTTATAAAAAACAGTAATAATAATAATAATAATAATAATAATAATAATAATAATAACAATAATAATAATGATAATGATAATAATAATAATAACGATAATGGTAATGATTATAATAATAATAACAATAATAATAATAATAATAATAATAATAATAATAATAATAATAACACTAATAATAATAATGATAATACTGTTGATACTTCTACTATTACTACTACTACTACTACTACTACTACTACTACTACTACTACTTTACTATACTACTACTACTACTACTACTACTACTACTACTACTACTACTACTAATAATAATAATAATAATAATAATAATAATAATAACAACAATAATAATTATAATAGTAATAAAAGTAAAAATAAAAATAAGAATAATAGAAATAACAAGAATGATACATGCTAGTGACAAGTGATAATTGGTAATTTGCCTGTCTTATTCAATATGTCTCTAGTCGAATCCCGTTCTCACATCAAACATTTTATGAATAAGATTTGCATTTTTATCAATGTACACAAAGCTGTAAGTAAGGCAGTTTGTTAGTATCCAAGTGGATGGATTACAATGCAATTGGCTGCTCCTTTCTCACACTCGACGAGCTCAGTAAGATGTCGTTTATAACAGCAGGTTGAAGCAGGCAGCACATATAAGGGATTAGAGGGTGTCAGGAAACTGGACTAAATGAGTATGTATTTAAGCCGAGGTATCCTTGTCTTGCATACAAAGTAGCGGAATCTAAGAGCCACGCACGCCCATGTCTCTTGTCACCCAGTAGTCCTGCCTGTGGTGAATCCAGCAATGGGACTTACTGTAAATCACTTAAATATGACGTGAACATTATATAGCGCAATTACGGCACAGCCCTGGATAGCGTAATCTAAGTATAGCGGTGAACGGGTACAGCAGCAGCAAGTTCAATTAAGAATTTAGTAAAGACTGGGATTTTATAATAGCGCATATGGGCAGAGCGCTATTATCGCTATATTACTGTTCCCGCTATACATAAGTGATTTACAGTATTTAATCAATTTCTGCCTCCCTGACCTCGATGAGTGTTGATAAGATGTGTATGTGTTGATCCATATAAGGTTCTTTTCGTTAGTCGAAAGGAAATATTGGTAAATTTATACGTCCGCCAGAAACATTTACTGACATCACACGAGTATAGGATACGATGAATATACTGCTGACAAAGACCTTTAGGAAAAAATGAAAATCATACGTGAACCAATGGAGTTTGCTTGTTTTGGGGAAATGGGAGTCATGTATCAAAAGCAGTCCAAACTGTTTTCTTGTTGCAAGAAAAACCTTAAATAACTTATAAGACAGTTCATCAAATGAGGTGTATCCAGTGTTTTGCAAGCACTTCAGAATTTCTGATTGCAAAGGTTCAAAAGGTTTCATGCATGACAAAATCGTGGCATGAAGATTTCATGCATGAACAGTTCATGTTTATATATGACAATTTCATTTCCATGTATTTTCATGCATAAAAATGATGTTTCCATTCATGGAAATGAAAATTCTGCCCCAAAAGTTTTCATTAATGAAATTCTCGTCCATTGATATTTTGGGTGCAAAATGTTCATTTTCATGCATGGAAATATCATCATTATGCGAGTTAATATCACTTTATGCATGAAAACTTCATGCCATGATTTTTTCATGCATGAAATAATTCCATCTACAATCGTGGTGCATGAAAAGGGGGAATCAACTATTATTTTCCAAGGTTTTCAAATAATACGCAGTGATCTGTTGTTGGCAGCAGCGAGTGGCCCAAAACGTACTGAACATACGAGAGAACCTCGCTTACTGAGTTGTATTAACCACTCTATTGCAGAATTGAGGTTGACGAACTGGTTTATCGAGAGTTCACAATCACGACACGACACCTGCGTGTAATCGGCGGGACGCTTTCTTCACACCACTTATCAACCTCATCTAGTAGTAATTCCAATCAAGCGAGCTCCCTCGCTGGCTGAAAGAACAACCTTACTCGCTATTATACGTAAACCGTTCTTCTCTGCAAGCAGCGGACCACCATCTCAGCCTCCCCATCAGCCTCTACTATGTCCATTACTTCCTAGATATTTCCTAGCGCTATACATAAATCCGCACCATCAATTTCGATATTTTGCGTAAACTTGGTAAGAGTTGTTCCATTTAAAAGTGTGGGGGGAGGAGGAACGGAAGGTATTTTACAGGGGGGTAGGGGCCGAATTCTGAATTGATTTATCCCATTAGATTACATATGATTTCTGGCAGGAGGTGGGGGGTGTCGAATTTTTAATTATCTTCCGTTCCTCCCCCCCCCCCCCCCCCCCCCCCCCCCCCCCCCCCCGTTGTACCCAGAGTGATTTCCATTCTAAAAAGACAGCACACCATGGTCAATGATATACATTGCGGCTCTCATAAGAATGTTGGTCAATGCGTGTATGGATGTCACTCGTACATGTACCATCCAACAGTTCTGTTCCAGTGCTGTGACTGGGTGTATATGCAGATTAAATATATGTATGTAGATTATTCTCTGTCCCAGTAACAGAGCAACCATTTTCCCACATCTATGAAAGGAAGGGAGATATAAGAGAAGTTCGGAATAATACAGCCATGGATTTATATGCTATGAATTATGATGCACGTCGCAATACATCGCTCTTCCTGCATATCCATAAGAATTATTCTGTGCATCAAACGATTTGCAAGAATATTGCATTAGAACGACCCGTGACCTAGATATCTAGTGAAGGAAAAACACCTGCAAGTGTCTTTAGTTCACATGGAGCAAGTGTGTCCAGTTAATTGGATACACGTTGATTCTCTAAAGCTAAACACAACTTAGTGAAGAGGAAAGATAACCTGTAAATCGAACTATTTACGCACATTGGAAACTGCTGTTTTACAGTTGTGAGTACTGTTTTGCGCCTTGAATGAATAGCTGGATTCCGTGGCGTGATTATTATATCGGCTTAATGACTACATGTATATAAATTACCATCATTCTAGTTGTACATTTCTTCATAGATTATGATCGTGGTGAATTTATAATGTTGTATAACATATTATTGTCACATGCCATCAGCCTAAAGTGTCAACCATGTGAAAGTATGACTGCTGCGACTACTGCATGTGAAGGGTTATTACCATGTTTTAGATTGGCTAAGGTGGCTCCCAGGGTGATTAGTGATTAAGGGCTTAACTCCTCATTACTGACTGACGTCTCGGCCGTATGGCCTGACAGTAGCAGGGTTATACAGGTGCTACGAACCACGGGGAATGACCGACAAGTAGTCAATACCAGTAAGCTCTACATGATTCATCGAGATACGTAACTTTATAAAGTAATTGCCGTACTTGAGTAGTACCTGTTTAGTGTTAGATCAGTAGTATACCGTCGAACATTTGTGCTGGATGAGGTATGACTTATAACACAGTGTGTGTGCATTTATGTACTACAATGTATTTGTTAGCATTGCCCATCGTTCTGATGCACAGAGGACTGTTTATGTCAACACACAAAGAGCTAGTATACGCAAGTGTTCCGTACGTGTTGAATATATTGAATAAAAGGTACTCAGAAGAGAAAAGACATGATTTGTGTCGAGTGTACATGCCCATCTTATTTCATAATTCATAATGTTATTTACCAAGGTTATTAATAATAATGTTGACCTCACCTGCACTGATAGCATGAAAATCGTTACATCGAGATACCAAACAAATACACATAAATACACGCTACGTCAGGATATACAACTTTGTGGAATCCTTATAATATAATATCTTAGGGACGGCAAAGACATCTCTACATAGTCTCCCACGACTTTACTCAATTCTTGGTGTTCGTCATGGTCATGGAGAGACTAGCCTTTATGATAATCATTTGTCTTTTTTGCAGATGACATCTAAGCCCTTCACTCCACGTTTATTCGTACCGTCTCTATCTTTAATCTGTATGATTATGTTGTTTTCAAAGAGCTAGATGTTAGTTATTTCTGGAAGTAATCTGTTTACCGTTGCGCTATACTGAAAAGGCATTTTCCTCCACCGCTGTCTATCCACAAACCATATAAGAGTATAAGGCTTTTAGTAAAAATATATTTGCCGATTTGCTTTCAAATAGGATTTGAAGTCGTACCTGAGATTTTTCCACTCTAACTTACTTTGGGGAAGAAGATCTTTTTGCAAAGTGAGGAGTGGTCCATCGGTATTCCATATGCATAACTATCCACCTTATTGCATCTAAATGTAAAACCGATTACAGCTACTTGGCATGAGTTCAAAATGAATTTGTTATTTTCAATCCAATCACTGGCCTAAGAACTTGAACCGGAGCTCAGAAGATGATTGCTGGATGTAACCTTCTACGGTGCATCTCCATTTCATCTCGGTTGGTTAGCCGGAGCTCATCAGCAAAGTTCTAAAGGTATTAGATTTCTGAAGGAAATTCTGTTTTCAGCTCATGCCAAATTGCATTCGTGTGTCGGCGCTCTGGACGACGCCCTTATGAGATGAGCTTACCTGGGTAATCGTGGGGTGAGGATGACAGACATATTTAGTATAATATAATTCCTTTGGTCGATATTTGTCCTGACAAGACCTACGGGCGCAACTAAGATTTCATTCAAGGACAAGCTTGCCAATGTTGTGCGAATCTTCCATGACCAGCATACCTTTCTCGAATAAACATTTCTGAATTTTTCGAACTGATATATTAATGCGGAATATATATATATATATATATATATATATATATATATATATATATATATATATATATATATATATATATATATATATATATATATATATATATACATATATATATATATATATATATATATATACATATATATATATATATATATATATATATATATATATATATATATATATATATATATATATATATATATATATATATATACATTTATATATATATATATATATATATATATATATATATATATATATATATATATATATATATATATATATATATATATGTATATATATATATATATGTATGTATATATATATATGTTTATATATATATATACATATATATATATATATATATATATATATATATATATATATATATATATATATATATATATATATATATATATAAATATATGTGTGTGTGTTTGTGTGTACGTGCGTGCGTGCGTACGTTCGTTCGTACGTGCATACGTACGCACATACATACATACATACATACATACATATAGATAGATAGATATTATAAGAATTGTTCTTCTGTAAGATTTGGGAAATTACTAACATATCTGAAAATGTATATTGTAATTTCATCTGTCGATAAATTCTTGGTAATATAGTAAAAGATAGCTTTGTGTTTTAAAAAAAGATAATTCTATGAAATTTGCTCCCATTAAATATCTAAAATATACTGCCAAACTCTATGAGGTTAAGATTGTCTGTGTTAAGAACGAATGTGTGTGCGAGAGTTAGAAAGAGTTGCAGGTTTTTGAATAGCGCTAACTCGCTTAGGTTGATTGTTTGGACAAAGTCGTTTCTTTCCGAATCTTTCCAAGACATTGTTAAATAGAACGTTTCTATGCATGCGATCCGTGCTGCTAGTGGACTTAAGGCAAGCCAATGTTTACACGTGCTGATAGATAGTTTTCTGGGGAAACACCTTTCCTGTATAAATGACACATTATAGGAAGGAGCCGGCGGCGAGTGGAAGCACTTGTGCAAGGTGCTTGCAGCGCTGTAGAAGATGATAACGATGCAGGTTCCGAGAAGAGTTGCTAGATGTCAAGCTATGAATATTTCATCTCGTTACTAGCCATCTGAACCCATTACTTTTTAGCGTGCATATGATGTTGAGTGGGAACTCCCGTGGACCATGCTGTAATTCTATCTCGTAGATTTCCTATTAGTGTTGAACGAAACAGTCCTCAAGTAGTTCCGCAAGTGTGAAGGATCCTCTGCTGTCCGGTGGTTGAGACGCATGTCTCTAAAGCTTGCGATCTCGGGTGGAAATCTCTTAAAACGCCTAGTTAGATATCACTCTACAAACGTGCGGTGTTCTGAAGGGTTGTATATCTAAAGGAAAGAACCCCCAGGACTCATATATATATATATATATATATATATATATATATATATATATATATATATATATATATATATATATATATATATATATATATTTATATATATATATATATATATATATATATATATATATATATATATATATATATATATATATATATATATATATATATATATATATATATATATATATATATAGTATACACTGTAAGAAGGATCAGTAAAGGTTCAACTAGTTTGGAGTTTCATTTATCTGAAAAAGATTAACCTTTGTATAATGTGGGTGAACCTTGCACTAATTAGTTACTACTGGGTGAACATCTTCCCAAATAATTTATTATCGATAAATGATAACCCGCTTGAAATGTTAAGGTTCACCTCCAGCAGAGAACCTACAACAGTTTTCGGTAAACCTTAACCTTTTAAGATAAAGGTTTACCCATTGCAGTGAATGTCAGAGTTATACCTTTACAGTTTTGGGTAGATGTTTACCGAAGTTTTGGTGAAGTTTAAACATGTGGCATACTTCCTGTCGTCTCAGATGTTTCCATTAGTCATGGTGATAAGCTAAAACAAAGAAACAGTGACCTAGAGCACAGTTTTGCTGCACGTTACTTAGTTGTGGCGGGCAGTTCGAGGTTGGATTATGTATTGAGCTCTACTAAGAGGTTTTAAAGAGGCTATGCAGGAATATTGTCTCTGGTTTTATACACACTTTCGAAGAATAAGTGACTAAGATGTCTTTGTAACGTTGGAATTACTTACGTTTATACTTGGTGTGTTCTTCCTACATATAGAACATCACCTACCATGAATTGGTACACTTAGCACTTAACCACGTTTCAGCATTTACTGTAGAAGGGGTTTAGGGTCATGGTGTAGAGATAGAGAAAAGATATCTTAGAATCTCGCCTAATCATAGTGAATTCATATCCATATGATGTTTCAGAGTGAAAACATAAAACCAGGATCGTTGTAATCCCACCAACACAATTTTGTAGTAAAGGAGACGAGGTAGAAGAAGAGGAAGAGAGACGAAAAAACCTGCACGAAAAGAACTAAATAAGCCATGTTTAAATAACGTACTTGATAGTATATGTTAAAGGTTATGCATCACAATAATAAATACTCGCCCCTCCCTCCGAAATAAACGTTCACCCCATATTATAAGGTGACATATAACCCTAGGTGGGTAAACATTTACCCACTACACAAAAGTAATGGTTTACCTGCACTGCCTTTGAAGTAGGAAACGTTAACCCGGTTCACATATACCAGGGTTAAAATTTACCCAAATCGGGTGCAGCTCAGTTGCACCGAAATAGGGTAAACATTTACTTATAATTTTTACAGTGTATATATATATATATATGTATATATATATATATATATATATATATATATATATATATATATATATATATATATATATATATATATATATATGTATGTATGTATGTATGTATGTATGTATGTATGTATGTATGTATGTATGTATGTATGTATATATATATATATATATATATATATATATATATATATATATATATATATATATATATATATATATATATATATATATATATATATATATATATATATATATATATATATATGAGGCAATCCACTTATAGGGATGCAGCAGAGACTCGGCCTGCGACATCACGCTTGGGAGCCAGGCATCATTACCTGAGTTGAAGACACTTCCTGCACTGCAAAGGAACCAGTTGGCCGGATGCTATATCCTGCAGTGTATTAGATTGCTAATATCTAAGTGATAGCCAGTAGTTATGAAAGATGGATAGAGGAAACGGGATAACACATGCCCCGAGCGGGATTTGTAAAGTGGTAAGAGACAGCAAGCACTCATTGTGCAATGCACTCGTCCTCTCTGCACTGGAGGCTCTCCCTCCTCAACCCATAAATTCTTTAAAATCACTCTTTAAATTGTCGTCTGTATACTATACAGTGTATAGTCGATACTTTTGATAACCACTTTGAGAACGAATTAAAAGTGGCGTTGGGAAAGATATGATTGACATTTCTCCATCAAAATGCGTTTGCCTGCAAGCTTGCAATTAACTTGTCAGACTGCTTCTGGCCACTGTAAGATACGTGTTATTTTAGATATTGATGAGGGAAGTCTTTGCGATAAATCTCTCTTTGACTCACCTTTTCTTGTAGGTGCACGTTCACCAAATAGTTATATTCCTAGTTTGATGAGGCCATGGAGTTAAACACTTCTCATTCCTATTCATTACTCTCATTTCTACAGGCGATTTCTGGGTCACGATTGGGATTTTCAGCTGTTCTCCTCTACGTCTATACCATTTTCCTGAGTTCAAGATTCCAGACATTGGTCCTTTTTCTAATCAAACCTTCATGGAAATAGATCGGTTTAGGCAGACAGCAAAATCTTACGTGCTGACCCTTTGTAAGTAAATCAGTGTGTTGACATTTCAGATGAATACATTATGACATGTGGCATCCAACATGAAGGGCTACTTATCTTTGGTTAAATACTCTTGATACCGTGTTAAGTGTGCACATATAAAGTTATGCCTCTAATGCGCAGTTTATTTTTTGCCTACTGGTTTTGAATGACAAGCTATCATGTTAGCATGTTGTACGATACTAGTAACTCCGAAAGGGTCATGCCCTATTGGCTTCCCCAATGGTTTGCAACAGGAGCTGGCACCTCCCATGTAACCCTAAGCTGGTGTGGCACCCTGCTCGCGCTATGAAAGAAGGGGGATGTGCGGATCTGTCTATGGCTACCGTGCATCTAATATATCCATTGGTTCTCATTCTCTTTGGATCTGAAGGCTCTGTTCTTACTCTTACTCTTTTCCTTCTTTGTCTCAGAAGTATCAAGCTTTGTCACGATGAAGGGGAAAAGGTTTGGAGGTGCGAACACCGATGCGCAGTTAAAATATAGACTCGAGAGATACACAGCGTATGTCCACTATCAAACTTCTTCAATATTATCATGGACCAAATTAGCCACCAGCAGCATACGGGCTAAGCACTGTATACAGTGTTTGTCCTTCATAGACTCACTAATTCAATAGATAAAGAGTTCTGATCTATGTTGTGCTATAAATAGTATTAAGACTTCCCCAGTTGTGCAGATGACCTCTCAGCTGCTAGTGTCAAGAAGCATAGCATGGATTAAGTCTTAGGCATTGTGTATGCACTTTCATGAAAGTTGAGGCACTTCTATAAGACACTACCAGGTAAAGTGTCTTGCTAATGTATGGTGAGTCCATAAAGGGTTTGGGAAAAAAATTAAAGATAGTTTTATGACTTAGGAAGTTTAAAAGAATCAATAGTATATATATATATATATATATATATATATATGACCAGGTAGAAAAGCTTCAAGTAGAGGAAATGATATTGATGATGTTCATACAGCTGAAAGGATAAGTGAATGGCATACAATCTTAATGTCTCTACAGGTCTTGGTATTTGTAATTGTGATTTGGTGACGTGTATGCGTATTAATATATTCTGGACATGTTCACTGTTCCTATGATTGCTTATGATCGTACGATTTTGTAATATATATTTACAGCAAATAAACGTACTACTACTAATGTAGTAGTGCCATTATCGGTTTTTAGATGCGAACGACATAAAATTTGGAATTTCGTTTTTCGTCACTCTTTCTGTCATATTACGGCTCAGTCGTGACTTTGAGCCAGTTGTAATTGGTGGAGGACACCGGAGTACCTAGCTAAAACCACCGCCTAATCCCAAGCCACTGGCAATTTTCTCACAATTCCTGGGTGGGAGCCAATGACATAGAATTACTATATCAATTCCACGGGAATCCTAGAAAATGCATACAGCGCTTTCTCATACGATACTACATGGATAAACGGCCTGTTTTTCCAGCTCTGCAAACTAGGAATAGTGGATAGAACTTGAAGGATGCTCTTGAAGTGCTGTGAGGACTTCCTGTGTAGGAAGCGAGTGATGGGGTATTATTCTGAGTGGTACGCACTCACCTGTGGAATACATCAGCGTAGGTATTTATCACTCATTAAATATGTGGCCTTCACAAGCACCCTGCTAATAGAAATCAGGGATTCCAGACTCTGCTGCATGATTTACAAGACGCCGAGTGCACCCGTGGGGTACGCCGACCACATGTCCATGGTTTGTCCATCCAAATCCAACCTAGACATGGTGTTCGGCATGGCGTAACGACACGGGTGCACTTAGCATTATGAAGTTAACTCTGAGAAGAGTGCAGTCTCGTGTTATGGGGAAACGCAGAAAGAGAGAGCCACGGTTTGCAAATTTCGAGAATTCCACTTAGGGGGGGGGGGGCAAAAGGTTAAGGAACAATTGCGATACGAACACCTTGGAGTCATGTCAACCTGTGAGGTGGATGACAGTATGAGGGTAAATGACAGACTGTGTAAAGCCAGAGAGGTACTTAATGTAGCGAATGACATAAGGGGTCAAGAAGAATGGCCTTAACATGGCTACATGCAACATCATATTCTGATGTTAAGTCTATGGGTAAATGCCGGTACATATATCCACAGAATGTACCAACGGCGCATATGTGTCGAAACTGGCATAGGCTAAATAGGCTATCTCACCAAACTAGTAAGGTGCAGTTCATGAGTAAGTTCTTTTTGATTATTTTAGTACCCTCCTTTTTTTTAGCACTACGTGGCAGCACCATTGATGCGACGCCCTATGGCCTTTTGATTTACTAGATTTCTCGAATCGAGCATAGGTGAAAAGTCTATTCCACAATAAATTTTCCTCCGAGTGCTTACACTGACCGGAGTTAACTTTCGGAGTAACCTAAGTATGAGTTTACCTACGCTTAGTTCTTGCACATTTATTTGTCAGTTTTTGCACGTTTTTTGTTCTTTTTGTATATCGTATTGTATTTTGTACTATTCATGCATTTATTTTTCCGGATGTATGAAATTTTGTATACTTAGATACAGTCAATAAATATTCATTCATTCATAAGCGCACCAAACTACACAATGCCTTCGTGGTATAGGCTGGTTAAGATAAGAATATTACATTTTATCATACCTGCAGATCGTAAGCCGAAGTTCAACATTACATACTTCGCCTCAGGAAAACCATCCTCCCTCGGGGATCAATTCCATCAGAAGATATATAGCTATAGTGGCTTGAAGATACATAGCTATAGTGCACGAAAAAGTCTTAAGTACAAGGGAAGGCAATTGTTAATTTTTCCGTTCGATCTACGACTGCAGAACTTAGTATGAATACATGGTAGTGCAGGAGTTAATAAGACTCCTAAAGGTAACCAAACAAAATGGGTAATACAGTGATGGACACACAAAAGATAGTAATGTTCTGTTCTAACGGAGAAGAAAAGATGTTCCTCCAAAGAGAGGATGCTGATAAAGTGAACAGATAAGAGATGTCGGTAAATTCACATACATTGAAATATGACGTAGCAAATTAACACCATCAGGTGGAATAGAATTATAGGGAAATTACAGCGGAAGCACCCTTGGCAGGTGGAAATAATCTTATACATACATTACATCGGGAGCTTCCTTGACCACAGGAAACACATTTACCTTTCCTACAAGGTTTAGCTTAACGACTAGTGGCAGTGTTAATATGGAAAATACCACCATCAAAACTCTGCTTCTTAACCATATTTCTTGTGAAATATCACGACTTCTTTGTATATCCTGTTAATGGGAGGGCAAAATATTCGCCAAATTGGTGTCATTTCCTCAAAGGATCATCCTTCGATATATGCTCCTATAAGTATGCGGAACACATCTATGACAGCTATCCCATTGATTGCATTTAACAATTATTCCCTTGCCACACTATTATGCTGTGCCTTTTGGTAGTGTTTGACATTTACTACCTGTTTCCAAATGAATTGCGAAGCCATCCGAAATCGTTTTCTATAATGTTTTTAATGTATTAGTTTTCTTTATATTATTACCTATATGTTTACGTACCTTTCACACACACACATATATATATATATACATATATATATATATATATATATATATATATATATATATATATATATATATATATATATATATATATATATATATATATATATATATATATATATATATATATGGTCAATAAAGATACATACGTACATGTACTTAGACGTTGCCTGAACAAAAGATTTGTTTATCTGAGATTTGTGGATTACTAAGCTCAAAACGCGTGTCCGCAGTAGAATCAGTATTGCACAATCAAACATCTGTTTTTATGGAGAGCGAACAGAGATGATAAAACCACCATAAGGCACAGTACAAGACGAGTTCTGCCATTCTGATTACGGCTGTTTGTTAAAGCAGGGGTTTATTTCCTTCAGCGGTGCAGAGGCTAGGAGCAGAGCAGCTGTGTGATTTATTAAGGATAAATATGCCTGGGAACGATCCAACCACTTTGTGGCAATGGGTTTTATATTACCTCAGAACAGATGACACGATCACCGCGTGCGTGCTGTAATTACACAAGTGCCACTCTCATGTAGTGTAGTTGTTCATAACACAGAGAGAGAGAGAGAGAGAGAGAGAGAGAGAGAGAGAGAGAGAGAGAGAGATGAGAGAGAGAGAGAGAGAGAGAGAGAGAGAGAGAGAGAGCGAGATTGAGAGAGAGAGAGAGAGAGAGAGAGAGAGAGAGAGAGAGAGAGAGAGAGGAGAGAGAGAGAGAGAGATCTGGTGGCTGAGCACATGACAGACATGGCCAATGGCGAAGATTCCAGCAATGTAACTTAGCCGATCTGCGAGATAGTGGTGCAATTAGTCCTTAGTCGTCCATTTGTTCCTGTCACATTTACTCACGGTCCTACTGACTACAAGGGGCAATTACCCACTCAGCTTACTTAACTACAGCTCACCACTGGGCTTGGTTGCAGATACAGCTTTAGCTTTATAATGCAGGGATAATGGCGGACACCCATAACAAATTCAGCATGTTGCCGGATGCATCGTAACATTCCAAAACATTTTTTTTTACAGCGAATCAGTTTTATCAGAGTGGAAATTGATAATGACTATACACTATATGTAGTTGTGTCTGGGTGTGAAGTAGATTTGCTAATTCTAAAAAGCTAAAACTGGCGGGAAGTGATATTTTTTATTGGAAACACATGAGAAAGTATAATCATCCCATGAAGTATTGTATTGTATTGTATTGTATTGCTTATTAACCGCATCTAGTAGATGCGAAAATACAGATACAAAAGACACAGAACACGTAGTAATCGTGTGTTTCCAGTAGTGTATTCTATTTTACGTGTATTGACTGTACGGAGCTCTACAACATCATATCCAATACTAACATTATTAAAGTAGTGTAATATGGTAACTCAATATATAACGGAGCAATGTACAAAAAAGGTGTAGAATTAGCAAGATACAGAGTAGACTTGCGGAACAAAACTAGAGTATACGTGTGATAGGATAAACTAGTAGTTTGATATCTCATGCACTAATCGAATTAAAGCAAACACAAGAGATCATACTCTGGAAAATAGTCACAAGGGGTATATTTGTAATGACTATATTAGCCCAAATACTGGAGGGTTTCTGCAAGTATTTTACTACCGCCAGGTCCCGACCACATGGTAAATCGACCTAATTCGTCACACACTGACTGCTCACTGTGTCTCACCACAGACAAGGCCAGTCCTTTCTTTCTAATGCGTAAACACTGATTGCCTATTCTGTCTCAGCATTGCCAGGACCTACCCCCGTAGCCCAGTGGTCTAATGCATCACACACTGATGGCCTATTCTGTCTGAGCATTACCAGGACCTACCCCTGTAGCCCGGTGGTCTAATGCGTCACACACTAATTGCCTATTCTGTCTCAGCATGGCCAGGACCTACCACTGTAGCCCGGTGGTCTTATGCATCACACACTGATAGCCTATTATGTCTCAGCATTAACTGGACCTACCCCTGTAGCCCGGTGGTCTAATGCGTCACACACTAATTGCCTATTCTGTCTCAGCATGGCCAGGACCTACCCCTGTAGCCCGGTGGTCTAATGCGTCACAAACTAATTGCCTATTCTGTCTCAGCATTGCCAGGACCTACCCCCGTAGCCCAGTGGTCTAATGCGTCTAACACTGATTGCCTATTCTGTCTCAGCATTGCCAGGACCTACCCCCCTAGCCCTGTGGTCTAATGCGTCACACACTGATTGCCTATTCTGTCTCAGCATTGCCAGGACCTACCCCCGTAGCCCAGTGGTCTAATGCGTCTAACACTGATTGCCTATTCTGTCTCAGCATTGCCAGGACTTAACCCCCTAGCCCTGTGGTCTAATGTGTCACACACTGATTACCTATTCTGTCTCAGCATTGCCAGGACCAACCCCCGTAGCCCTGTGGTCTAATGCGTCACACACTGATTGCCTATTCTGTCTCAGCATTGCCAGGACCAACCCCCGTAGTCCTGTGGTCTAATGCGTCACACACTGATTGCCTATTCTGTCTCAGCATAGCCAGGACCTACCCCCGTAGCCCAGTGGTCTAATGCGTCTAACACTGATTGCCTATTCTGTCTCAGCATTGCCAGGACCTACCCCCGTAGCCCGGTGGTCTAATGCGTCACACACTGATTACCTATTCTGTCTCAGCATTGCCAGGACCTACCCCCGTAGCCAAGTGGTCTAATGCGTCACACACTGATTGCCTATTCTGTCTGAGCATAGCCAGGACCTACCCCCGTAGCCCGGTGGTCTAATGCGTCACACACTGATTGCCTATTCTGTCTGACCATAGCCAGGACCTACCCCCGTAGCCCGGTGGTCTAATGCGTCACACACTGATTGCCCATTCTGTCTCAGCATTGCCAGGACCTACCCCCGTAGCCCGGTGGTCTAATGCGTCACACACTGATTGCCTATTCTGTCTGAGCATAGCCAGGACCTACCCCCGTAGCCCGGTGGTCTAATGCGTCACACACTGATTGCCTATTCTGTCTCAGCATTGCCAGGACCTACCCCCGTAGCCAAGTGGTCTAATGCGTCACACACTGATTGCCTATTCTGTCTCAGCATTGCCAGGACTTACCCCCCGTAGCCCTGTGGTCTAATGCGTCACACACTGATTGCCTATTCTGTCTGAGCATTGCCAGGACTTACCCCCGTAGCCCTGTGGTCTAATGCGTCAGACACTGATTGCCCATTCTGTCTCAGCATTGCCAGGACTTACCCCCCTAGCCCAGTGGTCTAATGCGTCACACACTGATTGCCTATTCTGTCTCAGCATTGCCAGGAGTTACCCCCCGTAGCCTTGTGGTCTAATGCGTCTAACACTGATTGCCTATTCTGTCTCAGCATTGCCAGGACCTACCCCCGTAGCCCAGTGGTCTAATGCGTCACACACTGATTGCCTATTCTGTCTCAGCATTGCCAGGACTTACCCCCCGTAGCCCTGTGGTCTAATGCGTCACACACTGATTGCCTATTCTGTCTGAGCATTGCCAGGACTTACCCCCCTAGCCCAGTGGTCTAATGCGTCACACACTGATTGCCTATTCTGTCTCAGCATGGCCAGGACCAACCCCCGTAGCCCAGTGGTCTAATGCGTCACACACTGATTGCCTATTCTGTCTCAGCATTGCCAGGACCTACCCCCGTAGCCAAGTGGTCTAATGCGTCACACACTGATTGCCTATTCTGTCTGAGCATAGCCAGGACCTACCCCCGTAGCCCGGTGGTCTAATGCGTCACACACTGATTGCCCATTCTGTCTCAGCATTGCCAGGACCTACCCCCGTAGCCCGGTGGTCTAATGCGTCACACACTGATTGCCTATTCTGTCTGAGCATAGCCAGGACCTACCCCCGTAGCCCGGTGGTCTAATGCGTCACACACTGATTGCCCATTCTGTCTCAGCATTGCCAGGACCTACCCCCGTAGCCCGGTGGTCTAATGCGTCACACACTGATTGCCTATTCTGTCTGAGCATAGCCAGGACCTACCCCCGTAGCCCGGTGGTCTAATGCGTCACACACTGATTGCCTATTCTGTCTCAGCATTGCCAGGACCTACCCCCGTAGCCAAGTGGTCTAATGCGTCACACACTGATTGCCTATTCTGTCTGAGCATAGCCAGGACCTACCCCCGTAGCCCAGTGGTCTAATGCGTCACACACTGATTGCCCATTCTGTCTGAGCATTGCCAGGACTTACCCCCCGTAGCCCTGTGGTCTAATGCGTCACACACTGATTGCCTATTCTGTCTCAGCATTGCCAGGACTTACCCCCCGTAGCCCTGTGGTCTAATGCGTCACACACTGATTGCCTATTCTATCTGAGCATTGCCAGGACTTACCCCCCGTAGCCCTGTGGTCTAATGCGTCACACACTGATTGCCCATTCTGTCTCAGCATTGCCAGGACTTACCCCCCTAGCCCAGTGGTCTAATGCGTCACACACTGATTGCCTATTCTGTCTCAGCATTGCCAGGACTTACCCCCCGTAGCCCTGTGGTCTAATGCGTCACACACTGATTGCCTATTCTGTCTCAGCATTGCCAGGACCTACCCCCGTAGCCCAGTGGTCTAATGCGTCACACACTGATTGCCTATTCTGTCTCAGCATTGCCAGGACTTACCCCCCGTAGCCCTGTGGTCTAATGCGTCACACACTGATTGCCTATTCTGTCTGAGCATTGCCAGGACTTACCCCCCTAGCCCAGTGGTATAATGCGTCACACACTGATTGCCTATTCTGTCTCAGCATTGCCAGGACCTACCCCCGTAGCCCAGTGGTCTAATGCGTCACACACTGATTGCCTTTTCTGTCTGAGCATAGCCAGGACTTACCCCCCTAGCCTGGTGGTCTAATGCGTCACACACTGATTGCCTATTCTGTCTGAGCATTGCCAGGACTTACCCCCGTAGCCCTGTGGTCTAATGCGTCACACACTGATTGCCTATTCTGTCTCAGCATTGCCAGGACTTACCCCCCGTAGCCCTGTGGTCTAATGCGTCACACACTGATTGCCTATTCTGTCTGAGCATTGCCAGGACCTACCCCCGTAGCCCAGTGGTCTAATGCGTCACACACTGATTGCCTTTTCTGTCTGAGCATAGCCAGGACCTACCCCCCTAGCCTGGTGGTCTAATGCGTCACACACTGATTGCCTATTCTGTCTCAGCATTGCCAGGACCTACCCCCGTAGCCCAGTGGTCTAATGCGTCGCACACTGATTGCCATTTTTGACTGAGCATTGCCAGGACCTACCCCCGTAGCCCAGTGGTCTAATGCGTCACACACTGATTACCTATTCTGTCTCAGTATTGCCAGGACCAACCCCCGTAGCCCAGTGGTCTAATGCGTCACACACTGATTGCCTATTCTGTCTCAGCATTGCCAGGACCTACCCCCGTAGCCAAGTGGTCTAATGCGTCACACACTGATTGCCTATTCTGTCTGAGCATAGCCAGGACCTACCCCCGTAGCCCGGTGGTCTAATGCGTCACACACTGATTGCCTATTCTGTCTCAGCATTGCCAGGACCTACCCCCGTAGCCAAGTGGTCTAATGCGTCACACACTGATTGCCTATTCTGTCTGAGCATAGCCAGGACCTACCCCCGTAGCCCAGTGGTCTAATGCGTCACACACTGATTGCCCATTCTGTCTGAGCATTGCCAGGACTTACCCCCCGTAGCCCTGTGGTCTAATGCGTCACACACTGATTGCCTATTCTGTCTCAGCATTGCCAGGACTTACCCCCCGTAGCCCTGTGGTCTAATGCGTCACACACTGATTGCCTATTCTATCTGAGCATTGCCAGGACTTACCCCCCGTAGCCCTGTGGTCTAATGCGTCACACACTGATTGCCCATTCTGTCTCAGCATTGCCAGGACTTACCCCCCTAGCCCAGTGGTCTAATGCGTCACACACTGATTGCCTATTCTGTCTCAGCATTGCCAGGACTTACCCCCCGTAGCCCTGTGGTCTAATGCGTCACACACTGATTGCCTATTCTGTCTCAGCATTGCCAGGACCTACCCCCGTAGCCCAGTGGTCTAATGCGTCACACACTGATTGCCTATTCTGTCTCAGCATTGCCAGGACTTACCCCCCGTAGCCCTGTGGTCTAATGCGTCACACACTGATTGCCTATTCTGTCTGAGCATTGCCAGGACTTACCCCCCTAGCCCAGTGGTATAATGCGTCACACACTGATTGCCTATTCTGTCTCAGCATTGCCAGGACCTACCCCCGTAGCCCAGTGGTCTAATGCGTCACACACTGATTGCCTTTTCTGTCTGAGCATAGCCAGGACTTACCCCCCTAGCCTGGTGGTCTAATGCGTCACACACTGATTGCCTATTCTGTCTGAGCATTGCCAGGACTTACCCCCGTAGCCCTGTGGTCTAATGCGTCACACACTGATTGCCTATTCTGTCTCAGCATTGCCAGGACTTACCCCCCGTAGCCCTGTGGTCTAATGCGTCACACACTGATTGCCTATTCTGTCTGAGCATTGCCAGGACCTACCCCCGTAGCCCAGTGGTCTAATGCGTCACACACTGATTGCCTTTTCTGTCTGAGCATAGCCAGGACCTACCCCCCTAGCCTGGTGGTCTAATGCGTCACACACTGATTGCCTATTCTGTCTCAGCATTGCCAGGACCTACCCCCGTAGCCCAGTGGTCTAATGCGTCGCACACTGATTGCCATTTTTGACTGAGCATTGCCAGGACCTACCCCCGTAGCCCAGTGGTCTAATGCGTCACACACTGATTACCTATTCTGTCTCAGTATTGCCAGGACCAACCCCCGTAGCCCAGTGGTCTAATGCGTCACACACTGATTGCCTATTCTGTCTCAGCATTGCCAGGACCTACCCCCGTAGCCAAGTGGTCTAATGCGTCACACACTGATTGCCTATTCTGTCTGAGCATAGCCAGGACCTACCCCCGTAGCCCGGTGGTCTAATGCGTCACACACTGATTGCCCATTCTGTCTCAGCATAGCCAGGACCTACCCCCGTAGCCCTGTGGTCTAATGCGTCACACACTGATTGCCTATTCTGTCTCAGCATTGCCAGGACTTACCCCCCGTAGCCCAGTGGTCTAATGCGTCACACACTGATTGCCTATTCTGTCTGAACATTGCCAGGACTTACCCCCCGTAGCCAAGTGGTCTAATGCGTCACACACTGATTGCCTATTCTGTCTCAGCATTGCCAGGACCTACCCCCCCGTAGCCCTGTGGTCTAATGCGTCACACACTGATTGCCTATTCTGTCTGAGCATTGCCAGGACTTACCCCCCGTAGCCCTGTGGTCTAATGCGTCACACACTGATTGCCTATTCTGTCTGAGCATTGCCAGGACTTACCCCCCTAGCCCAGTAGTCTAATGCGTCACACACTGATTGCCTATTCTGTCTGAGCATTGCCAGGACTTACCCCCCTAGCCCAGTGGTCTAATGCGTCACACACTGATTGCCTATTCTGTCTCAGCATTGCCAGGACTTACCCCCCTAGCCCAGTGGTCTAATGCGTCACACACTGATTGCCTATTCTGTCTCAGCATTGCCAGGACTTACCCCCCGTAGCCCTGTGGTCTAATGCGTCACACACTGATTGCCTATTCTGTCTGAGCATAGCCAGGACCTACCCCCGTAGCCCGGTGGTCTAATGCGTCACACACTGATTGCCCATTCTGTCTCAGCATTGCCAGGACTTACCCCCCTAGCCCAGTGGTCTAATGCGTCACACACTGATTGCCTATTCTGTCTGAGCATTGCCAGGACTTACCCCCCGTAGCCCTGTGGTCTAATGCGTCACACACTGATTGCCTATTCAGTCTGAGCATTGCCAGGACTTACCCCCCGTAGCCCTGTGGTCTAATGCGTCACACACTGATTGCCTATTCTGTCTGAGCATTGCCAGGACTTACCCCCCTAGCCCAGTGGTCTAATGCGTCACACACTGATTGCCTATTCTGTCTCAGCATTGCCAGGACTTACCCCCCTAGACCAGTGGTCTAATGCGTCACACACTGATTGCCTATTCTGTCTCAGCATTGCCAGGACTTACCCCCCTAGCCCAGTGGTCTAATGCGTCACACACTGATTGCCTATTCTGTCTCAGCATTGCCAGGACTTACCCCCGTAGCCAAGTGGTCTAATGCGTCACACACTGACTGCCTATTCTGTCTCAGCATTGCCAGGACCTACCCCTGTAGCCCTGTGGTCTAATGCGTCACACACTGATTGCCTATTCTGTCTCAGCATTGCCAGGACTTACCCCCCTAGCCCAGTGGTCTAATGCGTCACACACTGATTGCCTATTCTGTCTCAGCATTGCCAGGACTTACCCCCCTAGCCCAGTGGTCTAATGCGTCACACACTGATTGCCCATTCTGTCTCAGCATTGCCAGGACCTACCCCTGTAGCCCAGTGGTCTAATGCGTCACACACTGATTGCCTATTCTGTCTGAGCATTGCCAGGACTTACCCCCCTAGCCCAGTGGTCTAATGCGTCACACACTGATTGCCTATTCTGTCTCAGCATTGCCAGGACCTACCCCCCGTAGCCCTGTGGTCTAATGCGTCACACACTGATTGCCTATTCTGTCTGAGCATTGCCATGACTTACCCCCCGTAGCCCTGTGGTCTAATGCGTCACACACTGATTGCCTATTCTGTCTCAGCATTGCCAGGACTTACCCCCCTAGCCCAGTGGTCTAATGCGTCACACACTGATTGCCCCACATGTCTCAGCATTGCCAGGACTTACCCCCCGTAGCCCTGTGGTCTAATGCGTCACACACTGATTGCCTATTCTGTCTGAGCATTGCCAGGACCTACCCCCGTAGCCCAGTGGTCTAATGCGTCACACACTGATTGCCTTTTCTGTCTGAGCATAGCCAGGACCTACCCCCCTAGCCTGGTGGTCTAATGCGTCACACACTGATTGCTTATTCTGTCTCAGCATTGCCAGGACCAACCCCCGTAGCCCAGTGGTCTAATGCGTCACACACTGATTGCCTATTCTGTCTCAGCATTGCCAGGACCTACCCGTACCCCCGTAGCCCAGTGGTCTAATGCGTCACACACTGATTGCCTATTCTGTCTCAGCATTGCCAGGACCTACCCCCGTAGCCCAGTGATCTAATACGTCACACACTGATTGCCTATTCTGTCTCAGCATTGCCAGGACCTACCCCCGTAGCCCAGTGATCTAATACGTCACACACTGATTGCCCATTCTGTCTCAGCATTGCCAGGACCCACCCCCGTAGCCCGGTGGTCTAATGCGTCATACACTGATTGCCTATTTTGTCTCAGCATTGCAAGGACCTGGTCTAATGCGTCATGCACTGACCGGTCAGTGTGCTTCCCCAATTTGGGGTTAATGTGCTGCTCGAGGCAGTAACCAGTAACCTTGGGTTGATGCAAATTCCTTTTCCATGAAAGACACATTCATCCCGATTTAGACTAACGGTCTAAGTCATAGCATACCAACAGGTTGATAAAGACCACGAGGAGAATATTGAGTTGTGAAGTATCTTCAATGGCTATCTGCATTCTTCTCTACGGGTTTTGTATCTGGAACAGGCCTCCGAATGCTAAAAATATTGACGATAAATGGACTTCTGAATCCAAAGCTAATCTCAAACACGGCCATTTGACCTTCTGTATTCTCCATATAATCATCTTACCCTCCATGACGTGCACTGTAATCTTTTGGGCGGATAAACTGGGAAGCGGCTAGTTATGTGCATGCTGTATGAGGTAACATCGACCGCTAACATAGAGAAGAGCAATTCCTCCATTACCGCCTAAGTGTAGCATCGCTATATAAAACATCTAGATGGAAGCTTTGGCGTACATGTACTCTTTACTTAATTGGCTGCCAGCAGTCGCGGCACAATACCAGAGTAGAAATAAATCATTCAAATTGAAGTTGGCAATGTTAGATATGGGTTAGGTTTTACAAGTAAGGACGAGACGTGTACTTTTGTACATCGGATGCTTTGCAAATGGACCACGTTCAATATACACCAAAACATGGACGTCTCAAACGTGTGTTTCGGGTACCAAATCTTAGCTGGAACGTTCAAAGCTTATGCAAACACACACACACACACACACACACACACACACGTGCATGCATACATACATACATACATACATGCATACATACATACATACATTCATATATAGAAACCTACCTACAAACACACACACACACATATATATATACATATATATATATATATATATATATATATATATATATATATATATATATATATATATATATATATATATATATATATATATATATATATATATATATATATATATGTATGTATGTATATATTAATTCATCTACTACATGTACATGACTTCCATTTCATGCTTCTAAATGCTCCTTAATGAAATCAAAACAAGTGATTTTGTCTTCAGTAAGCGAAGAACATTTTATGTGATTTATATTACAGGCCTGTAATTAGCCATTAACCATGGTATTACTAGCGGCGAGTAATTCCTATGTGGCCAATTAAACAATTTTCTTATTCGATGATAGTGTTCAAATGTCTTTAGGTAGCTAATAGGTAAATAATTAGGTTCCTATATAACATGTGCGTACCACTTAAATGCTTGCGTTATAACTTCTAAAAATAATTCCCTTAAGTGTCTTTGTAAAGTCTACTCGCTACATACATAGCAGGATACACAGACAACGTCCAGGAAGTAGTTCAACATACTCCGTTGTTGAAATAAGTAGTGAGCAGCAGAAATACTGAAGGTAGTAGTAGTAGTAGTAGTAGTAGTAGTAGTAGTAGTAGTAGTAGTAGTAGTAGTAGTAGTAGTAGTAGTGATAGGGGCCTTCCCTGATGTCGTGTGGCATAAGCCGTTGCCACTGACTACTAGCTTCTCTCACCACTGCATAGGTTCGAATACCGGCCAGGGCATGCGGGTAAGTTGACAGTGATCCCCTCCTACACATAAGCATATACAGATCATGCCTCTTGGTTCTGTATATATTTATACAACGGAGCATTAAGGTGATGAGTACCATTGCAAGCTATTTAAAAGCCCCAAGACATACCTCATACAGCAGCATAATCATATAACAAGGTGTATCTCCGTTTCCCGAGAGTCATTAGGTAGAAAATATCATAGCCAACCGTCCTTAGTCAACCCATATGTTGTGTCATTTCAATATTCACAACTTTTCACTCAGATGACATAACCTCCCATAATTTGTGAGGTGTGTTTTGGGACTGGGCGTTTTAAACTAGCTTGCAATGGTACTCACTACCTTAAAGGCTTTCCTTCCAATACTCTCGTTTTCATAACGCCAGATAAAGTGGACGCCTTGCTCACAAGTCTTTAAGTGATCAGAAAAATAACGTTGCCATGTACTTTCATTCCATACTGGCAGGATTGAGTATTCTCATCAAAATTCACCTCACGCTTCTCATATACCACAGACAATGAAATCTCCTCTTTCCAACATACCATATCGATGTCAGTTGTACTATTAGAACATGCTAGCTGTCAGCATGTCAATCCCGTAGACTCGAGATGACAGCAATTTAGCAATCAATATCAATTCCCTGATTTCCCCCAAAATTTTAAGAATTTGAAATTTTGAAAATCTTTTTATCATGATTTGTTTCCGTCATACATGGGATTTTCTCCGTGTAGGTAGTAGAGGAAACTGGAGTACCCGGGGATAACCACAAACTAAATCCAAGTCACTGGTAAGGACGAGCCACGATCCAAGGTGTACTGGTAACATTGGCAAGGACATACAGTATTGTAAGTGGTTGCTGATTTTGATACACACGAGGCATTGGGCATTTAGTAATTTAGATGAAGCCACTGATTGATCGTTGGCCAAAGTTATTGTGACACCCTTCTCGCCGTATGGAAGAAGACGGATGAGCGGATCTGTTTATGGATACCATGCATTGAAAATACCCCTTACCCCTCTTTAGATCTGAGGACTCTGCACTAGCTCTCACCCTTTACAAGAACAAAGGACAATTTGTTGATAGTATCTCTTGACACTGAATGGCCTTTGTGTGCTTATGTGCCTTTGATCCCGCATTCATCCATTCCTTGTTCGTTGCCTCTCACTGTTTGCCTGGGTTCAAATACTGCTAGAGGCATGCGAGAAAGTCTCCAGTAACTTTGTGATAAGCAATATTGCTTCCCGTTAAGAATAATCACCGCTACTCACGATTCTGTCGAATGTTGCATAACGGGTGACGGCTAACAAAATACTACATGTATATCCAAATAAGCAAGTCTACATCTACATGCGGACCTTGATATCCCTATCTATGGAAAAGGGTGATAGGCTGTTAGATAGGTATTTCTTAAAGAACTATGATATCTGTTAAAGCATGCCCTGACGCCTGTAAGGTTCGTAAGATGACAGGTTGGCAAAATACCAAAAACGCCATCAGGGATATGCGCACACGCAATGGGAGTGCATGTACATTGTCCCCAGCAGTAGCGAGTGCGGGAGCGAGAGCAAGGAACACGTCCTTAGAGCGACCTGCTATCTCGACTGACGCTCTCTAATTGTATCGAAGATGACGGACCCGGGCAATTTCGAGAGTTATATAATAGCAACGGGTTATCAGCGAACTCAGCAACATGGCTTTATAGGACATTGCACCTGCCATATTTAGGTACATATGGATTACCATAGGTATACGTCTCCATGACAATAATCCTTTAAACCACAGACAAGATCAAAATATGAAGGAACTCTGTCTCAAATGATCCCAATTATTCTATATCCTTGAGGGATGTAAATAAGGAACTAACACCTCATTAGTGCTGTGTTGACGGGTCCCTAGCTTGATCGCATATGTCTGTAGCTATCTCTGTGAGGATCAGTTCACAAGGCATGCACTATACGGTCTGTGATGGACTCCTTTGGGGAACGTTACTATCAGTACGATCAGGGTCATCTTAACCCTTATGCTGCTGGTGGCTAATTTGGCCTAAGCACAATGATGTAAAAAAGCTGAAAAATGACTGAAACCCTGGCACACCGGTACTCATCTGGAAATACTTAGAGCTATCTAAGGAATACCAATATGACATGTTTTAGATGGTTATCGCATCTTTGTGCTTTGGCAAAAGTGGCCTCAGCATTGAAAGGGTTAAAACGACGTGCATCGTTCGCATCAGATAATGTGGTGGAAGCATTTCAACCAAAAAATTAAAGGATATATTTAATTATTTTTAACTATGTTCAAATGGTACTTTAACTTAAAAAAAAACTCGGTCTCTATCTCAATATATTTTGGATATTTTGTTGTGAGTTCATGCTATGATGAATGCTGGCTATAGAACATGTATCAAAGCATCACACCAGCGATGACTTTGCCATTATTGTACCCATAGCAAAAACGAGTACATCTAGAAGTAGCAATCACTGTCAAATCTGGAGCGTATATACGATTCACAATAATTTCGAGGATGAACCGTTTTACATCTATCTAATCCTTTCATACTATGTACAACTATGATCAGTAGATATTTAGATGGGTTATTGTCATGCTAAGTTAATTACCAACAAAACCCATGTATGTGTTAGCCACTATGTGTGTATATGTAAATATATATATATATATATATATATATATATATATATATATATATATATATATATATATATATATATATATATATATATATATATATATATACATAGTAGTGATTTTTGTAGTGATTTTTGTAGTGATTTCTGTAGTGATTTTTGCAGGTGATTCTTAAAGTATGTGAGGTCAATTTGCCAATATCGATTGAATATTAAGTGATTTTGCTAGAGCCACTGTTATAGCAGCTTGTTGCCAGGCTAATAGTAATATAGAATTTGGCCTAAGTACTAAAGGCATATAGGTATAGTATTAAGCTAAACAGCATTTATTTTTGTTTCATACTAATGTGTTAGTTACAAAGTGCGTCTATTAATATCTCGTGATCTGTGTTTGTATTTTTCTGTCTTTTTGTTCCCATAAGTGGTATATTATTTGTATGGATTTTGTAACTATGATTACAGACAATAAAAGTACATACAGTGACTAACACATGTTTCTTTTGTATATATATATATATATATATATATATATATATATATATATATATATATATATATATATATATATATATATATATATATATATATATATATATATATATATACGAACTGAAACATTAAAATTAACATTAGTAAGCAGTCAATATTAGTAGCGATGGATACATGTAGAGAGGTGCATGCTTGTATAGACAACTGAACGTCTACGTCTGATCTACATTTGATCAAGTGCGTCGTTGAAAATTGAGTTTTGCAAATTAAGTATAAACCAAGCCATTCTAGTGCACGGCGGAGTCAGTGTTATCAGATTAGAGAATTGTCCAGTGTATATAGTGTGTGGGTAGAAGGTTAGATTTGCCTACCTGCTCAGATGTTGTTTGATGGGCCTCTGAGGGAGAAAGCCTAGCAGCTGGTTGGTTGCGTAGAGCCTCTGGAGGAAGTGTTGGGAGCCAGCTCTGAGCACTACTTTTACGAGCGCCGGAATATTAAGTAGGCGGTTGGGAGGATGTCAGAGTTGATATTAATATTCATGCTCGCCAGCAGTCTGCCTCGGCACCCTTAAGGGCTGATAGAGGCTGTGTGGGGAATGGAGAGTAGAGATGTAACTACGCCTATAAATTATGTTATTGTAACCAAAGAACCGGTATCCATATCAATTTGGGGGAAAATCAACTCGGGTTTCAATACAAATTTTGAACTGAATCATTCTTACGACAACAATTGCCGAAGAGAAAATGTGAAAAGAATGAGTTTTGCGAATGAAACTTTCTCTTTGTTTCTCAATCGAATGGCCGCTGTCATTAGATGTCAAAGCCACACATAATCGTAGCTATGGTGGGGAGCCAGATCCTAGCGTGGGTTTTTTGTGCTCTTTCGCTCGATCGGAACTCGCAGTGCCTTTCTAAGAAATATTTGCCAATTTTGCACATTCCATATAGGACTTGAATTGTTTCTGAATTGCAGTATTCTGGAAGCTTATGGTCTTAAATCATTTTACAAGTTCTCATGTATGCCGCCAGGAGGCCTACTTTAAGTCTTGTGGTATATGAGCCGTCTGTTGTAATTGTTGTTACATGTTACGTGGGTTCCAGTCTCCACTGAACTCCCATTAGCGGGTTGACCTGGTTGCTATACAAATGCTCAGCGCCGTGAAGGGCTCTCTAAAGAGTATGTGCGTATCTTTCGTTGCCGACTTAGGTTTTCGGAAGCACAGTGGATATTATTTTCTCGTGGGATGTGGCCCAAGTAATGCAACCCATACGGACTGAATCAATTCGCGCTTTTAAAGAGATGTGGCGAGAAGACAAAATAGAAACCTTTATTATCTATAAAATAAGCATGAACTTTGTCTTTTATTTCTTAAAGGCAGCAAGTTTAGATCTTTTAGAGGCTTTGAGAGCAATTAGCTACATTAGACTTATCGTAGTCTATTCAACACTTTGCTTGTTGTTATATTGTATTAGTTTACTTCCTTTTTTGAAATAATATACAAGGTCCGATAAAAACAAGTATACTCAGTACTTCAAAGTATCTCATTTGATTCACTTATCCTTTTTAAACTAGTCTTTTAGATACTTTGAAAGCAATAAGATGCAATAGACCTTATTCACAGTCTATTCATCAATTTTGTTGTTGTTATAATAATGAAGTGAAATATCACACTATAACTTATAGTGTGATATTTCACTTCATATATAACATATAAGGTCGTATAACAATATACGTGTACCTGGTATATTGGGTACTTCAGGGTATTTTTCCTTCATTTACTTTTTGACCAACTGTAGCCCACACATACCCAACGTCCTCCCAAATTAAGCGTGTCAATATATGTACGTATGTCTAGGGTGTGCACTGCTTATGTGGACATGATATTGAAAAATGTAATGAATAGAAAAAGAAACAAATGTAATGTGAGTACATGTGTACCCTTTTGGAAAATGTATTCTAAGAAATCAAGAGAAAGCTAAGTACAATTATGTTGCATTATGTTATTTAAGGAGCAATTATAATTTTGATATATTACAAGCTGGTTGATTGATATTTTGCTTTATTTGGATACATTGCTCCATGTGCATTGTTATCTAATTTATCCATTTCACTGTGATAAATGTGTATATTGTCAGAGGATGGAAATATCTTTTGGAAACATCGAAGAGGCGTGAATTTTAAAAAGCCCATCTGACAGTTCACTTTATTTAACATATTGAATCAGAAAAAATCTGCATTCTCCTATCCGACTATATATATACATATATAAATGTATATATATATAAATATATATATATATATATATATATATATATATATATATATATATATATATATATATATATATATATATATATATATATATATATATATATATATATATATATATATATAATATATATATATATATATATATATATATATATATATATATATATATATATATATATATATATATATATATATATATATATATATATATATATATATATATATATATATATATATATATATATATGTATACATGTATGCGGTTTAGAAACTTAATCCCTGACCGGTTATTTGTCATATCTTCTCGTTACATGTTACATGTTACATGAGTAGAAAGTTCTAACAGCTACTGGTGAAAATGAAATCGACCAATTCTGACCTTGAAATGAGTATTTTTTCTCTCTGTTTTTCTGGGTACAAACGTTCTTAACTTCTTCAAATTGCAACATTCTGCATGTCCAGAGTGTATACATTGTATGTATCACAAAAGCCGTCCTAGGTGACGTCATAAGTTGAGAATTACCTATCAGATTCAGACCTTCGTCTTATTGTCCCTAGTACAAAATACGCCTACTGGTTTGAACAACCTATCAATTTCAATCAAACTGCGAATGCATTTTGAAGCAGGCTATTTCCCCTGCTCTCGCACGTAATATCGATGTTAAATTACCTGGCATAACTAGGTTTCATCCCTTTGTCTTTGAGGTGCGCTGGATTTTCCAGGCATATGCACGTACGCTTCTCGTGGTAGATGAGATAAGGCGTGTATTTGGTACAAATGTCAAAAAGGATAACGTATTAAAATGCCGTTTAATATTTTTTTGTTCAGGTTGGAGTTTTGTGTTGAGTTTTTATATTTGTCTCATGTATGCAGAGATATTTATTTAAACCATTAGAGCGCTGTATGGATGCTGTAAGCTAGTTTATGAGGTTAATCTATCCTCCTCTGCCTAATTATGGCTTTTCAGACTACAAAATGTTGTTGCCAAAATATAGGATAGTCCAGAATGTCCTCTATGCAACAACATACCGACACAATTGAGCATGCATTTATTGAATGTCAGAAACACATACACTGTGGCGACAGGTTGAGTTATGGTTAAGTATGGTACTGAAATAAATGATCAAAATTTCAGATTCAGAAAAAATATTTGGTACTGCCTATAAGAGCTCCATAGTAGAAACGGTGATTTTATTGACTAAGAAGAAAATATACAAAAACAGACAAAATGGAAAGGTGACTAATATTGCAGAAATCAAAAATGAAACTATCAGACTGTTACAATATGAACAGCATTATGCCGAGATTGAAGGCAAACTTCCAATATTTGAACAAAAATGGTCAGATTCTAATTCACATTATAGGATAATTTTGGAAATCGTATCTCATGTTGATGTACATGTACATCACTTAAAATATTTGTCTCTAATCCGTAAACCTCCATTTTTTGTAGAAAAAGATACATTTGTTGTGTGTTATATATACCAGTTTGTGTTTATTTTTATGTTTGTGTGTTGTAAAAAAAATAAAACAAAATATGCGTTTTGCAGAAGTTAAAAAAAATGTTGTTGACAAACAGTTCTTCTAGTGAAGAATACGTGTACATTCAACCTAACACAAGGCCTTCCCAGCTATGCAGCGCGCAAGACCTAACGAGTAGAAAGAGACATGGTGCTCTCATAGGAGCGTTTTTCGCAGTTATGGACCCGGACGAACACATGTGAAGGAAGGATGAATACTAACAGGGGCGTGACATACTCTTTGCCTTACTCTTTACATGCTGAAACCATTTCTGTAAGAATTTCTCTTTCGTTAAATATAAGAGAAATGGATTTTCAAATATAATTTTGCATAACTTTCAAACAAAGCCAAATCAGAAAAATGTGTGTTGACTGTATATATATATATATATATATATATATATATATATATATATATATATATATATATATATATATATATATATATATATATATAGTATATAATATATATATACATACATATATATATATATATACATATATATATATATATATATATATATATATATATATATATATATATATACATATATATATATGTGTGTGTGTATATATATGCATATATATATATATATATATATTATATATATATATATATATATATATATATTATATATATATATATATATATACTATATATATATACTATATATACATACATATATATATATATATATATATATATATATATATATATATATATATATATATATATATGATATATATATATACTTATATACATATATATATATATATATATATATATATATATATATTTTGAGAAGAGTTCGAGTGGATCCATTAACATAGTTCATAGACAAAATGCACTTTTAAAGTTTGTAGGCATGAATTAATACTGGAAATCTCAAGATGAACCTATATTCACAAAGTAAGCCATATGATCCAACTTATCTATGTTTCCGCTGGTGAGAAGCTAGCAAATAACATGTATTTCTTTAGGTTAACCGTTTTAACAGCGTAACATTTTCTATGGGTACATTTATCTAATTTCCAATCTATTTCCAATCGTCCTCTGATTTACCTATTTGCATCATGATTGCACGCATGGTACGACCCAAGCTTTCGATCACATATTTCACAAATGTCACTTTATGCCCAAGATATTTCCAAAGGTACATACATACATACATACATACATACATACATACATGCATACAGACCTACATTCAGACCTACAAACATACATACCTACCTACCTACCTACATACATACACACATGCATACATACACAAACATACAAACATGCCTATATACATACATACATGCATATGCATTGTATGTATTTATCATCAGTTCCACTCTGATACTAGCAGCTGATTGGTCAATGTCTTTGTTGTACTTGACTGTATTATATTACTAACATTGATTAATTGTCAATGTTAGTATTGCGATAAGTGTTTTGTCCACTCAGCGTCATGGCACCTATGACGTCATGACCTCAAGTTTACAGGTCACAGCCTCGTTTGGGCCCTGAGCAACAGATACAATGCAGACATTATTTTCTCTTTTACCGCCGCTAGAAATGAATTTTTGGCGTTTAAACACTATTTGCGCATTATAGTCTGCCAACATGGTGTACATGTATATATGGAAATAAAGATGGCAGAAGATGGCTTTAGGTCGGTATGTCGCAGATTCAAATGAGAAATCCTTGCCGTTAGCACTGTGTCAGATCTCCGTTGCCATAGTCGAGTTTGGCAAGCGCTTTTCCATTTTCACATAGTGACATATTCATATATATATATATATATATATATATATATATATATATATATACATGTATATATATATATATATATATATATATATATATATAT
>OZ012689.1:30023022-30045834 GCA_963942565.1 Maea johnstoni
ATATCCCATATGGCTGTCAATATCTGCAAAGACAACCCCGAAAGAGTTTTTTAGATGTATTGCAAAGCATCTTTTGTTATAGTTTCCAGGCCTCGCTCGAAAGATAATTTTGTTCTGTGTTGTAGAAACCATATCAGTCCAAATTAATATCATACTAAATAGGAAGCAGAACCAAAAAAAAGCATAAAATAGCAAAAGGATTCTCACAATTTTGTGCATGAAATTAAATTTCTTTGGAATTCCGATTTTCGTCAACTTTTTCTGCAATATCTTGGCCAATTCGTGATAAGCAAGTTGTAAGCGGTTGAAGAGGCCAAAGCACGTAGCAAAAAACAGCTATTAATGTCAGTCAGTGGCAACATTCTCAAATGTCCCAGTCAGAGTTCGAACCGAACAGTGGTGAGAAGTTGCAGCGCCTTAAACCACTTGGCCATAAGGGTAGACACCGTACATAGTTTCACATAGAAGTTCACGTATTATGGCAGCACTGCAGGACACTACCATAACGCCTAAAAGACTAATTCTCTGTGGCAGGTTTCAAAAGAAACCTTAAAGCCCATCTTTTGGAACCTGCATGCGTATATTGACTTGTATGAAAACCAGGATTTCCCACAAAGATTCTAAAGTGCTTCTGAACATGTGAATATGGATATAGTGGTACGAATGTGTATAGAAAACAATTTTATCTTATCATTACTTATCAAATTGACTTACCAACCTGCAAGTTGATAGTTTCACGTTACACTACATGGTGGGAGCACTGCAGCATGGCTATTCAGTATTAAGTAGTCTGACCTCCCAACATGTGAGTAGGTAGTACTGCAGCAAAGATCTCAGTTAATACAAGTCAAACTCAGTTAAAGTGAGCTGACTTTCCCAGATGTGAGTCACTTGCGTTTAACACCACACAGTGCATGTAGCTGCACTCATGGAAAGTGGATATATATATATATATATATATATATATATATATATATATATATATATATATATATATATATATATATATATATATATATATATATATATATATATATATATACCTATATATATAATGGTGAGCTTTTATAGCATGTTGCTATAACGATCGCATGAAATCATTTCTCAACACAGTCAGCCTTAGTTTAGACATAAGCCCTATGTTCCTGTTTCTGTTATCATATATGACGGTATGACGGTAGCGTTTAGTCCCATCCATATAAAGTATCTTAGCAGTCTTCACACCAAGTCGGAAGCATTTTTCAGAAGATTTGGCCTTTAAATCATAACCTTGAAACTCTTTGTCATTGTATTCGGTAGAGACATAATTGGTTATCTGAATAAGCAATAGGTGTCTCTCAGCCAAAGTGACAAATCTATATTCTTGCTCTTCGAAATTCTTGCTCAATACTGAGACAACAATAAGCTTTTAACAATGAATTTCAAGATTCTATCAGATTTGGACAAGACCTGGCCTGATAAAAATGGACAAGGATGACTGTAATGAGACTGCAAGCAGACATCAATAGGTCCGATCAAGAGTTTAGTGAGATACTTTCTGGCAAATTTGAAGTCTTTTGGCCACATGGTGTGTAGTACAATCCTCCATTTTGTTCAGATGTTGACCTCAAAGATACGGCTATGATGTTAATAATAATAATAATAATAAGAAGAAGAAGAAGAAGAAGAAGAAGAATAATTATAATAATTATAATAATCAAAGATGAAATTTTTAATCTTTGTTTCCTGAGGGTAATACAATCATATACAAGATTTTGTTTTCACTGTGGCCTTCGTATTTAAGTTTGTATACCTTGATGCTTCAGTCCAAAGGGTTGAACATTGTTCATAAAGAAATTGTCTTTTGAATGATGAGAGAGGTGGTGCCATGTTCATATTCAAAGATAAAGGATTATATATTACTATACCTTGGTAAGTGAATGATTGTTAAAATAGCCGGGTTTTGAACAATCAAGGAACCAAATTTAGTGGAGTATTTGATCTTGTAAGCGGACCATGTTCACTTGAATAGAACCGTCCACAGTGGTCAGGTACGTTAGACAGTGTTAACCTAAAAATCTAAAGATTATTGAAATAACGGTATGGAATTAAACTCTGTTGAAAGGAAACCGCTTTGATATTTCAGAGAGACGTCTGTTTGTATAAGTGTAATCAGCCTCAAGTATATATCCTGTACATTTCAGCTGGATCTCTTAAGTGTTCCCTTATTGCATTAGAGTAATCACAATGTTGTAGTATGTAAACATTAAAAAACTTCCTGTAAAATCCATGCATAATTCATTTTACACAAAAATCTCTTTATGGTTATTTTTTCACATACAGGGTCAACATTTATGCTCCAATTTAATGTATTAATCATAGCGATACGGAAAAGTTTCTCTTCGATGAAACACTCTAGTTTTAGGTTGCTGATAAAAAGGTTGATGTTCTATTCCTGAAAAGATTTTGTTTGTTTCATTTATAAATATAGGAAACAATAGCATTCCAATAATTGACCGCTGAGTTACTACGTAGATAAGTATGCTGGGAACCTGGATACCCCTTAATAAGGATGGGATAGATGAGGAGAAAAATATTTAAATGAACGAGTCAATGTCATAAGAGCTTTGCATGTGATATCTTGTAGTCTTATTGCAATGTTAAAGATTTTTATTGGGGTCCCACTGCAGTCTCACAGCTTTTTCTTCACTTTCTTGATTTGGTATTTGAGCAAGAATGCGCAAGTCCATACACTATAACAAAAAAGCAATGAACATTAAAAAAGCTTCTTGACATCTGTGAGACTGAGTAAGACCTTTCATACCTAGCAAGACTGTTCTAGCTCAACCAAGAATTTTTGAACATGTTTGAAAAAGTCTTGGTCGAACGAGAATCCAACAAGAATGAGCAAGTGAACACAGAATGGCCAGGAACTGCTCAGAAAATGCAGTGAAACATGTGAAGATTCTAGGCAAATCACCATTCTTACTGCGTTTTTGTTTAAAGTTCCTATATATATCAAAACGTATTTCCTCAGACTGATGAAGTGGATGCGATGCCTGGTTAGCAAGCTTGAGGCCTGGCCTGGCCTGGTTGCTACATATACATACGTGGAGTTGTTGAGAGCTGTCTGTGGTACTTCTGCAACTGCAAGACTCCCTGGAACTATTTGTAAAGAAAAGGGATTCTTTCCGGTGCTGTGTTTGTATCTCGTCGGGGATCAATATACAAATGTATCCATTGCGATTCGTCGACACTATTTAAATGACAGTCAAGGAAATAGTACTTATCATTGCTGCTGTTTTAGAAACTGTAGTAGTTTTAACAATAAAGGTTAAATGCTGATAAAGATGTTTTTGATATCCTATTTACCCCAAGAATTAACACGAAGTAGACTGACGAGTTTCCTCCACTTTTAACCTACACACATGTACACGTAAAACTAAACTCTCTCTCTCTCTCTCTCTCTCTCTCTCTCTCTCTCTCTCTCTCTCTCTCTCTCTCTCTCTCTCATTAGCCCACTTTAGAACATACAACAATGCATAATAAGAATCTAGCCATATATGAATGTAAACATTTCTGGGCCAAAAATCAATATAATAAAAAACAAAAAAGCAATCTGCACACGTGATGAATTTTATTTCATTCTTGTTGAAGAAATCTGATTACGTTGCAAAAGAATCAAGGAGGGAAATTGGCTAAATTCATCATTCTGCTTTCCTATGCATTGTCTGAGCACCGCTTAGCAAGGTACCAATGTCTCCAGGAGGTCGATAAGCTGAAAACAAACAAAAGGCAAATGCATGAAACACCGATATGTACTGAATTACGACAAAAATGGCAGTAACAATCTCTTTTTCTGAATAGGCCACCCATAGTAAGATTTTTAGAATGCATTTATTTCAATATCTTAGGACACTGTAAAGGATAATATAACAGCACCTAATTTAACAGAAATATGTCAATCATTTTCACTTTTCAATGTGTCATTATATCAAATTAGGCCCTACGCAATGGTTTGTATATGACTATTGTCAACTTATTCCCATTTTCAGGCTAATGGTTGATTTCGCTTATGGGACAGTTGACCAGTTGGATCATTAGGAAATAGTTAACTGTTTTATCATATTCGATACGAATCTTGAGATATTGAGAAAACGACACCACCTGGAAATAATTTCATTTTTTTCAGTTGTCTAAGATGGGGTTAAAGTTTGTGAGTAAGGATCATTTTCAGATGTTTATATATGTTAAACCCTAAACACTTTTCCCCATAATCAAACCAACTGTGATTGTCTAGACCGTCTCTAAGCAGAAAAAGAGACCCATTATTAGAGAAGCTCCCCTAGGCTTACACTCAAGCAAGGAAGGGTTTTGGCCCTTTTCACTCCATAGGATTTCACCGAAATAAAGTCGCTTCTAACATGCAATTTGAGCATTATGTGTTAATGTATTTGATTGAAATTTGGCATAGATATAGCTAAGAGTATTTCAGAGGGAGGGTAGTAACAGTGTTTTCAATTTTACTCCATCCAAGTTTTATCAACGTCAAAATTAGACGATGTGTGATACCCTTCCCTCCATAATGATCTTTCCTTCACATTTGTGACATAGAAAGCTCCTAGATCCGTGATTGTGGATTTGAGCTCCGTTTAAACACACTATGTAAGTTCTTTTCAGTTCTTTAAACACTTCTATTACTGTATTTTATCATGCTTAATGTATTCTTTATCAGAGGTCCTTTTAGCACATAGAAAGTCAGTTTAACTTTAATGTCTTTCATTCCTCAATATTTTCCAATACAAAATATACTACTACTCGTAATAATAATAATAATAATGATAATAATAATAATAATAATAATAATAATAATAATAATAATTATAGTAAAAATAATAATAATAATAATAATAATAATAATAATAATAATAATAATAATAATAATAATGAAAATAATAATGATAATCGAATTGTTGTCCAACGCCATACAGTAGGCATGCTGGGAGTATAGGCTTCTTGCCCTGACTGGAAGAAAGGTTTCTAGCTACTATGTTAACTTACGGGCACCAAAGTGTCTGTGAAGTCTGCTGGTGTGACGCTGCTCGCTCCTAAAATACAACAAAATCAACAAAACTACTGAGTGTGTGAATTAGTTCCCTCTCTATATAAGATAATCTACATTTATAGATCACTTGGATTCAGATGCCCTTTTTAACGTGTTTGAAACCGTTAAGATCATAGCATTGATATATCAACGTATGTATGAGGATTGTCTCAAAACGTATTATAATTCAGTAGTGTACTGTCTTTCTGGTAAGAAGTTTTGAATCGACGATATTGTTTGCACTTGCAGGGAATAAATGTATAGTTGTCACTTTAACGTTTAAATTTAAAAGGCAAATAACATTGGTATCAAAACATGACGGATCCCCTCTTGACATGCATGAATGAGAAATAAAGGTTTGTTGCTAGACACACCTAATGTTTAAGACATATTCCACATTCTAGTTCTTATAAGAACAAAACCTATATGCAAAGCGTCACATTATATGTACCTTCTCCAGCGAGGAAATCAAAGATGGCATTGGCATCGGCTCTGTTGATGACGGAGGTGTCGCTCTTGCCGGACATACTTGCGAAAACAAAGAAGACAGTTTCTATCTCTGCCTCGCATCGTGTCTCCTTGACAACATCCGCCCATTTTGCCTTGAATTTTGCGTAGTCAACATTTCCTAAAAATAAAGAAACCGCGTCTCTATAGAACAGTAGGTAGGAAACAAGCACATCCATAAGGAAGAAAATATGTACCTACATATATTAGTGATTCAATTACATCAGAATTGCTTGTTAAAGAAAAATGCAAAATGTGTGTATACGAGTAACAATGTTTGGTCACCACTTAATAACATTTTATAACATTTTGTTTTCAGTATGTTCAGGTAATTATCATTATTTTAGGACCAGACTCAGTGTCGCAGTGGCAAGATTACCGGTCTGAGTGCTGGCAGGCATGGCATCCACAGTTCAATGCATAATGCCGGTGCGTAATTTCTCTATGGACTGGGGCAATCACTGAAAACCTTCAGTTCTTACTCTTAATCATCTCTCAACTAATATAAGAAGAACTTACAAAAATAATTATCTGAGGAACTTTTGTGCGGAACAATCGAGTTGTCTAAGAAATACTACTAAATATTTCTTTCATCAATTGAAATTATGTCAGGGTAAACTAGAGAAAAGTTATACTTACCGTTTGCATCAACATTTGCCAGGAAGGTTTTCAGAAATGTCTCTCTTGTGAGATTGCCATTGCTATTGACATTGAGCCAGCAATACACTCTGCAGTTGACCCTTCCAGATCTGTTTGCTGGGGAATCACACTTGCCACAGTCGATCCTGAAAATACAGGTAGCATCACTTCTATGGCCATCTACTATAAGTGAACCTCGCATTCCTGAGGGTACGACCGTCTCCTCCACCGCTCACGACTGGCTAGTCAAGATTCAATAGTTGCAACTTGGCAGAGAATGTGACGATAAAGGAATTTCCCGAAACTTAGAGTTTTCTTCCAACATATATATAATGCTTTATACAGATACGTTAAGGCTCCTCTTGATGTCAGTAGTATTGGTATAGCCAGACCCAACCCAAAAAGAGCATGTAAATCTAATTTATAGAGAGAGATTATTTTCATCCATATTAATATATCTTTTCACCTAGATTCCCCTATTGTTTGCCAACAAGCGGTTTGACTGGCTGTTTTATCAGTGAAATCAATTACCATTGACAGTTTTGGCGCTGTAAGTACCAAGTCGTTTTTCAACTTGTCATGGCATGAGAAAAAGCTGAGCTATCGGATATTGATGCTTGAGACATCAACTAGTAATTTGATTGTTACTCAAGATTTTGATATAATATCAAATTTATTTCTTGGAAGGTTCGAATATTCTAGGAAAAATTAAGAATAAATGAAGAATGAATATTACTTACTGTGCGTTGATGCCAGCAATTGTCAGGGCAAACGCAAATACAGCAAAGAACTTCATGATATACTCGTGTTTATGGACTCTCTAGGCCAAAGAAGGAACTGTGACATGTAATATAAAAACATAATATGATACGATACGATCCATTACGTAACGATACATTAACAGACACTACAATACAGTACAGTACAGTATAGTATAGTATAGTAGAGTATAGTAACACCCTGTTAGAAAGTAGGGAATGGTCCAATATCCAGCCAAATTGATACGGCACACTTTCTAACCGGGTGTAAAGAATTTAACACCTGCTTTCAGGGTTGGTAAAAAATTGAACACATCCCACTGGTGCTTTGCACCAATTATGCCATGTGATATCAAATTCAGACGTTTTTTCTTTAATCTGCGTATTGTTAATGACCTCATATCTGACATCTATTAACCAATCAGCATCAAGAATCAGAGCAGAGCAGGTGACAAAGTATAGTATAGTAAAGGATGTTATGCTATGAAATGATATGATATGATATAATGTAATGTATAATAAAATGTAATATAATATAATATAATATGATGTAATACTAGTATAACTTAATATAACAATATATCATATGATATAATCTAATATATTACCATAAAGTGTAATATAGTAAAGTATAATAAGATATAATACAATACAGTACAATACAGTACAATACAATACAACAGAAAAAGTGAAGATAATCAAAATTCTTATTTCTAAATTTCGCATGTTTTACCAGTAGTAACTGTACCTACCTCTTTTGATCTTTAGATAGAGTGTCAATTGAATATGCTGGTTTATATATACTTCGATCAAGGCCAATTACTGTGCGTAAGGCTGATAAGGTTATGGATTCTCAAGGTAAGAAGCACTAACCATGGCCATGCGTACTAAGTCCTGGATCCAAGCCTTGCTTAGGTGGGTCAGGAATTAAAGAGGAATTCTATTTCGCAGATTGAAAACAACCTACTTCGAGAACAAACAATAGAAGCACACACACATATTTGCTGTACTAGTATATACATTGAAAACAATATGATCTTCATCCAAGATTATTCGTATTTTTCTTTCCTACATTATGTGAATTTAGTTTATCTATCTAGTTAAACACATTACCTTTAACACATTTTTATGCATTTGTTCCACCATGCCTTTTATATACTTTTTACTTTTATATTATTGTATATGACTGCCACGAAATTGAAGGAATAAAAAACTCATTTAAATAAATACCGTTTGGACTAAAAGAAATGAGATTGTATAAATTGTAATGTGTGTTTATATTATGAACTCCATTCGTATATATATATATATATATATATATATATATATATATATATATATATATATATATATATATATATATATATATATATAAATATATATATATATATACATATATATATATATATATATATATATATATATATATATATATATATATATATATATATATATATATATATATATATGTATATATGAATATATATATATATATATATATATATATATTCATATATACATATATATATATATATATATATATACATATATATATATATATATATATATATATATATATATATATATATATATATATATATATATATATATATATATATATATATATATATATATAATGGTTCACCTTGAACCTGCCTCAAATGAGATGGTATAATAGAATAGAATCACTTTGATATAAAAACACGACATAACCAATGGAAATTCATGAAGTTGTTAACATTAGATGATGGATAATCCTAAGTAATTAGCTTCTCTACTTTTAGGCATAGAGGCTGTCACGTTTTTAATGACACACCCACAAACGTAGCATTCCAGCACTAGCAGCATCGTTCAATTTCACTGTGTTGTATGTTAATTCGCGTAGGCTGGGAGTATAAAAAAAGAATAAGTGTATTTTTCATCGACAACCATCAGCAACCACATTAGATATTCACCCTGGAGAATACAGGACTTATTCTATGTTTCATTTGTGGTGTTACTATTTGAAAACGATACAGGTTCGAAATTTGAAAAGGGTGCTAATTTGAAGTTGATAGGGCATTTCGTGTTTAAAAGTCGGTAGGCGATATTTTAGATCCCTGCTTTCGACGTGCTTAACTTTTGTACTAGATTATTAGCTTTTACACCATAATTTACTTCTGCAAAAACTGCGCCGAATAAGTCTTTTTTAGTTATATTGCAAAGCATTTATTGTTATAGTTTCCAGGCCTTGGTGGAGTATGAGGTGGATTCTAAACAAAAGCTCGCTCGAAAAATAATTTTGTTCTGTCTTATAGAACTCATATCAGACCAAAGTGATATCATACTAAATTAGAAAGTAGAAACAATAAGTGTAAAGTAACAAAATGAATCTCAAAATTTAGTGCATTAAATTAAATTTCTTTGCAATTCCGATTATCGTCAACTTTTTCTACAATATCTTGGCTAATTCATGATTAGCCTGTTGTAAGTGGCAGCCTTATCACATGCCCAAGTCAGAGTTGGAACCCTGAGAGGGGTTAGTGACGGGTGGAAGTCAGTGGCAGCGGCTAGAAGGGTAGACCCCGTTCATAGTTTCACATAGACGTTCACTTATAATGGCACTTCACTCACTGCAGGACAGTGTTCAGGGGGGTGGGCCGAGTTATATGAACGTCAGGACACTGGTGACGTAACCAAACATTCTACTGTGGTAGTGTGAACACCATGTGATGCAGTCTCTTTTTTATCTGACTTCGCAAATCGCCGTTTTCGTTTTCTTCTTTGTATATGACATAGAACATAGTCTTCCCCTAATATGCTCCGAAGTTCTTTAACTTACTACCATAAGGCCTCTCTGTGACAAATTGCAAAGGAAACATTTAAGACCATCTCTTTGAGACAGCATATATATATATATATATATATATATATATATATATATATATATATATATATATATATATATATATATATATATATATATATATATATATATATATATATTGACTTACATTAAAACTGCTATTAAGTGCATAAGATCGCACCGGGATTTCCTACAGACATTCTCAAGTGCTTTTGAACATTTTAAAATGGAAAAAGTGGTACAAGTGTGTAAAGATGACAATTTTATCTTATCACTACTTATCAAATTGACTCATCAAACTGCAATTTGATAGTTTCACGTTGCACCACGTGGTGGCAGCACTGCAGCACGACTACTTTAGTCAAGTAGTCTTAGTCTAGACTTCCCAAAATGTGAATAGACAGAACCGCAGCAAAAAATAGCAGTAAAGTGAGCCGGCTTCCCCAGCTGTGAGCATAGAGTGCCACTTGCGTTTAATACCAAAAGGTACACTTGTCTAGACTCATTGAACGTGGATATCTACAACAGAATGGTGAGCTTTTTTAGTGTGTTGCTACGACAATCACATGAATTCATTTCTCAACACACTCAGCCTGTTCCCAACTTGATCTCCTGTCCCTCTTTGTGATGCTAACCAGAATGAGTAAAGGTATTATGGCTGATTAGCAGGTGTCACAGGCTATAATATCCATTAAAGGGGAAGTACACCAATTTTACATTAGGGTTCTATTTAATTCTGACCATGTATCTAGTCTGTTCCCCACCCACCCCCTACCCAATTGCACCTAGTTCAGAGATAAATGCTACTTTAAAAGCCAGAAACACCCTACTGGAGGCAGCCATGGTTATGCTAATGTGCTTAACACCCGGGGTTCTAATCACCAGTGATGACGACGGTGGCGTGCCTCTGCAGAAAACATCTGGGTAGACAGTATAGTAGTGCAGTAGTCATTTTTCTACTGATATACAAGGAAGTCTTGAAATAGTTCACTGCATGGCTATAAATTGCACTAACACTCACAGAAAATGCAAAGGATAAAAAGATTACATTTCATAGAATTTTTTCCCTAAATATCAGTAAACTGGGGCTCAGTTAATTGTTTAAACCAACTGTACTACGTGGTGTGGGGTCTAGTTTAATAGTGGCTGAGGCTCACACACAAGCTTCCTAGCACGCTGCTGACGTCATAAAGTCACTAGGACCCCTGATGCTCAGGGACCACTTCAGTGGCTGAGAGGTCATGAGAGGTCAGTCAGGCTAGCCCTGAGAAAACCTAAAGATTCATTTTTAAGGCAGATAAAACAAATTTCACACCAGGTTTGATTTGATTCTTATATAATTACATATGCTCTTTCTAAAGAACCCCAAACTAGTAATGATTAGACTGCTCCTTTAAGCCTTCTTCAGGCAGGCTGGTTTGCAAATGCATAGCCTCGAGAGCCTTGGGATGTCTGATGCTGGTCTAAAGGCTTGGAGTTGTGCCCGCATCCTTTAGAACATTACCAGACATCTCTGCTTTGTGTTGGCAACCCAACTGTAATTTCAGACAAGGGATACAGATTCCCCTTTATAAAGAATACCTGTCCCCTCAAAACTGACAATTACAGGGGAATTACTTTACTCTTGAGTTTATTTTAAATCATTTAAATTAGTAATTTTTGAAAGAGTAGAGAACTGGTGGATTAGGGAGGAAGTCATATCCGAACTACAGGGACCCTGTGAGAAGGGCAGCTCATCTGTGCACACAGCCCTATCATTGCATGAGACAATTGCATCAACGTAAAGGGTGGGAAGAGGGTCATCGTGGCATATTTTGATGTTTTGAAGGCCTTCGACTAAGTGTGGATTAAAAGAGCTGTTCTTCCGACTGTACAAATGTACTAAACGTAGTAGAACAGCATGGGAGGAAGTGGAGGTACTTATTTAATGTGAATAAAAGCGCCATAATGGTTTACTGGGAGACATACAGAAATGAGTATTGGGAGGCAGAATAGGATGTTTATACTAGAAGGGGCTAGAATAAAAGAAACATGCTGCTATGACCATGTAGGAATCAAAGTGTGCCTGAAGGAGAAACACACACTAGAACCAAAGAGAAAGTTATGAAAGCCAGAAACGTGGTTAGTATGGCAACATGCCTAGGTATTAGAAAGGGAGGGTTGAATATGGCAACCTTTTGTCTCATTTATTGGGCCCTTGCAATACCTACCTTATGCTTCTGGTGTGAGGTGGGGATCTTGAAATCGAAATATAAGGAAATACTACGTAGTTTTTAAAGATAAACAGCTAAAGAATTCAGAGACTTCACCCAAAGGCACTTAATAGTTTCTAGTGGAAACAGCTGGTATGGAACTGAGCATGGGAAAGGGAATAACAAGAATGGGAACTAAAAAGTGCTGACTCCACTACCCTAAGCATTAAAAGCAATATCTGTATAGGGCCTTCATAATCGGTATGGTGGTAGGTATCAGATAGGGAACATAGTATGATAAGAAGGTGTGAACTAATGGTGAAACTTCTGTGTAAAGTGGCCTCCGGAGGTCCAGAATGTGTATATAATGTGATTTAACTATAAAAGAAGATGTAGTACAAGATGTAGTACATACATAGGTCATACAATGTCCTGCAAATGCACAAATAAGGAGATGAATAAGTGATCAAATCGGAAAGATACACCCACATATAGACCATGCTGAATTCGTAAGTATTGTGATGGGAAAGTTTATACCAGTATGAGAATTTGAAGATGTGGTACCTACATGGAGAATTTCATGTGAATGTGTTTCAATAATGTACTACAACACGTTATAGTCAAGAGGAGGTATTGGATAAATCTCACCTATCCCTATAACAATGTGATGCGAGTAACACGTATACAAATAGTCAGAACAAAATATATCTGTTATAAGTGAGACTGAAATTACTCAAGAATTAGCTAGAGAATTCCTTGTGTATGTGCCTACACTATTTCGTGAACTTCCTATTGGAGACATATGCAAGATATTTGTCTGGGCTAATTCTTATACTGTAGAACACACATATGCCGCGTGTCCCAAATATAGCGAATTGGGGAATTTTCGCATCATAGCGTATCTTTATGTTAGCGACAGAAGCCGCCGCTGAAAGCGCCAGTACGGTAAGAAAACAGTACAGCGTTTTTTTATATAACGAAGCGGAACCACACGCTATGTACACTATATATAAACAGACGCTAACATTGTGTGTTCTACAGTATATGAACACTTGAATAGGTGTTTAAAAATAACCATACCACTATCAAAACGAGTACTTGTATATGAAATATAATGAATGTTTGTTATTAGTGACCATCTACAAGTTGTTGTTTTTTTTCATTTATTTATTTCATAATATATTTGTTTTCCAATTGTAATTGCGGTGAAAATACATGTATGATTGTTTGTAACCTCTGTTGCAAGTCAATAAACATGCTACTGCTAAACATAATTCCAGCACTGCCAACAATAAATGCACTCCATAATACATACTTTGGCTAACCAGGTCGGGCTAGAACCTTATACAATAATTGGTTATCTGAATAGCCAATAGGTGTCGCTGAGCCACACTAAAGACCTTCAAACCTCAGTCACAAGAACAAGAACTTTGAGGAAGAGTGCAGTAAGGCAGTGACACATCTACATTCTTGCTCATTCTTACTCACATGGGGAGAAACCACTCAAACACTGGCTGTAGAAACATAAAATACTTTAATGACACACTTTGTGATGGCATAATAACAAGCTATGTCACATAAATAGACACAATATTAAAACACTTATAGACAACACTAAACAAGGTACAAACTATCAATAACTACTGCAAGAGACAATACTAACATTTATCTAAAACTACAGACTTAAATTACTAGCCAAACATATAAAATTGTCTTAGTAATACAGCAGCTAGTAGCTAAAGGTCCTGACCATTTGAACTCAAGCGAATAGGGCTGCCTTCAAACCGGATGCCACCTGGCCTTCCTGTGGGTGACCTCCAGATAAGCCAAAACGGCATCAGATCGCCAGGTGCCCAAAGCCTTTATACTTTGTAAGTCAACTCCTTGCTTGAAGGCAGGGGTTGAACCCCCCCCCCCCCCCCCTTCTAAAAGAGTGTAAACTGAAACACCCAGGGTCTGGAACTAACCCTGCCAGAAGACCATGCAAAATTCTAGTGGCCCAAGCTGCTGTCAGGTGGCGTGGTGTTCTGCAAGGCCTCATAAACAACGGTGCCTTTGACAAAAGGGCTGGAAGTGCACTTTTGAGCTGCTTGAAGGCCACCACTGGGCAGAAAGGACTGCCAGGCGCAGCCTCCAAGGGTAAAACACCAATATTTGACCCACGCTGAAGGGTCTTGGTTCTTTAAAGAGCTACCGATAGTCCTGAGGCTGTAAGAAGAACATACCCCCTGCATAATACTCTAGCACGATCAAACTTGATTCTAGAACTAACCAGGAGATTAGAACGTCTTAGCAAAGTGAGGAAGGCATAGATGAATAGTCATTTCAAAACTGCCCCAAAGGCTATTAACTTATCACACTTTAAGCAAAGATCAAGCAGTATTTGTTTGATTAACGATAACTTTTGGTTCACACCTTGGGGCATGGTTAAAGCTGAAGCCCGCATCATAAGCTTGAACCTATAACTAGCTAATGCCTTAGAGTCAATACCTAACTTGGCATGAAAAGTTCTCTCCTGAATCCGCAGATTTTAAACTTAGGCAAAGGAACTCAACAAATGCACAGAGGGTGTCGTCATCTGGGTCCATAAAGCGCTTAAACTTGACACAGAAGCCCACAAAGGTTTTGATATGCATCAGCTGATTTTTTGCTGTGCCCGGACAGAAAGCTACCCTCTGTCTCCTGTGAGCCTGAGTCATCAATTCAGTGTACCTTAAAGCTGCTACTGCAAATAGAAAAAACAGTTGAGACAAATGTAACAGAGCTAGATTAATGCACATACCTCAAACATTTTATCATACACACCAATCTCCTTCATTCCTTGTTGTTTAAGATCACTCACTATCTTTGTGTAGTTTTCCCCTGTGTGCCTACAAGAAAGTGCATCTGCTCTATTCATGTTTTTACCCGCTACATGCACTGCATTGATCTCAAAATCACCTGTACTCATGAGGAGCCATATTTCCCTTGCACAACGCTGCATAAACTGGTCCCTGGCACAACCAGTCTGCAGTACAGAACAAGTGGGTTCATTGTCACATTTTATCACTACATATTTTCCTGCCCACTTTGTACTCCACAACTAACAGGCAATTACCACATTGAGCATCTCTGACCTTGAAATGTGATGTCCTGCCCTCACAACTTCCATAGGGAAAAGCCTGCCATACATTTCAACAGCGCAGAGGCCTCCACAACCCTCCAAGCAGGTGTCCACCTCCAAGCTCAGTCTCTCATTGGCCATCACTTTTTTGACAACACGAATGCCATTATACTGAGGAAGGAAAGTGCGGAAAAAGGCCAGGCCTTGCTTAAATTCCAGATCTAATTGCACCAGTTCCTCTGGATAAGTAGCCCTAACTAAGTTAAGGATTCTGTTCATGACAATTCTGGCTGGTTTACATGTTTTGCCAACAAAGTTCAACTTCCCCAGGATAGACTGAAATTGGACCCTAGACGCTGTGCTTTTGTACTGCAACATGTGGACCTCATCTAACACTTCTTTAACCTTTTCTTCTGGAGGTCTCATGATTTGCTTAACTGTGTTAAAGTGTACGCCTAGCCATACCATACTTTTGCTTGGAGGTGAAGCTTTCTCTTGAGCCTCTTCCAACCCTAAGTCATTCAGCGTACCTTTTAATTTGTTGTACCCAAACGTAGCTTTTTCTAAGGTTTGTTCAACCTCACCCATGTCATCAATATAAGATAAAACCGTAATATCTTCCTTGCCAACCACATATGCCACAGCTTCTGTAGTGCGCTGCATCATTCCTGCAGCTGATCTCAAACCAAAAGGTGGGCTTGTCTCAAAATAGTACTTATTTTGGAAACAGAAGCCAATGAGAGGCCATGCACCCGGATCCGGATGCAGCTGCACAAGTCAGTTTTAAACATGAAACTGCCTGGCTGAAGACTGGCCACATGCTCAGCCATGGTATCTATGGTTGGCATCTTGTATGGTAAGTTAAGGAACTCATCGAAGGGAATCCCTGCATTGACTGAGAACCCAGGTGGCCATGAGAGATCCATGATAATTCGCCTACTATCTGATCCTTTTTTGGGCCTTGTCATTAAGGGGCTTACATGGAAATACTCAAAAGGTGCTTGATCAAAAGGACCTATGATGGTTCCAAAACCCCTTTATGTGTCTATATATTCTTTTATCTGCTTGGGATAATGCTCAGCAGAACTTTTTACTGGAAGGCTGTAGCTCTGAATTCTCATGGAGACTATGTGGCCACTCAAATTCCAGCCAGTCACACAAGTCATAATCAGGATAATCAACCAGTTCCTGCCTCAAAACATCCATTTTTAATTCATGATTGACCGGTTTCCTAGCCTGTTGATAGTTATAGACTCCTGTACTCTTGACAGCTTTATAAATTTCAGCCATGGTCCCCTTGTCCTTAACATTCCCTCCATCGACCACGGAGGTCCCTGCTAGGCTGGTCCCAGGACTAGCTATGCCAGTGTTTTTCCCTTGAGACCCTTGGTTATCACAGCTTAAAGAAACATTTTCAGAGTTGCCTTTTCCTAAACTTAGCCCCTTTATCCCACTGGCCTCACAAACCATGCTCTTACTGAGCTGTGCGTCTCTGTCTAAGTTCCCAGGCCCAGAACTGGGTTCCTCCTGGCACAACCTTTGTGTGGGGTAAATCATAGGACCTCCCCTGGGTTCCCCTTCACAAGGACCTAGCCTCCCTATCCCACTGGCCTCACTAGCCTTGCTTTGACTGAGCTGTGGGTCACTATCCAAGTCCCTAGGGATCATATTGGCTCTCTCTCTTTCTACTGACCTTCCATTATGATAGGCTGACATTCCCTCCTTGGGTCCTTTATCTTCACCCGCACTTAGCCTCTCTACACAACTGGTCTCACTGCTCTTAATGAGCTGTGGGTCTCTATCTAAGTTTCTAGCTCTTGCATTGAAGACAAAGGGTGTCCTATCTGACAGGTCTCAGGATCAGGGTCCCCTCCCATATTACGTGCAGCCTTATACTTCAACTGGAGCCAGTCTAAATTTTGGTCTGGCTCCTCTCTTCGTTTTTAAAAAAATTGGTAGTTTTCTTAAGGCACTCAGACTCTGAATGCCTAGCTACTACCTTGATGACTTTGAGGCAATATGCATATATATGTTGGACTTATCCCCTTTCTGACCCATGGTCCCCATTTGTCCCGCACTTCCCTACTTGATAGGGGCCACAGTATCTAATGCTTTGTTGAGAGGAGGTCTTTTCTCTGATGGAATTGTCACTAGATATTTTAACACTCTGCACTTCCTGTCTCCTTTTGCTTTGGATGACTTCTATCATATCCTAGTCCCGAACATCCATTTCAAACTCTATCATTAGTAAGGCGAAGATGGCCCTGACCTTTTCCCAACCAATGTAGATAGTGTCATTCCTGCTCAAATTTTATGATTACCCACTGGGGATAACTCCAGTAAGATTGCTGAAAAAACCCAGTGAGACTTAGTAAATCATTAATGCGACAGCAGTTAGCTTTTAACAATGAATTTCAAGATACTATCAAGACTTCCATATTTCCTCTGATTTATAATTACGATGAGCGTTAGCCTAATTGATATGACCACATTGCTTATTGATACCACTTTAAAGGACAACAGTTGTATATGGTGCACACACATAAAAAGTGCCCTCTCTCTCTCTCTCTCTCTCTCTCTCTCTCTCTCTCTCTCTCTCTCTCTCACACACACACACTTCCCCACTTAAGAACACATAACCATGCATAATAAGAATATAGTCATACATGAATGAAACATTTTGGGTCAAAAATCAGTATAATAAAAACAAACAAGGAATCTGCACAAGTGATAATTTTTATTTCATTCTGGTTGAAGAAATCTGATTACACTGCGAAAAAACATCAAGTAAAGAAATTGGCTGAATTCATCATTCTGCTTTCCTACACATGGTCTGAGCACAGCTTAGCAAGGTACCAATGTCTCCAGGAGGTCGATAAGCTGAAAACAAACAAGAGGCAAATGTACAAAACACCGAAACACAATCTCTGAGGCAACCCTACTCAAGAGACCATCTGTTGAGAAAGACCCCCTTCCAATAAAGACCAATCCTCAAATCTCCCATATGACACTATGTACATGTAGTACTGGACTATTTCCTATAGGTGTCCAGATGAGTTGCTCAGGAAAAGATATTGCATCAAATGTTTTGTACTGAATTACAACAAAAATTTGCAGTAACAATCTATTTTTCTGAATGGGCCACCGATAATAAGATTTTTAGAAGGATGCATTTTTTTCAATATCTTATGACACTGAAAAGGATAATAAAACAATACCTAATTTAACAGAACTTACTTCTGGATTTAGAATATGTCAACCATTTTCACTTTTCAATGTGTCATTATATCAAATTAGGCCCTACGCAATGGTTTGTATATGACTATTTTCAACTTATTCCCATTTTCAGGCTAATGGTTGATTTTGTTTATGGGACAGTTGACCAGTTGGATCATTAGGAAATAGTTTACTGTTTCATCATATTGGATAAGAATCTTGAGATATAGAGAAAACGCCACCACCTGGAAATAATTTCATTCTCTTCAGTTGTCTAAGATTAGTCAATGTGAGATACCCTTCCCTCTATAATGATCTTTCCTTCACATTTGTGACATATAAAGGTCACAGATCCATGATGGTGGGTTCGAGCTCCGTTTAAACACACTATGTAAGTTCTTTTCAGTTCTTCAAACCCTTCTGGGACTGTATTGTATGATGCTTAATGTATTCTTTATCAGAAGACCTTTTAGCACACAGAAAGTCAGTTTAAATCGATGCAATTACAATCTGTGATTTCTAACTTTAATGTCTTTCATTCCTCAATATGTTCCAATACAAAATATACTATTACTCCTAATAATGATAATAATAAAAAAAAATAATAATAATAATAATAGTAATAATAATTATAAGAAGAATAAGGATGATAATAATAATTATAATAATAATAAAAATGATAGTGATAATAATGATAATAATAATAATAATGATATTAATAATAATAATAATGATAATAATTATAATAATAAAAATAGTGAAAATAATAATAATGATAAAAGTCGAATTTCTGTCCAACGCCATACAATAGGCATGCTAAGAGAACATGCTTCTTGCCCTGACTGGAAGAAAGGTTTCTAGATACGGTATTAACTTACGGGCACCAAGGTGGCTGTGAAGTCTGCTGGTGTGACGCTGCTCGCTCCTACAATACAACAAAAACAACAAAACTCATGAGTGTGTGAATTAGTTTTCTCTATATATAAGATAATTTACATTTGTAGATCACTTGGATTCAGATGCCCTTTTCAACGTGTTTGAAATCATTAAGATCATAGCATTGATATATCAACGTATGTATGAGGATCGTCATAAAACGTATCATTATAAAGTCAGTATTGTGCTGTCTTTCTGGTAAGAAATTTTGGATCGCCGATATTCTTTGTACTTGCAGGCAATAAATGTATAGTTGTCACTTTAACGTGCATGTATAAAAGGTGCAATACATTGGTATCAAAATGTGACGGATCCCCTCTTGACATGCATGGTAAATAAGACACACCTAATGTTAAAGACATATTCCACATTTTAGTTCTAATCAGAACAAAACCTATGCAAAGCGTCACATTATATGTACCCTCTCCAGCGAGAAAATCAAAGATGGCATTGGCAAAATAAGACACACCTAATGTTAAAGACATATTCCACATTCTAGTTCTATTCAGAACAAAACCTTTGCAAAGCGTCACATTATATGTACCTTCTCCAGCGAGGAAATCAAAGATGGCGTTGGCATCGGCTCTGTTGATGACGGTGGTGTCGCTCTTGCCGGACATACTTGCGAAAACAAAGAAGACAGTTTCTATCTCTGCCTCGCATCGTGTCTCCTTGACAACATCTGCCCATTTTGCCTTGAATTTTGCGTAGTCAATATTTCCTAAAAGTAAAGAAACCGCGTCTCTATAGAACGATAATAGGAAAACATTAACATCTACAAGGAAGATAATATGTACCTACATATATAAGTGATTAAATTACATCAGAATTGCTTGTTAAAGAAAAATGCAAAATGTGTGTACGAGTAACAATGTTAGGTCACCGCTTTATAACATTTATTTTGTTTTCAAGATGTTCATGTAATTATGATTATTTTAGGACCAGGCTCAGTGTCGCAGTGGTAAGATTTCCGGCCTGAGTGCTGGCAGGCATGGCGTCCACAGTTCAATGCCTAATGCTGGTGCGTGATTGCTCTATGGACTGGGGCAATCACCGAAAACCTTCATTTCTTACTCTTAATTGTCTGTCGCCTTAATATAAGAAGAGCTTACAAAAATGATCATGTGAGGAACTTTCGTTCGAAACAATCGAGTTGTCTAGAAGGTACTACTAAATATTTCTTTCATCAATTGAAATTGTGTCAGGGTAAACTAGAGAAAAGTTATACTTACCGTTTCCATCAACATTTGCCAAGAAGGTTTTCAGGAATGTCTCCCTTGTGAGATTGCCATTGCTATTGACATTGAGCCAGCAATACACTCTACAGTTGACTCTTCCGGATCTGTTTGCCGAGGAATCGCACTTCCCACAGTCGATCCTGAAATTACAGGAAGCATCACTTCTATGGCCAATTACTGTAAGCAAACCTCGTACTCCTGTGGGTACGACGGTCTCCTCCACCACTCACGACTGGCTAGTCAAGACTCAATATCCGCAAATTGGTAGAGAATGTGACGATAAAAAAAATTCCCGAAACTTATAGCTTTATTGCAACATCTTTATAATGCTTTATTCAGGTATGTTAAGGCTCCTCTATGGTGCTAATAGTATTGGTATAGCCAAACTCAACCCAAAAATGAACATGTGAATCTTATATATAGCAAGAGATAATTTTGATACACATTGATAAATCTTTTCAACTAGATTCCCCTATTGTTTGCTAGTAAGCTGTTTGACCGGTTGTTTCATCGTTGACTGTTTCGATGCCGTAAGTACCAAGCCGTTTAGTTAGAAACAATCTGAGCTGTCGGATATTGATGGTTGAAACATCAACTAGTCATTTGGTTCTAACTCAAGATTTTAATACGATATCAAATTTATTACATTGAAGGTTCGAATATTCTAGGAAATTAAGAAATGCAATCACAACAGTGAGATATATTTATACGGAATGAATCTAAAACACGTGCTGATGTAAATCCTTAAAGGAATCTCGTAATGCCTGATGCTTAACACAAATGCATGGTGCATAATAGGGTAAAACATATGAATATTACTTACTGTGCGTTGATGCCAGCAATTGTCAGGGCAAACGCAAATACAGCAAAGAACTTCATGATATGCTTGTGTGTATGGACTTCCTAGGCCGAAGAAGGAACTGTGGCATATGTAATAAAATGAAATATTATCATACGGGACGATACATCTCGTTATGATACATTACCATACAATATAATGTAGTACAGTACAGTACAGTATAGTATAGTATGATATAGTATAGTATAGTACTAATAATAACACCCTATTATAAAGTAGTAGGGAATGGTCTGATATCCAGTCGTGATACGAAAGACTGAGGGTCGATAGCGTGCTGGACCACACTTTCTAACCGAGTATAACAAAGTTAACACCTGCTCTTCCATGGCTAGTAAAAAAATGTGAAATACATCGATTATGTCATGTGATATCAAATGTAAATGTTTTATATTGATTCTGCATTGGCCAATCATCATCGACAATCAGAGCAGAGCAGGTGACTAAGTATAGTATAGTAAAGTCTTTTATAATATAATATGATATGATAAAATAAGAAATGATATGATATAATGTAATGTAATGTAATGTAGAGTAATATAATATAATATGATATAATACTAGTATAGCTTAATATGATATAATATAAGATAGTATGATATAATATAATATATCACCAAAAAGTGTAACATAATAAAGTATAATAATATATAATACAATACAACACAATACAAAAGAAAAGTGATGGTAATCGAAATTCCAATTTCCAAATTCTGCATGTATTACCAGTATATATAACCGCATGTATTACCAGTAACTGTACCTACCTCTTTTGATCATTGGATAGAGTGTCTGTTGAATACGCTGGTTTATATATACTTCTATCAAGGCCAATTACTGTGCGTAAGGCTGATAAGGTTATGGATTGTCTAGGTTAGTGGCACTTACCATGGCCATGCGTACCAAGCCCTGGATCCAAGCCTTGCTTAGGTGGGTCAGGAATTCAGGAGGAATTCTATTTCGCAGATTGAAAACAATCTACTTCGAGAACAGTTAATAAAAAGCACACATGCACATGCTGTACATACACTGGAAACAATATGATCTTCATCCAAGATTATTCGTATTTTTCTTTCCTACATTATGTGAATTTAGTTTATCTGCCTGCCTGTGTTTAGACCATTACCTTTTTAACACATTTTCTATACATATGTTCCACCATGCCTTGTTTATAATACTTTGTACATTTTTATTATTGTATATGACGGCCACGAAATTGAAGGAATAAAAACTCATTTGAATAAATAGCAATTGTACTAAAGAAATGAAATTGTATAAATTGTAATGTGCGTTATATTATGAACTCCATTGGTATATATATATATATATATATATATATATATATATATATATATATATATATATATATATATATATATATATATATATATATATATTATATATATATATAAACACATATATATACATATTATATTAAT
>OZ012689.1:30046034-30081034 GCA_963942565.1 Maea johnstoni
CATGTATATATACATGTATATATATATATGTATATATATATGTATATATATATATATATATATATATATATATATATATATATATATATATATATATATATATATATATATATATATATATATATACATATATATATATATATATATACATATATGTATATATGTATATATGTACATATATATATATATATATATATATATATATATATATATATATATATATATATATATATATATATATATATATATATATATGTGTGTATATACATATATGTATATAAACATACATACATACAGAGAGAGAGAGGGAGAGAGAGAGAGAGAGAGAGAGAGAGATAGCGAGAAGTTTTGTGGGCCACTTAACACTGCATTATGTTTTGATTACATCAATGGAAAAAAGAAAAAAAACTACTCACCAAGTACAAATAAGTGGTATCTTTTTTCAGCTGTTGAACGACCCATTCATCGCAACCATTTACCCCATCATGTATTCTTACTAGTGTTGATGTACTTAGTACAACCCCTAAATAACATTGATATGTCGCAATACATGCGTCTAACTCTTATAACTGTACTCTATTATTGATCGCGTAGTACGTAGGATCATGTTGATGATGTCTCAGTGATCACATGACTTGGCGGGATTTCCTGGAACATGACGAAAACCAGGCCAGTGAGCCAAGCTTTGACAGGGAGTTCACTCTGGTTTTGTGTAGGATTTTTTGTGCCATTAATTATCTGCATAACTGTGGCTAGCACTGTTAAAAGATAAGGGTGCTAGCAACCACTGGCGTAGTACTTAGTATGCATTCTTTACAAACGCGTCCACTCCAATATGTGGTTCATTCTTCTCACTGTCCCAGTGACAGATGAGGGTGCCACGGTGCCAGTCCAAAGGCTTTGGCAAAGCAAAAGAAATCGAAGAAATCAAGAATACATTCTGTATCTGTATGGTTACTGGCAGAAATCCCTATGGATTATAATGGCCACCGCATGAATCATAGCATGATAGCAACAGTTATCAAGCATGAAACATTCGTTCTAAGTAAATGATCCTCACTTTACAGTTCATTAACAAGGAAAGCTGCAGAATCCTTACAACATTCACCCTGTATCATTTCTAACAACAATTATTCAGCTGTCCTTAGGCCATTTTTTTACTGTTTTAGGAAGATTTTTTCCCAAAATCAATGCGAGAGGGAGCTAAAAAAAAGTTTAAAAATAGAAGTGAAAAGCTGTTTATACAAGCTTAGCCATATTTTTTTTATTGTCTGATACCCTTGTATACATTCTGTAGGGTATGAATACACGTATCCTTTTATATGATTCGATGGTTTGCCCTAGAATCCCAAGCGGGTTGGCCTGGTCGCTATATAAATGTGCGGTGTTGTAGAGGACTGTCTATGGTCCTTCTGCAACTGAAAGACCCTTGGAAATATTCGTGAAGAGTAGGGAATTTCTTCCCGGTTCTGGGTTTCTATCTCGTCGCGATATGACCTAAGCTGTTGAAAGCGACGTAAAACCCAATTCCTTCCTTCCTTCCTTTTGCCCTAGAAACCTAAGTCTACCATGTGTTAAAACATTCGAACATCTCCAGACTTGGTCAAGAAAGTGAGAAGAGCCTCTCCAGCGCAGTATCACTTTCTGAGGTCACCGCACCTACATTAACTATGGTATCTGCAACTACAGTTGTGGTCACCTCAAAAAGCTTGGGTACAGCAAATAGTGCAGGTACCGCAAAGAGCGCATGTACCGCAAAGTGTGTGCGTGAGTACCTCAAAGAGTGTAGGCACCGCAAAGAGCATGAGTACCTCAAAGAGCGTCGGTGCATCAAATAGCGCCAGTACCTGCCAAAAAAGCGTGGATGCCGCAAATAGCGCCAGTGCCCCAAATAGCGCAGGTACCGCAAATAGTGTGGGTACCTCAAAGAGCGCCAGTGTCGCAAAGAGTGCAGGTGTCGCAAAGAGCGGGAGTACCTCAAAGAGCGTCAGTGCCGCATTAAGCACCAGTGCCGCATATAGGGTGAATACCTCAAAGAGCGTGGGTGCTTCAAAGAGCACCAGTGTCGCAAAGAGTGTGGGTACCTCAAATAGCGCTGGTGCATCAAAGAGCGCGGGTACCTCAAAGAGCGCCCGAGTGCCGCAAAGAGCACAGGCGCCTCAAAGAGTGTCAGTACCTCAAAGAGCGCGGGTGCCTCAAAGAGTGCGGGTACGTCAAAGAGAGCGGGTACGTCAAAGAGAGCGGGTGCCTCATTGAGCGCGGGTGCCACAAAGAGCGCTGGTAACTTAATGAGCACAGGTACCGCAAAGAGCGCAGGTGCCTTAAAAAGTGTGGGTACCTCAAAGAGAGGGGGTGCCTCATTGAGCGTGGGTGCTGCAAAGAGCGCAGGTACTTCAAAGAGCGCAGGTACTGCAAAGAGCCCAAATTCAGGTACCGCAGAGTGCCTGGATACTGCAAAGGGTGCAGACAAGTGCCTCAAAAAGCGTGGGAACCGCACAGAGCGCCGGTACCGCTGGGCTTGTTGGTAGCTCAAAGAGTGTGGGTACCGCAGGGCGTGCGGGTACCCCACAGGTTGCTGTCACTCCAACTTCCTGGTCTGGTAGCACTGGTATAAAGAAGAAGGGTTGTAAATCTGCCCGCACTAGTAGAAAGAAAAAGGGGGGGGGGGTCAGTCTACTAGCTTGCTGTCAGTATCGTAGGCGGAACTCAGCCAAAGGAGACGCCATACGGAATGGCGTAGTCTCTATAAGGATCACCCACAGCTAGACCGCTCCCCCCCCCTTCTCCTTCCCCTTCACCATCCCCCTCCCCACTCCTGGTTAGAGAACTGAGTCCCGATGGGTGTAGAGCTGCACTCACCTCTCACAAACTCGAGTGGCTCTAGCAATGGGGCAGGCTCGCCGAGCTCGAGCTGAAGTGGTCAACTTGTGAGCTTGTCTATGTTGGAAACACAAACGTAATACAGAGCACCTAACACACCTTCTTATAACTGCTTGTCGCAGACATGTATCATTTACAATCTCCAATGCATACAAGCAGAGTTGAGTGTTATACTGACCTTTGTACCTCGTCAGCACATTTTAAAATGTTGATAAATCTCCACCAGTAAGTATTTATTCCTTAATAGCTGGGCTGGAAAATGAGCTCACGAGTCAAAAGGGTGGTGAGATCATGAGTTGATCTCCCTCAACTAGTGCAGCTCTAGCTAGGTGTCTAGGTCTCCGTCGAGGCCTGGGTCGGGCCGTACCTCCCTGGCATCATTACGGGACCAGTTCTTGGACCAGACCGGTGGTGAGGAGGAAGAGGAGGTGGAGAGGTTTGACCCTCTCAGGACCCATCCTCCTCTCTCCAATGGAAGCCACAAACTGCTAGGTAGTTCTTCTCCTACGCCTGTGGTGACTATACCCAGTACTGGGGTTGTGGGAACCCTGGCACCATGCAGGATTTCGCCTGCGCCATCTGGTCCCTGCTAGGGAGTAACATGATTGATGACCTGACTCCTACCTAGCAACTTGGAAACAATATGTATATGTTTATTTTCTTTTTTTCGTTTATAAAGCATGCACAAATATTGCTCTCAAGGAATTATTTTTTTCAATGAGGGGTCCAAAATCAACGAGGGATTTTTCCTAAAACAGAAAAAAAAGTGGCCTTACTATACTTGACCCAGAATGACTGATTAAAAAACAGAAAATACTAATATAGGTCGATGTTCTTTATTAACCAAACATATGAAACATCCCAAAGATTTTTTACAAAACAGGCTGGAATTTAGCATTCTTAAACTGTTATCTTGTGAGGGAAGAAAAGGGAAGTTTGTAATGGGTAAGATGTGTATGCGTGTTGTCACGGCCCCCCAGGAATTGAATGCAATACACATTAATCTCAAAGGAATTGCATGACTCTGTTATTTTGAAGGCAGATGTACGCTTTTGCGCTTTGAGAGTACATAAATATTAGTATAACAGAAAAATATAAAACACCCATGTTTGCTGGTCTAATGCGGAGTTTCATCGTTTTACATGAATGTTACCATCTGCAATATATATCTAGATTTTTGTGTGTTGTGTTATCTTTCCAACGGATCACTTCTAATAGCATGCATTCACCATTTAGTCGCTATCATTGTCTACATCAACGATTGGGCCAATTAATTATGAGTACAACATTCACCCTGTATCACCTCTACCAACAATTATTCAGCTGTCCTTACTATACTTTACACGGAATGACTGATAAAAAACAAAAAATACAAATATATGTCGATGTAATTTATCAATCAATGACAAACATATGAAACACTCTAATAAACAATATCATTTTTTATCTCATGATTGGCAAAATTCTAGGCTTTTGATTGGTCAATTGGAGGGTAATACGAGGCTGTATTAACCTCTCAGAATCCTGTATTAACCTCCCAGTATTCTTATACTAACCAGCTGCGTTTTAGGTTAGGGAGAGTTGAGCATTGCATCAAATGATTATGCCCATGATGCAATTCCCAATTCTCCCTACCCCCTAAGTGCATGATGCAATCACCGATTCTACCAAACATTGCAGGATGGCTGCCCCAGTAGCAGACAATGCTCTGCTGCTAGAACCAAATTGTATTTATGTATGTATGTTCATTCTTATTACCTATGTAGATGTCAAGGGGCAATCATGAGATAAATTCGTTATCAACTGTTTTGGAGTATGATACAACTTATATCTCGCAATCAGAGGGCTGTATCACCCTCGGCTGCGCCTCGGGTGATACAGCCCTCTGATTGCGAGATATAAGTTGTATCATACTCCAAAACAGTTGATAACTAATAGTATCAATTGCTGATAGAGCACAAGGACATCAATGAATACTAGTATCATAGCAAAGCATTACTTGGATGGAAAATATACGTCATTTGATAGCTGATTCCTTGTATTCAAACAACGTGAAAATGTATGTGTTGCAAAAACGTAAAATTCAAATTTCATATTTTAGGTACCTCTTGGTATCACATACAGAGTGTAAACCACGTAAATCTCATACCAAGCCCCATCATATAGATTCTGAGGCTACTTTTTTCCAATGCTCAAGAGCGCAGAAATGTTTGAAAACATACAAATCCTAGCATGCTAGTATTCATTGGAAAGCTTTTGTTTAGCGTAACTCTCATATGAGTACAACATGGGACAAAGTTCCGGTCATCTTTAACTGTTTTGTTTGCGATATATTGTTTTAACCAGATTAGCCGCCAGCAGCAAAAGGGTTAATAAAGTAGATCAAGGTTTGGCACTTATTATTGGCTAGATGCACTCGATGAAACAATACGGAATCCATGAACCAACAGATAGGAAACCACACAATTATGCCAGGCAGCAATTGTACTTAGTTATATACATAATGAGTGCAATCAATGATCAAATTAGAGTGACTAGTTAAACAACAGTTGTGCTTAGAGTTTTAACACTTTTGCAACTAGAGTAGCGGTGCACATGATCAGACACAGATGGAAATACCACGGTTACAAAGCCTTAATTTGAGAAAACTTTTATCGAAAGTTGTTGTGTATAAAATATCAATTTAAAATATTTTAAATACAGCTCTTCTTTATGGGTTGTGTCGGAAGTTGTAATACCATATCTACATTCCATAACGTGAAAGGTTAAAACATGTGGTCAATTTATATCAATTCCGGAAAAAAGCATATGCCTTATTGGTGCTTTGACAAATAGGAGTACCTGGACATCAGATCGTTTAAAAAATAAATCGAAAAACTACAATTTGCAATAACTTTTTTCGATTACTTATTAGGGCGGACCATTTGCTATTCTGGGGTGAGAAGGTAAGAACAACTATTCTGCTCTTAACATTGAAAACTTCTGGCTCTATATGTACCAAATGAGAACAAAATAATGTAACCCAGCCTTCGGAGAGAAAAAATGTGTCAAAATGTCAAATGGTCCGCCCCCTAGAGCCTTAGGGCTGTACATTCCTCTTCATTTAGCGGTCTGCTATTGTGAGTACCAACTACTTACTGTGTCTCATCAATGCACAAGCAAGGTAAAGAACTCGAAGAAACTCAAGTCCCTTTGCAGCACTGTCTCCATATGTGACGAAGTGTATACAGTACATATTACCCCTTGAGTCACATGAGGATTTCGCAATTCAATGTCAATAGAAATTTAGCCACTTTGGTTATATATGGGTCCCGTGGTTTACTCAGTGATTAAAAACAATCATGATTAGTAGAAAATGGATGATAAACGATATTGGGAATTCCGAATCCATACTATACATCTGAGTTTTCTTCTGGGATGCTGACACTTATATGAGTTGATGTTCGAGTTGATGAACCAAAATATCCGCTATTCCGGGCATTATACATGAGCTCACTGGATGGCACATTAGTCAATGGAGTAGAAGGAGATTTATCACCATTATCTGACTCACTGGCTGTTTTTCTGGATTTCCGTGGCATTGCATAGAATAGCTTTTCCCAAAACCATTTATTACTCACTTCTAAATATGTATTAGTTTTGATATAAAGTTTAAGCTCTTCCGGGAGAGCGTCCATTTTGACATCCTCATGGACTATGACAATCAAATACTTGTTCCTCTCTTTCAGTACCTTTTGGTGCGCCATTTTGAACTCCAGCAAGCACCAATCACTGTCCAGGTAGTTGTTGGTTAGAATAACAATCATTCTTTTGCTGCGCTGAATTGCACTGTTGATATTGTCACTGATTGGCGCGCCCACTGCGAAGTCTCTGTCGTGTAGACATAGTCTATAAGGCGGGTCCCGCGCCTCTAGTCGCGGTGTTAGGCTTAAACAGGGCCAGTGGTAATCCAGGCCACTATAGGAGATGAAGGCGTCGAACACCTTATCAGGGTCATTGTCATCTTTCTCATTGTCAAACGGGTGGAAGTCAAACTTGCAGTAGACAATGACTTTGATCTCGTAACGGTACCACCAGCTGAAGCCTATTATGATAGAGAAGAGAGTAGATATGGCTGAGAGGATTCCCAGTGCAACTGCCCAGTCAGGTACCTCAGGAGGGGGGCACACAAAATACCCATCCTTCACAAACATTATGGGTTCCCCTTGCCCTTTCCCAGAATTGCACAATATCTGGTCACTGTCAACTATGCTTTCTCGGTGTTGGATTATCCAATCCTTAAGCCAGAGGGAGTTACAATCACATCTCAGGAAGTTATTAAGTACATTCAATGTATTGAATTGCAACTTCTGAATAACTTTGGGGAGCTCTGGTAAACGATTGAAACTTAGGTCCAATACCTGAATCAATTCCAATTGGTAAATGAATGAATCCATTACTCTGGCTAGCTGATTATTTACCAATGTTAATTTCTTAAGGTGGCTGAGATATTGGCGTGGAGCCACTTCACTCAGTTGGTTATTGTCAAGAAGTAGTTCCTTTGCCTCTTGTGGGATTCTGTTTGGCATTTGCAGAAGCTTGCGGTTGCGGCAATCCACAATCAGAGTACCATCAGTGCCTCTCTCCAGGCACTTGCATTGCTTTGGGCAATCAAGTAATGTCCTCTGACACACAAGGTCAGTGAGGGTTACAGATGCGATGGCCCGACCACGTAGATTAGGTGGCTCAGAACAAATCCATGTTTCAAAACGATCCATCATACCATACTGCTTCATCTCAGTGTCCAGGTATTTCTTTAGTGGAAGGATATTGCAATCACATTTTAGGCCATTGCCAGTAAGATCCAAAACAAAGTTACGTAACATCCTTTTGAAAATCTCAGTCTTTGATCCATTCAGCCTTCTCACATCCATTGTAGTTAGCAGGTTACCCGCCAGGTTTATTTTTGGCATGACACCACTGCGTCCCCTGTTATTCCTGGGACCAGTGGTGCCCCAGTTGTCGGGCTGTTCTGTGTTCTGGGATAAGGTATCACAGAGGTCAACCAGGCTGGTGAAGTTGAGCCGGTTGTTAGACAGGTCCAGAGTCTGTAAAGTGTTCAATAGGAATGCCCATGATGGGATACGAGTAAGACGGTTGTTTTGCAGATAAACCTCTCGAAGGGTTCTGGAATCCTCTGGAAAACTCCTGCTTAAGATTGAAATATTGTTGTTCTGGAGGTGAAGCACCTCCAGCGAGCGAAGATTCCTGAATGCGGATGGCTCTAGATGGGATATGTTATTATTGGCAAGATTAAGGATTTTTATATTTTCCACACCATTGAACGTCCTGCTACCTATGGCCGTGATATTGTTGTGTGCAAGATTGATTTCGTCAATCTGATTCAAACCATAAAAAACTTCGTCAGGAAGATACTTTAACCTGTTGTGTGCAAGGTTAATAAATTGAACAGCTTTGAGAGCACGGAAACAGTTCGGTCCTACAACCCTTAGTCCATTCCCTTCAAGTGAAAGTTTATCCAGATGCCCGTGAAATTCGTGTGTGGAAAGGTCTTGGATATAGTTATAGTCTAACACAAACATGCTTCGATATATATTTGGTTTGATGTGAAAATTAATTCTTGCCGAGTAATGGCTGTTGAAGGTCGGTGTCCTTGTGAGGTTGATGGGAAGTCTTCTAGGGTTATTAGTCCAGGGGAAATTCGGCGGTTTTGTAAGCTTATTATAGTTCAATTCCAAAGAATTCAACAAGGGCATGGTTGTTTCCAATCCCTCCGCATCTACATCTGTGAACGTCATATTCCAAAAACGCACTTCGGCCATTCTGTACCAAATGAACTTCTTACTGAAAAGTTCTCTATAGAACTCGTCTTTTGCGTTAGTCATTCTGAGACTGCCGATAAGATTGAGTCCTGTTCCCACATTTTGGGCGCCACCTATTGGTCCAATAGAGGCATTACGTAATAGCAGAGCACTGTCATCGACTAGAGTATTTGCTAACAGAACGTATAGATCCACAAACTTACCGAATACCGCAACATCTTGCAGACCCAGATCACAGTTCTGGTTATCGAAGTACCCAATTGCATTTCTCCATCTTAACCTGTCGATATTGCTGAGGTGTATGCGCATCCTCTTCTTGCATTTCATCTGTCCCTGTAGAGAGAATTGCCTGGCCAGCCTCGCATGTAGTGGGACGGCACTTGCTATGGAGAGGATGTCAAATGCACAGCCCTCCGTGGTGCCATTCGCCGGGAGAAACACACAGACAGCTTTGATAAATGAGGACGAGCTCTCGAAGATATTAGGCAGGGATTTGGCCCTGCATTTGACAATGCATGATGGCATGTCCATTCCATAAGTCACACCACTGCAGCAGAGGAATGCCATATAGCACACACATGAGAGCAAACGACTCCTTGACATACTGGCTATTGGGAACAACATCGTTGCCTGTTCTCGCTATAAAAGCCTGAAATTGTCACGTTTAATTGGATGAATCAGTTTTTTATTTGAACGACCTCGACAGTATGTGACCTCGTCGCTTAACCGTTAACTTGTTCTGGCCGCGGGTGATGCTGTGTGTTGCCGCTGTGTTTAAGTGGGTCGGGTTGCTGTTTTGTTTTGGGATAGGATAACAACACGCAGCCTGTCACTACTCTAACCCTTAACAAACTGCTTCTCCGTGTGATTAAATGTCTATGTGTTACACCATAAATGTCCCAGACTGGCCAGGGTCGCTCTCGCCAAGGAAGGTATATGTCCGTAGAAACGTTGTAACAGAAACACCCCGCTGGGCTAATGCTAGCTATTTTTCACTTGTTCCTGGTAATAGATTTTAAGAGACAGAGTATTAAATTACATTACTGTAACAGCATGTTAAGCACTTCCAAGAAAAGTGTATAAAACATCAAGCCATTCTTACTAAAAAACATTGTTGATATGCGTGTTATTAGCATAATTAAAATAAAGCTATCTGGCATGAAGTAAGGTTTAAGAACACGTTCTACCCCATTTATAGTGAGTCGTCATCTTGAAATGCCATATGCTTAGGTATCCTTTTATTTATCTAAGCCATATGGTGATATGGTGCTGTAGTACTTTTGAAAATAGCATGGGAATTACAAGTGAAATTATAAAAAAATGAAGATTTGTCTTCTGATGAGTATATATCCTTCGCATATTTTCAACGTGTTTCTTTGTCAAAGAGTTATCGTAAAAGCTGTCAGAATGTATGATATATATATATATATATACATATATATATATATATATATATATATATATATATATATATATATATATATATATATATATATATACTAGTATATATATATATATATATATATATATATATATATATATATATATATATATATATATATATATATATATATATATATGTATATATATATATATATATATATATATATATATATATATATATATATATATATATATATATATATATATATATATATATATATATATATATATATATATATAAACATACCTACAGAGAGAGAGAGAGAGAGAGAGAGAGAGAGAGAGAGAGAGAGAGAGAGAGAGAGAGAGAGAGAGAGAGAGAGAACTTATGTGAGCCACTAAACACTTCATTATGTTTTGAGTACATGAATGCAAAAAAGAAAAAACACTACTCACCAAGTACAAATACGTGGTATCTTTCGTCAGTTCTTGAACGATCCGATCATCGCAACCATTTACCTCCTCATGTTTTCTTACTAGTGTAGATATACTTAGTATAACCCTAAATAACATTGATATGTCGCAATACATGCGTCTAACTCATAACTGTACTTACTCTATTATTGATCGCGTAGTACGTAGGATCATGTTGATGATGTCTCAGTGATCACATGACTTGGCGGGATTTCCTGGAACATGACGAAAACCAGGCCAGTGGTCACGACCTCACAAACCCACTAAGCACTGAGTAATCAACCCATGGATACCCGGAAGTAGTCTGTGCATCTATTCTGGCTATGGTTTTAGCTCAACCACGCGTTGACCGACCAGGCACTTCTCTCTATATTTCCCTGGACAGACCTTATTGAACAATGCGTCCAGTGCGGTGTTTATACACTAGTACCGTTTCGCTTGTTCGAGGGGATCCCCTTTCCCACTAGACTAATACCCTAAAATACCCAGCTTCCTGTGCCTGGCAGTGAGCCAGGTTTTGACAGGGAGTGTACTCTGGTTTTGTGGAGGACTTTTTGGGCCATTAATTGTCTGCATAACTGTGCCTAGAACTGTTAAAAGATAAGGGTGCTAGAAACAACATGCGCAGTACTTAGTTGTTGATACATATTGTATCGTCCAATCCAGATTAAAATGATCATTACATATAAATACAGGGTAAAAAATCTGGCCAGCCATAAAGTACTATAATGGATATGTACAATCATAAATACACTCAATATATTATAAAATTTAAAACAAAAGTCATCATAATATGCCATACAATATAGAATCTGGTCAGTCTTAAAGGCTTACGGTGGGTCAGGTACAAAAAAGTTTCTCATTGAACCAACCGAGTTCATGAAACAGTACAACAGGACTAGAATGGCTTAACAACAACTAACTAGTATTTAACACCTGCAACCGTCTAATATACATCTTCTACAGATTTCAATAAAACATCTGATTGGAATAAACCACAAAGGCGATCCAATCCAGAAAGATTCAAATTCAAGAGGTGAAGTTTTGGATTGAGGGTGTAATATTTTGGAAGGACACGCCGATTTGTGCGGAGACAGGGCGCCCGCGCCCGGAATTCAGTTGGAGAAGAGATAAGTCTACCTCACTAAACCCTACAGCAAAAGCTGGTCGCCCAGTTAGCTCAATGAAATGCGGACAATGACAATTTGCCTGGTGTAAAATGAAAAATCTCCGATTATCATGAAATGGTCATTTTAGTGGGAAATGTACCTCATCTTCTACCTCCTTATTTTGGCCCGCTTACAAAAAGTAAATCCTAATAGTTTCAGTTGCCCTTAAAAAGAGTTCACACCCACTTAGCAGCAGCAGCATCGGCAGCAGCAGCAGCAGCAGCAGCAGTAGTAGTAGTAGTAGTAGTAGTAGTAGTACATGTAGTAGTAAATAAAGTGCTGTAGTCGTAGCAGTAGCAGAAGTCAATGCAGTAAAGTAGCACGAATGTCGATGTTCTTTTCATTTAAGATATATAGTAGTAGTAGTAGTAGTAGTAGTAGTAGTAGTAGTAGTAGTAGTAGTAATAGTAGTAGTAGTAGTAGTAGTAGCAGCAGCAGCAGCAGCAGCAGTAGTAGTAGTAGTAGTAGCAGTAGTAGCAGCAGCAGCAGCAGTAGTAGTAGTAGTAGCAGTAATATGGTTTCTTTTTAAATGTTATATCTCAGAGCCAGGGAAAATATATATCAAACATACCGATGACCACTTAAGATGCTTGAAACCCTACGTACGGCTAGGGACAGACTAAAGGAAGTCTCTGATAGGGCGAGAAGAAAACATTTACACGACCTTTTAGAAGAAGGGTAGAATAAAAACACTTTCTATAGCAGTCTTCAAATGTGCTTTTAATACTACAAGACAGAGGGCCTCATTTTCCCAAGCCCAGTGGATTGGCAGGACGTTTTGAATATTCGAGGCCAATATCGACTGCCCAGACATTCCACCCAGGGCACACTGCAGTTGATAGATATTCCATCTCCAGCTGCTAGACAGGCCACAATTATCACAATGCCCTGTTTGCGACTTTGAAATTAAACCGATGCACCAAGCCAGTACAGGAATGCTGATTTTAGTTTTAAATTTAATATCTGTGTATTGATATACCCAAATGTACATGTATATCCTTTTATTGGAGAGGTACATGTACTAGACTACAGAGCAAGTTCATAGAGGAGTCGGGTGTCACGTTTGTAGTTGCTTATTCTCTCAAATATCAGAGATATTTGGATAAGATGGATTTAAAACCAGCTTTCTAATCGTCCAAAGACAATTCAACCAGCTCTCTGTTTTTATAGGAGCAGTCTACTTCTAATGGTAGGTTACTGGGTACAAAAACTGCACCAGTATCACTATGGCAGTAATCGGGCTCTTGACTCTCTTGTCAAAGCATTGCGTTTGCGACACTTCGGACACGCCCCCCAACACTAATGTCGTAAACATAAACAGCGAACGCTTTACGGCAGCCAGCTGCGAGAAGCCATGATGGCGGAAGAAGAACACAACTACACTCCGGAAATATCGCCCGCCAAATCATCCGAAAACGTGGAGAAAAGAAAATTCCAACCTGGGGTAAGCATTATGCAAGGTTATATTTCATCTATATGTATTCTTTACGAACTCGTCCACTCCAATATGTGGTTCATTCTTCTCACTGTCCCAGTGACAGATGAGGGTGCCAGTCCAAAGGCAAGCAAAAGAAAATAGAAGAAATTGAAGAATACATAGCATGATAGCAACAGTTACCATGCATGAACAATTCGTTTGAAGTAAATGATCTCCACTATACATTCCATTAACAAATTTGTACAAAAAAGAAGGAAAGCTGCTCAGAATCCTTAAAAAAATCTTTCAAAATTATATGTACATACTCAGATACTACAATTACATGACACATGTAGTGATGTACTGTGAAAATGTTAGACTTGCTACAAGCCTGTGATATCTGGCTCTTTCACTGATCTGACCTGAGTTGAGTTCACTCCAGGTTTAGTCTGAATAAATCCTCAAGGGGGACACACTTGAGCTGCTAGTCTGTATTTCAGTCTGACATCCTAGTGTAGGGTCATTCCGTGGTAGCGTCCATTGTGTCGGATACGACAATTACACACTTAAAATTTATATTTTTCAGAGGAAAACAGGTATATTGATGACTTAACTTTATAGTCATGTCTATAAAGGACTTATCTAACATGTGCTATTGTTTCATATTTTTTTTCTTTCAAAAAATGTAATTTTTGAGGAAAATAAAATTGTGTTGGATACAACGAGCCTGCGGCGCAGGTTTTCTCAACTTTGGACAAATACCAAAATCTCTGTTCTGTTCATGGCAGTTCCACTACAAGACATGTCTAGGTATCATCCCAAAAAGGTTTTGAACAATAGTCATGAACAATTTTCTTAAAAAGATATTGTTTGGAAGTTTTGTGAGAGGATTCTAAAAAAAGGTTGTGTTGGATACGACAAGCTAGGCTTCGTCGGATACAACACTTTTGTCCGCTACCTTAAATCAACCCAATTTTGGTGGAAATTTTTACCTAAGAAAGTAGGTCACAATGGACAGACATGTTGACCTAATTTCGTAAGTAAAATTTCCAGCAAAATTGCGTGCTGTAAGGTATTCTCTTGCAGGAACTCCAAATTTGCCTTTCAGTTGCCCTAGCCTAGTATATTTAGCAGACATGTATGGTATTTATAAATCCAATGAACCTTTATTGATCAAGAAAACCTCATTTGAGGTAAAACACTGTAAAATTGAAACTGTGTTTATATCGAGGTCAGCTCAAGCAGGTAGAAACACCAAGACCTCAAGGATTAGGTTACTATTGTGAGAAAGGGGACAGGAGTGCTAAACTAGGAGTTATCTTATTTTGAGAGTGTCACCAGCATCACAGCCTTAATAGCAGAGAGGTCTATTTAATCAACGTCTCTGTTAATAGTAATAGTAGTTGATATAGTGATTGATTGTAATATTGAAATGTACAAGAGGCTCTAAGTGAAAGGGCGAGCGCTTCAAAAAACTGAACTGAACTGTATGGCCTAGGAGGCAGGCTATGAAAATGTATGTGATAGGCCTTCTTGGAATAAAATAAATTATAATTTAAAAAAGACCTGTCTCTGTGTGATTTCATTCACAAGTCAAGACTCAAGACCAGTGCTCAAGGTCTATTTCTATAAATAGATTTCCCTGTCAAGACCAAGTCCAATGACGTTTTTTTATTATTATGCAGTTCAGTTCACCTCAAATTCATACATTGTTAACATGTACAAACATCAAATGTTATAGTTTTAATGTACCAAGCAATTCCATCCATGTAAACAATAAAACAGAGGATCAAGTGATATACCCTGCTTGCAGCCATTATGAATGATCCATTCTCTTTAACCCAGCCTTTAATGACCCGAGTGCTGCATGTTTTACACTGCAGCCACTGAACAACAGCCGTAACACTCACTGCATATTTGCTGGGCCTTATGTGCTCGAATGGTAAATGACCCCCCCCCCCCCCCCCTTTTCTTGCTTCATCTCCTCTGTTGTAGGTAGTGAGCATTCTTATCTGAAGTATGCAATGATTTCTTTCAGTGGATCATCAGTTGAGGGGTTAAGAAGTCAGTCCTGTCATTTATATTAGAGTGGAAGAACCTGATGACTTATAGATATTCCTTTTAATAAAATATTTCGGTGTCCTAAAATGTGATTTTGAATAGATTTTTGGGTTGGTCAAATGATGCCTAAAGACACCTTGTTTGCTTAGGGCCTTGCTGGTGTAGAATCTAACTGATATATATTCTAATGTTATATTTTTCTGAATCTATGTTTTCAGGAGAACCTGTTGAAATGGATGGAGATCACGGTTTCAGAGCCAGAGAAGAGGACGGGCATCTCTATGAAGATGCAGGAGACCTTCATGGTCTATCTAGTGGAGACAAAGTAAGACACGTTTCACTACTTCAGTGATCGATTTAAGTGGTTGTCCGTCGCAAAAACCTACCTGAAATGCGTGCGGACAACCATGTTCGCAAGTCGCCCGTCGTGCGACCTGCACTTCTAGCTGACCCATTTTGTATCACAAAAATGAAGATCAAATTTTTCTCTGAAAGTGCTGAAAAGGCCTCAGAATGCACCAGAGAGCACCTAGATTTCAAATTTTCCCGGGGGGGGGGGGGGGGGGGGGGGGCATGCCCCCGGACCCCCCTAGCTACCGGATATTTGTGCGGACAACCTGAAACAAATTCTTAAGTTGAACACTGTACTTCCTACCCTCATCCTTTGAAATTCTAGTTCATAAGGTATATGTATGTACTTACTGAGGAGTGAGGAGTAATGCTATTTAGTGGAGCCGGGCACTTCACAGTAAGCTTCAGGGTGCGAATGGAACAATTTGCAGAAGAAAACACTGGATATGTTTTTAGCAACTTTATTGTCAAAATAACTTTTTTTCAATCCATAGGAACCATTCCACCTAGTGCTTTCTCTTATTCTCTTACCTTCAAATCAGTTTTTAATATGTATTTTGATGACTATTCACAACAAGATATATTATAAGATGAAAATGGAATAAAGTACCATTAATGGTTATACTGCTAGATATCACCCAGCACCTAATTGACCTGTCAGTGGCATAGACAGGGCAACGGGTGTAGGAAGTGCTACTAGGCTCAACAGTTCAAAAAGGTACCATTAGCCTAAGTTGGACTCCTCTAGAGATAGTCCCTTGTCCCCTAAATTTAGTAGATCTTCTACCACCTGTTTCCATGAGAATCAGTACCCCACATAATGGCATTTTTAAATGTTATAACTAAGGATTTCCTGAAGATTCAATAGTCTAGTAGGGTTACTACTCTAAAGTTTTAGTAGCCCTAACATTACAGTCTCAAAGATTTAGCTGTCATTGGCTACTGGGCTACCTTCTATGTCAAGCTTACATACTAACTATTATTATCAAGTTTAATCTGTTCCTAAAGCTCATTGGTTGATTTTTTTCAGAACTTCTGATCCCGATGCCCCAGAGTTTGGTGAGGGTCCAACATCACTATGGAGACGGTACAGCGAGTTTGAGCTGCTGAGAAACTACCTTGATGTCACGTATCCTGCCATCATTGTCCCTGTCCTGCCGGAGAAAAGGGTGAGTCTCTAGTAACCCATTTACATCGGAAATGCTGAAATTAAATGGTTGGACAACTTTAAACCTAACCCATTGAATAGAGTGATACTTGAAAAATATTTGAAAAGAGATCGTAAGGCCTAAAAAAAGTTGTTTGTTTCCTGTAACCCTACCCTAATAAGTTTTTAATCAAGAAAATCCCTACCCTAAAGTTTTTTCTGCCCTTCCAAAAACTCCAAATTAATGTTAAACATGCATAAAACACACATTTTTGAACAAAAAAATGATCCAAAAATATTTTTTTACCGACCTACCTACCCTTTTTTTCAGACCGTTACAGGAAACAAACAATATTTTTTTCTAGGCCTTACACCAACCCAGATAACACATTCTCAGCAAACATATCTCAATGTAGGCTTTTTGTTGTCAGGATATGGCCTTGTATGGTGTTCTGAATGACTCTCAAGAAGTGAATGGGTCAAATGTCTTGCAGTCACCTAGTCTTGAACCAGTCACCACGATCTGAACCACATGGGTCAAATGTCTTGCAGGCATTACATATATATATAGTTTCAAAGTTGCCCAATAGGTGTCAGGTCATCAATATTTAGGTACCATTTTAAGTCCTATATGTCAGTCAATAAATCTAGTCCCTTGAGAAGGGGACTTATTTTCTAGCTCCCTCTTGCATTGATTTTGGGGGAAAATCTTCCCAAAACAGAAAAATGGCCCAAAGTTATAAGGTTGCATTCTCACTCTAGATACACATGGGTTAAGCCATTCAGACAATTAATTCTAAAAAAATGTCTGGATTGTGTAATACAAAACCATTTATGTCTTCTGTTGTACATGCAGTAAATCTTCCATTAAAAAGGTAAGAAATATCTTCTTTGATGTGATTTTGTGATATATTTTGTTATGTTCTCTTGTTTTAGGTGTCCCACGTATGGCAAGGCATTTCCACGGACAAGTTTGACCCAGATTTCATAGAAAGGAGGCGGCAAGGTTTAGAGGTAAGACATTCATTCAGCCTCTTTTTTTAAGTCACCATAGAAGAAGAAGTAAAAATCCTCTTTAGAGAATAGCAAGAAAACCCTGTTTTTTACTGCAGAAATCAATTCAGAGAATATATTTGTGTGGGTGTGTAGATGTCCATAAAGTTAAACCTTTTGCAGTCAAATGTTCAAACCTTTTCCTGTAAAGAAAGAATTATTCCTATATTTTAAAATTTAGTAAATTTTCACAATCAGTCATTTATCATTATGTTTGGGTCATGATAGTCAACAATGAGATCCCAGACTGTAATCATTCTCTGTCATATCTGAGGATTTAACCACAATATTCTTGCACTTACCTTGTGAGGGGGCAGCCTTCTAATCCTTTTTCAAGCTGAACTATTTGTGGTGTATTATCATTACACATTATCACCTTATAAAAGCAGCTCCCCTCCCCCCCCCCCCCCCCCCTTTTCTTTTGAATATGAAATGGATTTGGCCTTTCAGTTCAACTCTCTGCCATTTGGGTATGACAGAGTTTTATCATGCATGTAGCAGCCACCTTTCTTTCTACCTGATGTCCAGAGGCAGAAGCCGGCCCAGAATAGTGGCATTTATCTAAGAATATAAGCCTCTACCTACAGATGAAACTCACTGCCACCTTAAACATGCACTGTTTTCTTCCCATGCATTTCAGAATTTTGTCCTGCGGGTAGCTGCGCACCCTGTCCTGTCTCAAGATGAGATGTTTGCAGGTTTCCTCACGCAGGCAGAGAACTGGAAAGAGACCATCTATGCAACAGAGTTCCAGAGCAAGGTAACATAATAATAATAATAATAATAATAATAATAATAATAATAATAATAATAATAAAATCTTTATTAACATATGTATTTTGCTCACTGGCACTGTTAGCTTTATTAAATCTAATTATTATAAATAATAGACCTCTGTGCTTTGAAACCATGTGCCCACAGGATTATCCAGGGGAGTAAACAAGGGAAGAGGTAAATCAATTAATTGTAGCGGGAACAATAAGATAGCGATAATAGCTCTCTGCCCATATGCGCTATTGTAAAATCCCCGTCTTTATTAAATTCTTAATTGAACTTCCTGCTGCTGTTCCCGTTCACTGCTATACTTAGATCACGCTATCCAGGGCAGTACCGTAACTGCGCTATATAATGAATACACCATATTTAAGTGATTTACAGTATATATACAATATGGCATTCATGTGGCATTGCCTAGGTTATGTGGTAGTAACATGGAAGTCTCAAGGTTCAAGAACAATCACTGCACAGGGTAATACCACAGAACAACCTAGTTTCAGCCACATGTGTGGCACAAAATGTTCCAATTTCTTTTATAAGTGAGAAACGGAATATGATTGATTTTCTTTTTGGCTAATAACCTGTCAAGCTGCCTGACAAGTTTAGTAAACTGGCTTCTGATTGGTTGATCACAGCTAATAACCTGTCAAGCTGCCTGACAGGTTTTGTAAACTGGCTTCTGATTGGTTGATCACAGCTAATAACCTGTCAAGCTGCCTGACAGGTTTTGTAAACTGGCTTCTGATTTGTTGATCACAGCCATAACTTGTTGGCCAAGCCTTCATGGTTTCTCCACAGGCATGATAAACTTAGAAAATTATATATTACCTTAGGTATTCTTTCATAGAGTTTCAAAATGAAAATAAAAACACATGGAAATAAGTGTTTATATCTCAAAAACGCTTTTGGAGGTTGAACTTGCTATGGAATTGCAAGTTTTAGATAAGCTTGGATCATTTGTGTTCCAGAGGTTTCTACATAAGGCTTGACTCATTTGCATTTATTCTTTTTAAGGCTGATTCCAAAATCAAGGCCTACATAGGATCTTTCCAGTTGAAGAAGCCGGACCGGCGCTTTGAGGAGCTGAAGAATTACAGTAACGAGCTGAAGACAAACATAAACAATATCCTGCGGATAAGAGCTGTGAGATAATACATGTTTATAGATAGTTAATAGCAAGAAATAGTTCTCAATTCATACTCAGAGTTAATTTCAGCTTGTACTATTATCCTTGGCCTTATTGCACCAATGGGACTTAAGCTTAGAGTTTGCCTTAACCCTTATGGGTTTGTTCATTACAAAATGATGCAAAAAAAACTTTAAAAAATGGCTGAAAACCTGTCTTATGGGTACTCATCTGAGAGTACTCGGCAAGAGCTATCCAATGAATACCAGCATGATGGGGTAAGATGGTTTTCATTTTTTTTTGCGTCCTTGTACTTTGGACAAAAGTAGCCTCAGCATTGGAAGGGTTAAGGCATAACTGTATTGTCTTCGACAATCATTGCTTTTGTTGTAGACAAGTTTCAATATCAAGTCTAAATCTAAGCCTTAAGCCGTTGGTGCAACTGGACCCTGGACACATGAGATAGACCCATTCATGCTGCGTTACCTTTAAAAACTGTGGATGTTAATGTACTTGTGAACTTCATTTTAGAATAAGATATGAATTTGCGGAATATAAAGACAGTTATCTGCTTAGTTTTAAGTAATATTTTTGCTTTAAGCATCTTCATAAAGACATTTGTGTCCAAAGTATTAAACTTGCCACAGACCTAGAGGCTTTTTGACTGCTACGGGCATGAATGGGTTTACCTTTAATTGTAAATGGACAACTCAAATTGGCCTGCTCAGCCCTATTGAAAAGACTACTCGTACAACTCACTTTTCAATGTAACATTCATACAAAGTCTTGGCCAGCAGGGCAACTGGGAGTCATTTGGACCTCCAAAGCCCCAAAAAATCACCCTCAGGGTGAGTAATTTCTTCAAACGTCATTTTCAAACATATAAGTGAATTTTATTCACCCCATAACGAATCCTGTGTTATTAGACAAGGATATTATACCCAAAGATTATACAATTGGCAATTTTGGGTAAGAAGTTTCTAAATCCTGGCTAAGACTCTGATTCACATAATTTGTTCTAATACTAACTTATTGGTTATAATGATTTTGGCACCTTCTATGTATATATTTGGGTAAGCATTTAATAGTCTGCACAACCAGATCTTTCAAAGAACTTGCCCAAAGAGCTATGTATGTCGTACTCACAGACTCCCCGGGATAATCACTTCCTAAACTTTGATGTCTAGTCCTGTTGCGAACAATTAGGCCAAGCGATATGAATTTGGAGAAGAGCTGCACTCATTTATGTAGCCTGCCTCCCAGGCCATATTCAAATGTCCTCCCTTGTGGATAGATGGCACTGCGGTATACTACAAGGCCAGTTGGCTAATCCACCCCTTGTGTGGCAATTGTGTGAACTAAATTGTCAAACAGTAGGCCACAAGTCCCTATGTAGTAACCTATACACTGTAGGTGCAGGCATTTATATATAATAAAGTAAAAACAGAGTAGAGCCTTGTAGCTAGGCTATCATTTATGGAGAACAGCCCATAAGCCTACCAGCAATTTGAATCGTGAGCTCACATGCTCAACAACACATTCTATTTTACCTATCTTTTCATTTAACATATCTAGAGTCTGCATGTCCCTTTATGTTGGGATTTGTGTGAGTTTGTCACCCAGTGTCTTAGCCAGGATTTAGAAACTGCGTGCCTAAAATTGGCAGTTGTAAAATTTTTGGGCGTCCAAATCTTTAAGGGGGATCACAATATACTCATATTTCAACCATAAACATTTATAAATTCATCGAAATACGGCATGATATCATTAAACAATGACAATGGAATTATAAGGAGAATGAAAAAATTCAATTGTAAGCTTGAGATTGAGATTTTGAGAAATTCCACACTAAAACAATTGGGTGTCCTGAGGGGTTCTTTTTAAGGGTTTGGGTGTCCAAAAAGGCACCCAGACACCCTGCTGGCTAAGACCATGTTGTCACCTGTGTGTCTATGACTAAGCATGCTGTAACAAACACAACTTAGTACGCCTGATGTCCTTCTATTCATCACCTGATCATGCTAATATAACCATCTTTCTCGGGTGGAATAAAGTAAAATACAATATGAATACAGTGTCTATTTAGATGTATTAAACTTCATGAAATAAAGGAAGAGGCTGAAAAAGCCATATCTGTATGCATGCTCATGAGTGGTGAGTGCAGATCTAATATGAATTGCATAAGTGTAATCTTCTCTAAGTGATATTTGCTTGAGAAAATGCGCCAGTATTGTACATTTTGCCAAAAAGTCCGGGGACTACTCTCTAAGTGTCATTTATAAACCCAAGACGTCCCAGAACAACCAAATGGTTTGGTTAGGAATTTCTGAAAATGTCAGTTTGAAGCTTATATTAAATGTAAATGTTCACTTCAATGTAAATGCTAAGAGTAGTCATTTAATAGCGAGTACATAGTCTTAGCCAGCAGGGCGTCTGGGTGTCTTTTTGGACACCTAAACCCCTAAAAAGCACCTCTCAAGACACCCAAAATATTTTGTGAGGAATTTCTTAAATAATGTCAATCTCAAACAAATAGTAAATTGTGGTCTCCCTTAAATATTTGGACACCCAAACTTTTTACAATTACCAATTTTGGCACCCAGTTTCAAATTCCTGGCTAAGACCCTGAGCGAGTAATAGTGTGTTTGTGTGTTTTAATAGTAAAACTGAGTTTTGATATTACCTCTGTACTACACCCTTCCTATCCTAACAATTCTCAACGTATGGGTGACATCTGATAGCTATGTACACATAACACACATGGGAGGACTATGAAGTGGAAAATATTTAATGAAAATTTGCACAGCTCCAATGCGAGCTCATGTTTTCATCAAATATTTTCCCTAATTGGTGTGTTAAACCTGCATACTTGTCAGATCCCCTTGGTGATGGGTCGTTACTAGCAGTCAACACTGGTCAAAAACTTGTCCAAATCAAATGATCAGGTTTTTATTCATCGTCTAACCACTTACAATTGTCTAAACACATCAACATCAAATGATCAGGTTTTTGATTCATTGTCTTATTGCAAACAAATCAAATGATCAGGTTTTCAATTCATTGTCTAACCACGGCTGAATCAAATGCTTAGGTTTTTGAATTATTGTCAATCTAAATCTAAATCAAATGCTTAGGTTTTTGAATTATTGTCAATCTAAGTCTAAATCAAATGCTCAGGTTTTGAATCATCTCTTAACCAAATACAAATGAAATGCTCAGATAGTTGATTCATTATCCAAGTCAAATGTTCAGTTGTTTGATTCAACATTTAACCAAGTCAAATCAAAGGCCCAAGTATCTAATTCATTGTACAAATCAAATTCTCAGATTTTTTTTTCATCATTCTTTTTGAATAATGATTTAACCACATACAAATCAAATGCTCAAGTTTTTGATTCACTGTCTAACCACATACAAATCATGCTCACGTTTGTGATCCACTATCTCACCTCGTCAAAATCAAATGCCCAGGTTTTTGTTTCACTGTCTATGACTAACCACACACAAATCAAATGATCATTTTTTTGTGTCTAACAATGTCCGAATCAAATGCTTAACCCTTATGTTGCTGATGGCTAATTTGGTCAATACAAAATGATACAAAAAACCTGAAAAATGACTGAAACCCTTGGACATGGGTACTCATGTCTGAAAGTACTCAGCGAGAGCTTTCCAATGAATACCAATATGACAGGGTTTCGATGATTTTCAAAAATCTTTGCATCCTCGTGCTTTGGACGAAAGTAGCCTCAGCATTTTAAGGGTTAAGATTGTTGGTCCATTGTCTAACCACATCCAAAATAAATACTCAAGTTTTTGACTGAATGTCTGACGGCTAGTAGTTTTTGGAAAGTGAAACTAACCATCTGCCCTTTCCTGCTGCAGAAACTTGCTGATAGGCAGTATGGCATCCACAAGATCCATGCTAACTATGGGCGGGTCTTCAGTGAGTGGAGTGGTCTTGAGAAGGATATGGGGGACGGCCTGCAGAGTGCCGGACATTTTATGGATGTGTAAGTTATCAGAAATACCGTATTCGCCCGATTAAGCGCACTGTCTTAAATAAGCACCCCCCCCCCCCCCCCCAATTTTTCGCTGATTTCTGGAGACCAGCAAGCGCCAAGTAATCGTCTCCTCATGTTAAATTTCTACTGTTTTAGTAGAACGAGAAGGTATATAGATGGCGACCGTAACTGCCATCTATCGGCCATTTCTTGTTGCGGTACATAACTACGCGATCAGCACTCATTGGGGGTGCAGTTATACGAATGTTTGACAAAACCCCTGCTACAGAAAAATTTCCCAACTTGCACCCGCACGGTGCGCTTAATCGGGCGAATACAGTATTTCAAGTATTGTACTGGCTTCCCAGAAATAAACAGTGTATATTTTGTTAGTAATAATGAAAGTAATAGTTTTAGTTTGTCCTGGTAACCAAAAGGGTAAATGGTAGATCAATTAAGGTAGATCAATTAAGTTGCAGTTAAGGGATTTCCCTGCATCTAAGAAGTAGACAATATTTATTTAATGAATTTTCAAGATCCAGTATTTTAAATTTTGCATGGTTGCTTAAAGGTGAATGGTATATCTTTTATTAATGTTATATGCTGGATTTTTAGATTCCTCGTTGTTAAAAAGTCAATTGTATAGATTTTTGTTTCTACTCTGTATTTTCCAGCATAGTGTATGGGTGCTTGGGGCTTTCACTTCTGCTATGCTTACAAAAGTGAATGATTAAAACACATTGTGAATCAGTAGATTTCTTAACATTTCTTGAAATCATAGGCTGCAGCATTTCAGGTTTCTTAGATCATCTGGAGTTTAATGTAGCGTAATCTGACTTGTGAATGAATTTGTTGATTGCAGTATATAGAACAAATACATGTTTATTACAGCTATATCCTGGGCTAAAACTAAACTACAATAAACTAAAAACAATACACCAAAACTTTTTAGTTAACAGATAGAAGTACTCAGTCAAACATGTTCTGGATGGGTACATCCTGGTATTCTAGTTCTCCCAGTCTGTTTCTATACATGTAAAGCTTGGCTTGTGGTTTGGTTTCTGCCATGTGAAGGCTAAATCTAGACCAAAAAGTTTTAAATGGTGAATACGGGTGAACTCAAATAGCCAAAAAGATATTTGTATTGTAACGATCCCTTAGAGTGAGAGCATGTATTGATTTTGTTATTAGAAAGTTGTTGTTTGTGATATTGTATTATGAAAAATTGTATTCGATACAGAAATTGTCAGTTTGCTAGAAGTTGTGTTATTGTGCATGCATGGTGATAGGTAGGTGAAATGATGAATTTCCTCAGCATGCCTTTTTCTCCTCTGTTTCCTATCTCTCTGATTTGCCTCTATCACTCTGCCTCACTGACAGGTATGCCTCTTCAATAGATGCCATGCTAGAAGATGAGGAACAATTTGCAGATCAGCTGAAAGAATACTATGCCTTTTCAGAATCACTCAGGTAAGGAATGACATCTTGTTAGGTTTCTTAGAATTAGACCGGCGACAGTCCCGACAAGTACTCATATCAACAGAAACTCCACCTGGTGACAGTTTTCAAAATGACAATCACTGGTATTCAGGGAAGCTCCACCTGTTGGTAGTTTTCAAAAGGACTATTACTGGTAATGACTGAAGCACCACCTGACGAAAATTTACAGAATGACAGTCACTGTATTGACAATAGCTCCACCTGGTGACAGTTTTAAGAATGAAAACTACTGGCATTGTTAATAGCTCCACCTGGCGGCTGTTTGCAGAAGGACAACATCTGGTATTGACAGGAGCTCCACCTGGTGACAGTTTTTAGAATGAAAACTACTGGCATTGTTAATAGCTCCACCTGGCGGCTGTTTGCAGAAGGACAACATCTGGTATTGACAGGAGCTCCACCTGGTGACAGTTTTTAGAATGAAAACTACTGGCATTGTTAATAGCTCCACTTGGCGGCTGTTTGCAGAAGGACAACATCTGGTATTGACAATAGCTCCACCTGGTGACAGTTTTGAGAATAAAACATACTGGCATTGACAACAGCTCCACCTGGTGGCTGTTTTCAGAAGGACAACATCTGGTATTGACAGGAGTTCCACCTGGTGACAGTTTTTAGAATGAAAAATACTGGCATTGACACAACAGCTCCACCTGGTGGCTGTTTTCAGAAGGACAACATCTGGTATTGACAGGAGCTCCACCTGGTGACAGTTTTTAGAATGAAAAATACTGGCATTGACAACAGCTCCACCTGGTACCTGTTTTCAGAAGGACAACATCTGGTATTGACAGGAGCTCCACCTGGTGACAGTTTTTAGAATGAAAAATACTGGCATTGTCAATAGCTCCACCTGGCGACTGTTTGCAGAAGGACAACATCTGGTATTGACAATAGCACCACCTGGTGACAGTTTTGAGAATAAAAAATACTGGCATTGACAACAGCTCCACCTGGTACCTGTTTTCAGAAGGACAACATCTGGTATTGACAGGAGCTCCACCTGGTGACAGTTTTTAGAATGAAAATTACTGGCATTGACAATAGTTCCACCTGGTGGCTGTTTTCAGAAAGACAATCACTGGTATGACAGTGACTCCACGGGAAACGAATGCTTACTTTGCTTTCAATCTTGATCAGAGTTTTGCCTTCTGTGCATTATTATGACTTATTAACCCTTATTCAGTGGTAATGTATAATTAGCAATTAGTAATTATGTATTTATAATGCAAAAGATGAAACTTAGTTCAGTAACAAGGGACTTTCAACCAGTTCTTAGTCACTGCATTTTATTAGATAACAATGTAGTGGTATATTTTCTGTTCTCCAGGTCAGTTTGTCGAAAGCAAGAGCATATTCAGCTGGACCTAGAGAGACTAGAAAATGAGCTTTCCTACATAGCTCAACAGAAAGAACAACTGGTAAGCACCTACCTTCTCCGTTAAAAATTTTTTTATTTCTTCATATAACTGAAATATGCACAAACCTGTTTAAACTTAACTTTAAGTATTTATTAGATGTATTTTGACTCTATAAACACCTGGAAATCTTCATTAACTCATTTGCCCTTCTAGTGCAGACAGCGTTTGACATTTTTAGAAAAAGATATCTCGACAAATAGTGGAATAGTATTATAAGAGTGATATTTGCAAAATTATTTGAAGAGAGAATGAGAGAATCAGTCAAATGTTTTTCAAAATACAGGTAAGTTTAAAGAAATGTTGATGAGAACATTATCGAGAACTCTCCTTTAAATGCTTTACAAAATCACTTATTTCCAAGTTATTGTCACAAGTATCAAAGATCCAGATGATAATTTAAAGAGGTACTCTTGACCTATTTACACTCAGACCGGCCAAAGGAGGCCTGACGATTTTGGAAATATTTCCCTTACAAAAGTATTTTTTTGAAAACATTTGAATGAGAAATGTTGATCAGAAGTCAAACAACATATCTCCTTCTAATATCTTATGAAATTTCACCTTATTTCCAAGTTATTATCAAAAGTATGAAAGTAGCAGACGATATTTGGAGAGGAACTCTTGAGTGTGAATGGGTTAAGCATTAAAGTGTTGATATGTCCATTTGTGGCAAGCCATGACTATGCTTCAGATGTTATAAGGTTTGTAGTGTCTATATATCTGCATTGAGGTCATAGGTCGGAGGTCATAGGTGCACAATATAGAAGTGTCACTCCCTTAGCTCAGGTCATACATACAGGGTACAGGGTATGTACAAACCAGTGGTACTACATAGACCATCCATGCCTGAAACCTTCATTGACAAGTGTCCTTTGGATCAGTCGAGTTTTTGAAGAACATCACAGTTGAACGTTGAGTCACATGATATTTTAGAAGAGTTGCATTTTAAATTCTGATCAACATATATTTTCCTCAATCATTTACGACAAGTTTTGTCTGGATCAATAGACTTTTTGAATTAAATCGCAGTTAAACATTAAGTGACATGGTATTTGTAGTGTATTTTGAGTTCTGATCAATATGTATTCTTCAATTACTTCTTAAAAATTGCTCTGATCAAAAGATCTCACATTTAAGTCACGGCCTTTTAATACAACAAGTGTTAATGGTAAAGTAAAAAATAAAGTAAAAATCAACCTGATATTTTTTAATGATACAGCCTGCCTCCAAGAGACCTCATTTTGTTAAATCTAGCACTGAAAACTTTAGAAATTTTACTAATAGATAGCGAACTGCCTTCGCTCTGAGACATTCAGGTAGTTGTTTAAAGTCAATTTCATATCATCAAGCAGTACGTTTATAACAGATCTTAAATGTAATAATACTTTTCCCATTCAGTATCAGTATTTGTTATTATATCGCGTACTGATACCAATCCCTACATATAACTAAGTTGACTTTCCAAAGTAAGTGTTTGTTGTATTGTTTTTGTTGCTGTAACAGCTCATGCCCGTTCAGGTTGGTACAAATCCCTTCATGGCCCCATTAAAGGGTCTGCCTCCTCAGGTCTTAAGGTGGCTTTTGCTCATGCACTAACTCTCTAATGCCTACAAACATGCAGCATCTGTAATATCATTTTGCACTATTTACCATGTGTTTGGCTAAAATGAATGCAAGTTGGAATTGGTTTAATTCTGTTTCCTCTTTTTTGCTTCAACCCTTCCAATGCTAAGGCTACTTTCGTCCAAAGCACAAGGGTGCAAAGTTTTTTGTAAACCATCTAAATCCTTTCATGTTCGAATTCATTCACATTCATTAGCTCTCACTGAGAACTCTCATATGAGTACCCATGTACCAGGGTCTCAGTCTTTTTTCAGTGTTTCTGCATCATTATATATTGGCAAAATTAGCCAGCAGCAGCCTAGAGGTATAGCCTTCTCATTAAGTCATGGGTTCAGGTGCCTATCAATAGAAGGAGCTGTGAATGGTGTTAATTTACTTGGGATCATCATGTGTTAGTGATGATCTCCTCTAATTTTGGCAATGTGTGCTGCTTGTTAATGTTTATATTCAATACAGTGATATGTCTGTTACTTTGGTGTTGCAAGAGAATTATGCCATTAAAGTGCGCCCTCTTTTGTCCAAGCAGCTGAACCTTCTGAAAAAACAGTTTCTCATATTGCTGCAATTAACATATTTCTTCTGCTTTCTTTAAAGTTTTTATCATCCTTATTTACATTTTGATGATTTTATCAGTTTATTTTCATTTTGATGTTTTTATCATCCTTATTTACATTTTGATGATTTTATCATCCTTATTTACATTTTGATGATTTTATCATCTTTATTTTTATTTTGATGTTTTTATCATCTTTATTTTCACTTTGATGTTATGGTCCATGGTGTTGTTTCTGAAGCATTTCTATATCCCAGTGACATTAGATGTAATTCAGAGTTTCTTGTGAAACCTATCGGTGGATATTGTGAATGTTAAAATTCCAGTTTGTGGGCTTATGTAATTTTAAACCATTTCTAACACCACGCATGGCATCTGCTGCATTACATTAAGAATGAAATACCTAAAGACACATGTTGCTGATGCATGTGCTTCAAGAGGAGTTGGAAATATGTTTGATATAATTCAATTATTTTGGTTCCATTTATTCCAATTTATACACACCAGTTGCCAGCAGTGTTAATGTAGCTTCAATGATTCCCAAAATCTGATTGCTCGTAATTATAAAAATTCAATCAAGGAGGGCAATTTATGAGTATGTATGTAAAAAGGCTAAGGTTTAGGCCTGGGTAGATATTATTGGTAATTAATTTCACATGGTGGGGCCATTGCTGATCCTACAGATACAATTTACTGTAAAGCCTCAATGGGCAGACCTCTGTATTATTGCGAGGTCTTCCACTCACCTTGAGTTGATAAAGGCCATTAAATTACACATTGAAAGTGACTCATCAGATGTCCTGGAATTTTAATAGAGTATGTGTTTGCCAAGCAACCTCATTACTAATTGTATGTGAATAAGTGTCATTTGACTGGCAAATACTTTGGGTGTGTAGTTTAGTCATCATCGTAGGTTTCTCAAGTGGTCAAGTATGGACTTTCCAGTTTGAAGGTGAACTGATCATTTCTGCTTGAAAGGAATGGAATTTAGAATCCAATTACCGTGACGTATCTAGCCATATTTTGGCTGAACCCTTACGAGCCACTTGTATGCGGTGGAGGTAACCAGGTAACCTTGGGAAAACCACCGCCAAATCGCAAGTCACTGGCAACTTTCTCACAAACCCTGAGACAAATGCGAGCCAAAGCATTTGTGAGAGACAGCAACTATCAAGATGGTGCCTGCTTTGTCATTTTTTCTTATCCAATTTACCTTCCTGATGTGCTTACTAAAGTTATTTTTACATGCAAACTAATATTTTGAACCTTGTCATTGACATTTATCAAAGTGCTGCAGTTGATATATTTTGATAGAATTTTCAATTATGTTTGCTCAGGTTGAATTTAGACAACATGTGGGTAAATGTTAGTTGATAGTTAGGTTGAAAAGGCGATAAAGAAAACTAACTTTTAAAAGTAGAAGTGAAATAACTTTATATTTCTCAGTAATGAATGTATATGCTGGTTTCTGACAACACCTCTTTACGGAGAGTGGATCTATGTGCTCTGTTCTGCAGTATTAATTGTTTAACTGGTACTTTTCAGAACCAGTCTAAGGCTGCGTTCTCGCTGAGTTCGATGCGTACCCGGCTGTTTGGTTCGGACACCCCGGAACAGAAGGAGGTGAAGCTGGCTCAGCTGGAGGAGGACCTCAAGAGAACAGAGACACAACTCAAAACACAGACAGCAGAGGCTCAGTAAGAATTGTTTCTAATTTTGATTATCGTCACTTTTTAGCCAAATTGCGGCTAAATTGTAACTAAAGCCTAAAAAAAGAAATTGGTTGTTTCCTGTAACGGTCCGGGAAAAAAAATAGGGTAGGTAGGTCGGTAAAAAAAAGAATTTTTGATTATTTTTGTGGTCAAAAATGTGTGTTTTATGCATGTTTTACGTTGCATGGGAGTTTGGAGGGCGGGGAAAAACTTAAGGGTAGGGATTTTTTTGAATAAAAACATGTTAGGGTAGGGTTACAAGAAACAAACAACTTTTTTAGGCCTAACCAGTTGTATATGGTATTGGAAACTGGAGTACCCTGTGAAAACCACTGGCTATCCCCTCAAAGGATCATTAATCATTAAAAGAATATTAGTATTATTGAGAATGATAATGATGACATTATGGTAGTTTTGTTATTTCACCATTCCCACACCTCATGTTAAAAAGCAGGGTAAATGTATGATCTATGGTTGGATGTTTTATGATCTAGTCACTTTAGGTCATCTTTTAAAAGGTAGAGCTGTACTCCCAGCTGCCAGGATGTCACTTTTAAGATTATTTCAAAATATCTTAGCATGTCTCATACATATTAATTTAGAGTAGGTTCTTACATCTGTTAGTGAATAATTTCACTCTTTTCAGGGAATTTGTTGAAGCAGCACTGAAGGACATAGAAAGGTTCAAAAGACAGAAAGTAAAAGACATGAAGGAAATCTTTACCAATTATGCAATTATGCAAATAGAGAGGTGTAAAAAGGTAAGTTAGAAAACTATATTGGACTGAATTATGTCTTCTAGAAAGGTATTAGTGGCAATAATGCATAACAAGATATGATTTTCTTTATCAGAAGGAAATACACATATTTTTATTCTAGATTTAAGAGACAGTCATGGTATAAATGTTTAACTGCGCAGTGAAAAATATGCACAATATGCTCTACAATGTTATCTTAGAAATATGTAGAATCAAACATTTAGAAGATGTGTTCTCAACATATTGAGATATAAGGTTGTATTTAAGTATTCAGTAGGACCTATGTTAAGTATGAAGAGTAGTTATGGGCCTATGATCAACTAAAAATAGAGGTTTCATCTCCACAAATAAGGAAAAATTTAAGTTAGCAGACTAAACTTAGTCAGCAAAAGGACGCATATGCACTATCATTCATCTAGATATTTATTGTGTATTGTATTTTTTCTCTTTGTTCTTTAGGGGATGCAGGTGTGGCAAAGTACTAAGGACTGCTTTCACAAGATATGAGGCATACCTAGGGAGATGCTGGTAAAAAGTACATATTTAACTGATGTACACATATGCAGATACATATTCACTTCTAACTGAGTAAAGACTGAATAATGGTATTCATAAAATTGTATTGAAAGCAATGCATTTCATTTTGCCTGAAAATTTCCTCTCAAGTGCACTTTATGAAACTGTTTAAATTGGAAAAGGGATTGTAGCTGAAATGCTGTGCAGAAGTTGAGATGTATTTTTACTCTAAATGTGAGTAAAAAGTGTTCAATAGAATGTGCGAGGTTAAACTGGTTATACCAAAGTTATTGCTGGTGTAATGTTGTATATACGTTTCAATGTGTTTGAAAAGTTTTTAATCAAATGTGTTCAGTTAAATTGACAAAATTGAAAAACGGATTGCTGGTGTAATTCTCTACGCATATTAAGATGTATATTTATGTAAAAGAGAGAGTGCTGGAAGCGTAAGAGCATTTGAGTAGAATGTGTTTGATTTATCTGTTCTAGGTGGATCAGAAATAACTGTGAATGATTTATACTGAAGGCTTTGTTTTTCTTCAGTGTAAAATATAGGATTGGTGTATTGGAGTATAAGGTTGAACTATCTTGACCATGGAAAGGGTATATGCTTTTTCATTTCTGCAAATTACCATCTCTATATTAAGCAAAATAATTTCCGTGTGATACCACTCTTAGATGTGTATTTTTAAAAGGACTTCTGCTGTTCTTACTTTGAAGTGAAGTGATCTAAGCTATGACATGAAAAATTGTTATATCGAAGTGGATTATAGTGTTTCCATTGTTATTTACAGGGAAAAGAGAGCATTTGTTTACAAGGAAGACTAATATAATCTAATCTAAAACTACTGAATATAATATTCTTATGATAAGTTGAAAGTATAAATATATGTAAGTATATATATATATATATATATATATATATATATATATATATATATATATATATATATATATATATATATATATATAGTATATGTATATATTTATATATGTATGTATATATACATATACATCTAAAAGGAAAATCTTGCTAGATCGGACAAAGAGGGACCAAGGTGAAAAAGAATGAGTTATCCAAAGTCCAAGTTACGCCAATTTGTTTGAATATAAAAAAGAGTACTTGATATGCTTAGAGTTAACCCTCAGAAAGTATCAGTACTGAACCCATTGGTCTCTTTATCTGGAGGTAACACATGGTCCATCTAATTTGGACAGAACTCATCAACATGCATTGCTTCTCCGTGGCACTTGTTTATTTTACAATTAGGTTTTTTTAAACCTAAGACATTGTTCTCTCTGAGCTCGCTGTATTTTTCTTTTTGTTAATCATATCAGTTAGATCAACAGGGTACGGATATATTGGGAAGTAGAGACACATATCTTATCTTTAAATACCACGGAATCTACAAATTGATATGTGATATGCGAGAATTGAGTAAACCTTTTCATGCTCACATAGTTACATTGGTTACATTGAGACAGTTGCAAATTTCTAAATTGAAATGACACTTAAAAACCCAGTGGATTATAAGTTTCTAAACTATTTGTATTGTTTTGTCACCCAAGGGTATTTCATGCAATCCTGTATTTGCAGTGTATTCTGGGCGATTGTAGATGAATAGGCTTAAATTGAATAACAGACCGATAGGTACCATTAAATATAATTAGGGGTGTCCAACTGGCATAGCTGCAAACGTGTAAGAAATTTCAAAACATGCAATATGCCATATCCAATCACCTCACTTTAACTCCACAGATTCTGGCACAGCATGGAGATCTCCTCAACAACTGTGGTCTGGATCAATGGATATTCTTAAAGTAATTTTGAAATTTAGCATGAATTCACAAAATGTTTAAAAACGGTTTCTGTAATTGTTTTGATCAAGATTGTTTCTACTAACAGTTCTTTAAATCTAATCTATGGTCAAAAGGGTTGTACCAAAATAATTAGGATGTTTTTGGCCACTGCAAGCATTTATTTCGATGTTGTGCTTAGCCTCAACTCTCTGGTTCTGTCGCTGGGATGAACACAACCCTATTGTGTTTCAACTTACTTCACCTGGGAATTAAACCTTATGCTGCTGGCGGCTTAGTTGGCCTATACAAAATAATGCAAAGATCCTGACAAATCACTGAAACCCTGGCATATGGGTACTCATCTGAGAGTACTCTGCGAGGGCTATCCAATGAGTACCAAGATGACAGGGTTTAGATGGTTTTCAAAAATCTTTGCATTTTTATGCATTGGACGAAAGTAGCCTTAGCATTGGAAGGGTTAAACTTATCGCATTATGTGAACTCAGTTTAGTTAAACATATCATTTTGTGTCTTTCATAAGGATATGCTAGTCACCGTAGGGTTATCTATGATTATTTGTGAGTTTATGAATGATTGAGTTTTACTCAGAACACTCCAGTCAAATCAGATATTCCAGGTCATCTGGTTTCATTATGATGCTCAGGATAAACGGAAATTGGATATTATTGACCTGTTTCAAGAGACAGAATTTGGCATTTTCCTATCTATTTATTAAAGGTGGTGTATGCATGAAAAATCATTTTATCAGGTTACTAAGCCAGTAAATTGGATATTATATCTTGCTTGCTCTCAATGATTTGAAATTGCCAATATGATTTATTTCATAGATGTCGGCGAGAGAGTTATCTTAAAGGTGTTATATTGTTTTACTGTAGAAGTAATTGAATTATGTGGGCATTGTGTACAAGAGATGCGGTTGAGTCATAGGATGCAAGATGCTATTGCTAATGTGTAAAAAATAAAATATCTCAACCTACTTAACTGTGTGTGTAATGTATTATATATCACCACCATATTTGTTGCCAGGGTCTAAAAAGGGCGCTCCCCATTTTATTTTCCCAATATTGCTGCTGGTTGGCATTTTTCAAGATGGCATTCGAGTTACCTAGGAATGTATGTTGGCGAAAGAATAGAATAAAATAGCAAAAATATGAAAGGATTAAGGTAGAGTTTTCAATATTCTAAATTGGTCATTTGTGGATTCTTGATACTTTAAGATTATCCTCCACGAGCACATCATAAGCTACGCTACAGAGCATCTGAAAAGCAACACTCCTTTTATTTTGTTTTCTCAAAGTTCAAGTTTATCAGGAATGGATCTGTCATTAAATGCTTAGCTGTGCCACACCATGGTTACTGAATGGAACACGGGACTGGATAGTATGATATCTGATAAAAAAAAACTACTTTGGATTTATTCAGTGAAAGTTAT
>OZ012689.1:30082234-30108466 GCA_963942565.1 Maea johnstoni
TTGTTGTTTTAATTTGAAGGCATTGCCCTTTTCATATACGGCTGACATTCATTTGATTTTATTCCAGATGGAATGTTTTGGCTCAGTCGTTATTACTTGTAGAATTTTATAAATATACTAATTATAGTTTCTGTTAAAGCTAGTGTTCATAAAATTATTACAAAAAGGCAATGAACGAAGGTACCACCTTATTTGAATTGTTAGTAAACGGTGCAGACGCTACTACTCATTATTTACAACACTGGGTGCTTTTATTATGTCCGGGAGCTGGAAAGTCAGGTTACATCCTAAAGGCACTTTAGGCTCTGTTACCAAAGGTTTTAGATTACTGTCAGATATTTATTAGTTCTTAGTACCTAGTCCTACTGAGCCATCTTGTGGGTCTGTTTTGCTAACAATTCCATCAGGTTAAAGGCTGCAAATCCTTGCATGTGTTTAGATAAGCCAAAGCCAGAATCATGAATTTGATACTTCTCCCATTGGTTTTTCAATGAAGGTTTCTTTAAATGGTGTTAAGTGGTCATCCTTTTTATAACCAGTGACAATATGGCGGGCCCGATATCCAAGTGGTACAAGACCCTTTACTCTCACTCCTCGCTCTCCCTCATCCCTGCCTGGAAGTCCAATCCGGCTCTAGCCATGCAAGGAATCAACAGTGACTGTTGGTCAGGTTGTGTTTTTCTAGGGTATTACAGTTTCTTTTGCTGTCATTAACCGACTAGTGACTATTAAGCCTTGATATGACAGAGGAAGTGTTAATAAATGAAATTCCAAATTTCAGATTGGTATTATTATATTGAACTTTCTTTTTCAAAATTCTCTGCAATGCAATGTTTTGATGTCTCTCAATGTTGAAGTAATTCATCAACAAAATGTCTCAAGGTATGATGTGACAGTTACACTCCACGAGCATATGATACAATTCTGAATTCAAAAAGCAATTACCATTTATCAATTTTCAGTAAATTTACGTCAGGCATACTTGAAATATCAACATACGTTTATCCGCATTAAGTCTGCATTTTCGTTGAAATGTCCAAGCCCCGGCATTAGAGAGACAGGTGACCCCTTGGTTCGCTTTGTCTATGAGCAAAAAAAATCTAGAAAATTCCAGTGAGAGGCATGTCACCAATACAGTGGGCTTCCTTCCAATATACTTGATTTGCGAGTTGCCCTAGGTTTTATTCTTCGGTGGGCTACCGTCCCGAACCGGTATTGCGTCAATGCAAGTACATCCTCACCCAAACGAACACGCACATTTACATTCCTGGAAAGCATCCATCTTAATCAAATCCTTAAAGAATGTGCAGTGCCAAATGTTAGAACAGCACTGCATCACTATGAGGTAAGACCTAGAAACACAAACCTCTCCGCATTCGTTGTATAATCTCCCACTTCGTTGATATTCATTCGTATGCCATACAGATATGCCTGTTCCTATTTTTCTTTGCTCTGTATTGATTACTTCTGTTATCCCGAGATAACTATGCACCATAACATTGCTTCAGAGACATGGATCCATTCAATTTTTACCAACATATCTATCCATACGTGATGAGTGTTTCCTTCGTCAGAATGACATGTAGGTCAAACGAGTCCAAATCGAAGAGTGGCTTTTGTGTTGTCATTGAATGGGGCAATATCCTATTAATTATATTACTATACTGAAATGCTAGGTGAGAATGTAAACAGTATTTCAAGTTATTTGTTATTCATACAGTTTTATGTCTTCATTCCAAAATGCGTTCGTGCAATTAGCAACACAAATAACATTTTGATAAAAAATTAAAACAACACGTGTCTTCCGTTTTGAGCACGTTAAGAATGATTAATTATGATTAATCATTACATTTACAATAAGAACCATTTGGATGTCACTGCTTGCTAGTGTCCTTACTTATAAGTTCATACATATCTGATATTGGTAGCAATGCGTCTCCAGTACATCGTCAGCAACTTCATGACAATAGCTTAAAGGGCAAATGCACCATCAGAGTGATTTAGGTTCAAAATGGGCTTATACATGTCACCTTTCAAATAAGACCTCCCCCGAACCTGTCCTCTTCAGCACTACTCAGTTATAGCTTACAGAAGTTCAGCAAGCAACAGTCCTGAAGCAGCTATACAGGGCCTCCATGCATCCCAAGATGCACTCTGTTTTTGACACCTTCTAAGCACCAGCCTGTGTCACTAGTGCTTAACAGATAGCAGTAATAGGGGGCTGGGCTCCCCTTTCCTGCTTAGATTTTCATTACTGGCTTTCAATAAGTTGTCACAATTCCCAACGATTGAACTTCTTCAATTTCCTATTGTATATTCAAACAATCCTTGGAAGTTATTTGTAGCTTATTTTTGGGTAGAAACCATTACTTCCTAATTGCTATGAAATCAGTTTGTGCTTATCACTCACAGGAAATTGCAACACTTGTGTCAGTTAGCAGTTACTCATGGGAATAGTGTAGGACTTATTAGTATGTGTATTCCTTCACTTCCTGTTATCAAGATGCTATCTTTGAGTAAAGAACCTGGCACAATTGAGTAAAGGATCATGTGGGTCTAAGGGAGAAGTTCCCTAGGTGAGTCAGATATTTCCATTCCTCCAAATTCCTGAATCGCTCAATTCTGCCATACTATGTAAGTTTAACTTCTTGAAGTTTTATTTGCTTCCAAAATTGTGATCAGGGATGAGCCAGGAATAAAAATTAGCAAGAAAGGGAAAGCCATGCAGGCTTCTCTGCTACTGCTATCTCTGAAGCACTAGTGACACAGGTTGGTGCTAAGAAGGTGTCAAAAACAGAGTGCATCTTGGGATGCATGGAGGCCCTGTATAGCTGCCTCAGGACTGTTGGTTGCTGAACTTCTGTGAGCTATAACTGAGTAGTGCTGAGGAGGACAGGTTCGGGGGAGGTCTTATTTGAAAGGTGACATGTAAAAGATCATTTTGAACCTAAATCTTTCTGATGGTGCATTTGCCCTTTAAAGCCGTTTCCTGCACCTATTAACCTATGACCAATTGCATTAAAAGCTTCCATTCCCTTAAGTGCAAAGCCATGAACTCGTTGCTGGCATTAAAAATCTATCTTGCATTTGAGACCAAATGCAAGCTTCAATGTATGTGCATACAAGGAAAATCTTAGGCAAGGTGAAAGGAGTGGAGTTGAAAGGAGTGGAAAGTATTATGAAGATAGTGCCGCTGGTCGCAAAGGTTAGGCAAACAAATATAGGTTAATGGTGGATCAGTGCGCCAAAATAGGGACTCTGGCGCATGGATTAATGTCTCAAGGGGAATGGATAAAGGTACAATGATTTAGTGAAATATGAGAAATGAGGGTAGTAAGTAAAAACTCCATTTCAAAATCCATTTTTTACGAAATCATTACATATCGAAGAATAATAATATATTTACTTTATGACATTTTGAACGTAGATTGTCAATGCCAACAAGATTGTTTTAGCAGAAGCACATTGAACTGTATACCTATCAGGTGTTGCCAATGAACGAGCTATTATTAAAGGCTACATGTGTACCAAACCCTTACCGTGGTATAAAGTGATATACACGGTATGTTTACGACATACAAACATTCGATTCAGGTATACCGTAGAAAGTCCGGTCGCTAGGTGACACAAGGTAACATAAAGCAAAACCATTTACACATGTGAAATGTATTTCAATTAGGTGGACTTTCTAGCTGTGAACAGTAACTACAACAATAAGTGGCATCTGTGTAGAGAACAACTAACGTAAAATATTGATCAGGTAATGGAGTCGAGATGAGTACAATTCAGGGGGATTTAGTTAGTATTCAATATATATATATATATATATATATATATATATATATATATATATATATATATATATATATATATATATATATATATATATATATACATATATATATATATATATATACATATATATATATATATATACATATATATATATATATATATATATATATATATATATATATATATATATATATATATATATATATATATATATATATATATACATATTTATATATATATATATATATATATATATATATATATATATATATATATATATATATGTATATATATATATATATATATATATATATATATATATATATATATATATATATATATATATATATATATGTATATATATATATAAATATGTATATATATATATATATATATATATATATATATATATATATATATATATATATATATATATATATATATATATATATATATATATATATATATATATATATATACATATATATGTGTGTGTGTGTGTGTGTATGCTGCAGGTTTAGGTGCTCTTGGGTTGATGAATGCAATCGAGCGGAATATACCATGGCAAGGACTGGATATTCTGTTTGCGAAAACAAGTTTAGATTACCTGCTAAACTATTAAATACATTTCGCAGTGAAAAGGCTCCAGGTATAAACTTAAATACGAGTGATAGCCTAAAGCCAATTAGTTAAATGATTACAAATGTTAATTTCAAAGTTATCTTTATTAGGATTATGTCGATCATCTATTGTTATTCATCATCCTCGGAGATGTTAATGACTTTATCTCTCTTCATACTCAAAGTAGCTCAGTTGGTTAGGTGTCGGACTAGTAATCAGTAGGTTGCTGGTTCAATTCCCGGCCGGGACACTTTGGTTTGTCCTTGGGCAAGACAGTTTATTCCATATTGCCTCAGTTTACCCAGCTGCAAAATGGGTACCTAGCGTTAATAAGGCAGTGCTTAGAGCTTGTGCACTATATGCTGCCAGCTGCTCCTGAATATTCCTTGGGGGATTGAAAGGGTTTTCGTGTGTACATGCCTGCTAGGGAAGGAGGTCGTGTGAACATTTCGGTGGATACAAGAATATAAACTGAATACCTTTATATCTCAACCCAAATCTTCTTGTGAATTAATCATAAGGTTTTACATATTTATCCTGCTGACATGATTTCTAGCTTGGAAAAGAGGTGAAATTATCCTTTAGCTAGCTTATGTAATGTAAGAGCACACATCCCAGTAATAACCAAAATAGAAATCATATGGTAAGGTTATTAACTTGACTTTGAATTAGATTAACTGGGAACATCCTTAATGTTCCAGCCACGGTTCTTTAGTTGGCTATCAGGTAAAATATATGGACTTGATGAGCTAGCAAAAACCGGACTCTTTCATAATTCTATCTTCTTTCTACTAGCAGGTATAATGATTTGTGTGATATGGTATATCATAACCTTGTAATGCAATGGGAATGACCTATGAAAAATGAATTGATAAGTTCATGTCGATAAGATGCAGTTCAACAATTCTTCTGAATATTCAAGGAGTACATACTGGTATTTAGTGATCGGAAGTAGGGCCAAGCCTATCGTAAGATGGGCCAGCCCAACTTCAAATGACCTACATCATGGTATCTAGAGATTGGAAGTTGGGCAAAGCCCAACTTCACTTGACCTACCTCCTGGTATCTAGAGATCGGAAGGTGGGCCAAGCCAATTAAGATGGGCTATGATTGGAAGTTGGGCTGCAACACATCCACACATACACACACATACACACACACACACACACACACACGCATAAAGCCTAAATAATGCTTTTTCTCTTTGGTCTGTTTTTCTAGGCTCCAGTGTATGGTTAGACCTTGGTGAAGACTGTGGGATGGGTAAAAGAATCGTTGTGCCCAAAAAGAAACGAGGCCAGGGGATAGCCACAGCCCTTATCAAGGAAGGACTTAAATGCCTTGATGGAAAGAACATATGGCTTCACTCTGACAGCCCTGCCCTAGAGGAACAGTTATACAGGCCCCTTGGGTTCAAGATCCACTCCTACGAGATCACCGTTGCAACAGCTACAGTGACCGAAGAAATGAGGGATAAAGTCATCAGGAACTTCCCTGCCGGATCTTCCTCTCTAGATGTCAAGATAGTTAAGGTGGACACAGAGAACATACAGGCACTGTTAGACTATGACAATACCCTGTGGAACTACAATTCCAAACGAGCGATTTGGCTTCAGAAGTATACCTATGGTGAAAGTGCTTTTATGGCAGAGTCCTCGAATAATGCCTGCTGTGGTTATATCATTGCCAGATCCATGTCGGGAGTTTACCGTATAGCTCCCCTCGCAGGAGACACAGATAGTGTTATCTTTGCTTTGTTTAAGACTTTGCTCCTATCCCTACCTATTGGTGCAAAGATAAGTTACAGTGCTGTAGGTTTCAATCCTACTGCTGTTCGTATAGTTGATATGGCTGGCATGTCTTTTGACCATAAAACATTTGGACTTTTTTCGGAAAAAGATAGCAGACCCTCATCTAAGGTGTGTGCAATTATGCCTATGTGAGTAGTGAAGATAGCATTAGGATTAAAACAAGTTATCATTATATGAGTTCGCTTCCGTCATCCCTTTAAAATCAAGCTTGGTCCATCTTCTCTATCGATTATCAAAACTAAAAACATGTTATTGTAATTTATTCCTGTTACATCTTCTCTATCGATTATTAAAACTAAAAACATGTTATTGTAATTTATTCCTGGTACATCTTCTCTATCGATTATCAAAACTAAAAACCTGTTATTGTAATTTATTTCTGTTAAATGTATATTTCAAGATACCTTTATCTTTTATCTTTTTGTGTTACTCTTACTCTTTGCGTTCTCTTTAGTTTATCTTTCTTTGTCTTTTTGTGTGTATCCATACCATGTGTATTCCCTGAAAGCGCCAATAAAGTATTATCATCAATTTTATTCTGTCAAGCTGTTGAGGCAATTCAATTTTCATTTATTAAGATACATTTTTGAACCCGTAGAGGTAGTTATGTTTTACCTCTCGGATTATGGGTATTGTTTGTCCATCACACAATATAATTAGGGACTTGCATGCTTATCTTTTCGTCAATATTGTTTTAACTTATAGTGTTTCACTGTCTTTTGACAAGATAACTATGGATATGAAGAAAATCAACTTCATAAAACATGGAAACCTACTGTATGATATTCATCACCTGCCTGATCGAGTCCAAATCAGTAATCTGAACTGGTTCCTTTTCCTATTTCATATGAATTTACAGCACGTTTGGATTAACATTTCAAGAATATCATATAATATTTGTCCCCAGATTGAAAGGAGGGGGTTAACTGACTTTCAACCGTTATCTACCCTTACAAAATAGGCCAAAATACTTACCAAAGAAGAGTCGTATCTATTTTGAAATATTACACCGAAGAGTTATGACAGCAGGACGCATAAACATAGCATTGTTAAGGACAATTATTTTCTTCCCCTTAACTTTTCATATTCGATAAAACGTTTGGATATTCAAATATTGGCATATATGTGTAATGATGCATGGCCCTTTTATGTTACTAGTAGCCAGCAGGGTAGCTTGCTTGTGAAATTTCCCCCTTTTTCATCGCAAGTTTCTGTTATTACATCTTAGACTATTAAACTTTTTTTTAACTTCGCAATACATGCTGTTATTTATTTTCTTTTTCTTTTCATGAATCATATAATATACAATATACAAGGATATAAGTATTTAGTGACCAGTTGTGAATAGTACCATTTTTTGATATAAAACCTCTATATCCTAAGTGCATTTTTAAAGAAGAATTTAAAAATGATATTACACTGTTATACTATTATATAACCCAGAATTCCTTTCCGGTCTGTGATATTTGACATAATTTTTGTTTGTGATGGTACCGTTATGTAGTAATTTAAATTGAAAGTATTTTTGATATGCTCCAGTGTTCATGTTTGTTACCTCTTTGAATGCATTTTCTATTATGTTATGTGACAAATCCTCATTTAGAGTCATTTTCCATTTATCTTCAACGCCTCTTAATATATTCGTACTATATGTCATAATAGACTTTTAAACTTGTACATTCTGTATACATCCCTTTGAACATTTGAACGCTTATGTCTAGCAATTGCAAACCAACAACGAAGTTTGATCTTTTTCATTGTAACTTACAAAGGCATGTGTGGCGAGATCCTCTTATCATCACGCGTACCATTCTATCAAGGTTTACATGTGTGTACGCAGCTTTGGAAGTAACTTAAGCCTCTGGCTGCGGTCTGGCTTGAGGACATTTAGCAGGTACTCTGTTATAATTTAACATGAACTGCCTTGGAGGAGTCAGTCACTTTGCATTCATCCGAGTCTCCACTACGAGCAACATTGCGGATCAACTATTCATCTATTTTAACTTCTGCAATGTGTGAATGACTTCCAATCACATGACATGTATTGCCATCAGGCCAATAAAAATGGATGAATAAAAATGAAATTCATTTCCAGATCCCCAGATTATTTGAGAAAAGATATTGCCCACCCTGATACCTGACAACTTTCAATAGTATTCCCTCTTAATCAGTTTATTTATCAATAAATCAATGTAATTATACTCCTGTTGATAATCGTTCTGACGTAGTTATGTTACTAAACATGCCTTTATTGGTGTAGTAACCCGGCGGATATGTTATAAGTGATAAGTAAGCATTATTGTTTTGCCGGCTAGAGAAATATTTACTTCCTACGTTTCCAAATGTGTGTATATATATATATATATATATATATATATATATATATATATATATATATATATATATATATATATATATATATATATATATATATATATATATATATATATATATTTATATATATATATATATATATATTGAATGTAAGTGGTTATCATTTGAGTATCTTGAGTGACCATGAATGACCAAATTGTTGTCAGTGTCAGCAGGTCGGTGGTCATTGGTGTATTTAGTTATCTAAGTCCACTGAGTGGACTTTATATGCATTCAGCGCGTGGCAGAGTTAGGACTGTTTGTTTTACCTTAGAGGCAAGCAGTGCCAAGTAGAGTAGACGAAAATGGCGGTCGTGATGAGAAAGGCAAAAGAGGACGACTTGGCTACGATTCTGGAGTGGCACTTGGAGGTAGGCTGGCTGAGTGACCTTCCCCTAAACCAGATTTACTATGAAGTATATGGAGACGGATGGATTGTAGCCGAACAAGACGGCGAATTGGTCGGTAAGTACTTAACATGTCTGTCAATGGAGACTCCCTTGGTGGGGCATGAGCATTCACATACCATATTTGGCCACGTATGCACACACACACATATACACAACTCTGTAATTCTGATTTGTGAAATAGTTCCCTATCTCTCCCATTATAGAGTAACCTCTTATTTGGGCATATTTTGAGCAGATATTACCCTATCCAAAACGCTAACCCTAATGCTTACCCTAATCAAACCAAAAGCAAGAAAGATATTTGTAAAAAAAACATAGAGAGATCGATCTCGTGAAGCGCCCATGCTTTAGCAACCACTATCATTTTAGTTTTGTAGGTGATCTCACAACTAGAAATACAAGTACAAATGTACACAGTTAAGCCGATGAGCAGGTTCTTTATTTCACGGCTCGTGGTTTTGGGAAAGTGAGGTTCAAGGAAAGAAACTACTGTATAACTGGTTAATTTGGCGTGTACTTAAGTTGGCGTTTTTTTTTCAAAAAGGTATTTTCCCTGTATCTAATTTGGCGTCTGGAGCAGTCAGAACAACGCCATCTTTATGTAGACATATTTTATGCGATCTTTAACTTGGCGTTAATGGGCATTCGCCAAAAAACGCCAAATTAAAAACCACGCCAAATTAACCAGTTATACAGTATCGAATAGATAGTTAACAACTGGCGTATTAATAAGGGTGCACCTAGGAGGCTCGCCAGTTTTTTGCCACATGGACGGCCTCAAATAAGCCTAGCTACTAGGCTTTATCTTTTATCATATCATATAAAAATCGAACGTCACTAGTTGAAAGTCACTACTTCATTTGAAATTTCACCAGTGAAATGCTATTTCGCTAATGAAACGCTAGCGAAACATTAGCGAAACTAGTGAAAAATGTCTAAATTACTAGTGTTTTGCTAGTGAAAAGTTACTAATGGAAAGTCATTGCAGTTTCGCTACGTTGACGGGTAGTGATTTTTCACTGACGAAGTTAAAGGAAATTTTACGCTAGTGAAGTGAATTTTCTTTGGCAACCACTTAAAACCTGCGGGAGTTAGAGGAATTACGCTGTTAACAACTTATAGATTTCCCCCAGAGCGTAAACCTATTGTCTGAGCTCGAATAGACTTGGAGGAAAAGCATGGTGCAGGTTTTTGGTGAAACAGAGAACACCGAATCGGGAGTAGGGACAGGATGTTTACTCTCTGAAAAAAGGGTTAAAGAAAGGTTGTACTACAATCACGTGGGGGTTAGGACATGCTTAAATGGTGACTCTCATGTAAACACAGAGGAGAAGGTTAAAGCCAAGACGGAAGAGACCTAATTATGGCTACTTGCCGCCTGGGCATCACGAAAGGGGGACTAGGCGTGTGATCCATTGGTCAGTGGTCATCCAAAATCTCATATCTGGCTCTTTAAGGCCAGGCTTGGCAAATTTCACGATCAATTATCACATGAGTGCGATAGTCCAATGATGCAGATTCCAAAATTATGCATGGAATTTGAAATACTTAATGATGTAATATCCAGTTTCACTGGTCGCTCAGTCAGTAAACGAATGTGGAAGAAGCGTACATGGGAAAAGGTAATATAATTTCCCCCAGCTTTGGACAACTAGATACCTGCAATACTCTAATGGGTGTAAAGATAGAGGTTTGGGAATAAGTAGACATGATCTTGATATGTGCATACATTGTTAGAATGTATGACGATGTGACAAGATCGAGGAAAATGTATGTATAACAATGAGATAAATAATTTCTGATTTTACCTCATGAACACAAAAGTAAAACCACACAAGTGACCACCTGTTCTCGTGACGACATAGGTGAAAACGTTTAGGACTCTTTTGATGTCTCCAAGTTGAACACTGCATAAGTTTACCAAAGATCATGAATAGTAGGGTCATATCTATATGTCAGGTTATATATATATATATATATATATATATATATATATATATATATATATATATATATATATATATATATATATATATATATATATATATATATATATATATATATATATATATATATATATACATATATATATACATATATATATATATATATAAATATATATATATATATATATGTATATATTTATATTATATATATATATATATATATATATATATATATATATATATATATATATATATATATATATATATATATATGTATATATACATATATATACTAGTATATGCTTTATATATGCTTTATTGATTGCAGTGTGATCTGCAAAGATGTAAAAACATAGAAAGTTAGCATAACATATACATAACACTAAGGATCATTAGCAAAGAAGATATAGGGTAGAAAAATCCAAGTGTGTCAGTTTAAGAAGTTATAGTATAGTTCATAAATCGGAAACCCAAGGTGTCAGGTAATCAGGAAAACCTCCACATCAATAGACAGTACTCATCTTAACCAACCTATTATTGAAGCCTTAGGTTACATATATTCATTTTATAGACTTATCGCACAGACGTCAAACGTGTTGCATCCCTCTAAAGGGGTTCAGGCCAGTGTATCATAATCACCTATAAGGAGAGTTGACCTATATCCGTCAGCTACATATGTATATATATATATATATATATATATATATATATATATATATATATATATATATATATATATATATATATATATATATATATATGTGTGTGTGTGTGTGTGTGTGTGTGTGTATATAGTATTATAGTCCAATGATCAGAGTATCCCTTATATGTTTTCCACGTTAGTAAGCTAAACTCTAAAACCTATATCATTTTGTTTTCGCTTTGGTCTGTTTTGCTAGGCTCCAGTGTATGGTTAGACCTCAGTGAAGACTTTGGGATGGTCGCACGAATCGTTGTGCCCAATAAGAAACGTGGTCAGGGGATAGCCACAGCTCTTATCAAGGAAGGCCTAAAATGCCTTGATGGAAAAAACATGTGGCTTCACACCAACAACTCTGCCTTGAAGGAACAGTTATACAGACCTTTTGGGTTCAAGATCCCCTCCTACGAAGTCAGCAGTGCAACAGCTACAGTGACCAAAGAGATGAGGAATAAAGTAATCAAGAACTTCCCCGTCGACTCTTCTTCCCTGGATTTTAAGATAGTAAAGGTGGACACAGAGAACATACAGGCACTGGTAGACTATGACAATTCCCTGTGGAACTTTAACTCCAAACGAGCGGTTTGGCTTCAGAAGTATGCCTATGGTGAAAGTGCTTTTATGGCAGAGTCCTCGAATAATGGCTGTTGTGGTTATATCATTGCCAGATACATGTCAGGAGTTTATCGAATAGCTCCCCTCGCAGGAGACACAGACAGTGTTATATTTGCTTTGTTTAAGACTGTGCTCCTATCCCTACCTATTGGTGCACAAATAGCTTACTATGCTGTAGATTTCAACCCTACTGCTATTCAAATAATTGATATGGCTGGCATGATATTTAAGAGTAGATCATTTGGTATTTTTTCGGAAAAAGATAGCAGACCTTCATCTAAGGTGTGTGCAATTATGCCTATGTGAGTAGTGAAGATGGCATTATAATTGAACTATGATATCATTAAAGTATGTTACCCTCAGTGATAAATCTTTATTGTTATTAATGTATTCTGGCGAGAGGTAAGCCTCTGTTATCATGCATGAGGCTGTGCGCGAGAGTGATCCTCACAAAAAAAAACGTTGATGTTGGCAAAGAAACCATTAAATATAGAATGTAGAAATGTTATAGTTCACAATGCTAACGGCTTAAGTGGGCATAACATTTAGAGTAATGCCTTTAAAACTTTAACGCTGAAAGAATGACCGTTCTACATGAAGCTTGGTAAATCTTCTCTATCGACAATAAGATCAGTAAAACACCTGTTTATTGAAATTTATTCCTAGCCCCTGTTAAAGGTATATTTACAATAAACTTTAATCTTCGTCTTGTATTGTTCTTACTCTTCCAATTCTTTTAAGTTTAGGTTTAAGAAAATATATATTTATACGACCAACACTCAACCCCACTTATGGGTCCATTAATGATATTTTTGCTATCTGAACACATGGTCCAGATCAACTGGATGCATTCATCCAGTATTTAGATAACTGTTTCCCTTCGATCAAATATGAAGCCAAATGGTCACAAAAGTTAAAAGCTTCTTGGACGTTAAACTCTCCGAAGAAAATCGAATATCAAGCAGCACATACATCACGCCATCCACATAGCTACTTCAGCTATAAATCCAGCCACCCACCAAAATGTAAGGAAAGTATACCTCACAGTCAATTACTTTGCAATCGGATAATCTGCAGTAAATTAAAAGACTTAGTTATAGAATCTAGGAATGGTGCATTATTTCTATAAGGCCAGATATTCTAAAACTTCAAAATGCATTCAATAAGGCCTGCCACTTAACAGGGGGAATTTTCTCAAATGCAATACGTCGGATCAAAGAGGGGAAGAGGAAGAAAATCATTTTCCTCATTACACCATACCATCCAAGTGGTAATATATTGGACAATACCACATCCAATATTCTAGACCTCTTTGATAGATTGAGTTCAACAAAGGTTTAATTGCTGAATAGTGCATACATACAGAATAATGAAGGGATGCAGGAGACCAGAATTTTCTATCATAATTGCCCTTTGGGTATACTAATACATACATGCATTACACAAACATTTGTATTTGTAAACCACTCTAGCAGGAAGGATTCTGGTGGTTAAGAATCTAGCCCTGTCAAAATTAGTTCATTTTTTCATTTCTCTACCTTCCCCGCCGAAAGATTTCATGAGAGAAATCAATAAAAAGTTTTACTCTTTTATTTGGAAGGGCAAACCTCCAAAAATAAAGAGAACCCTTGAAGCAAGTACCGAAAAAGGGGGTTTAAAAATGGTTAATGTGGAAAGATTTGAGCAAACACTAAAAGTCAAATGGCTCAAAAAGATTCTACAGAGTCCGGAAATATGGACGGATGTCCCATTGAAATATGAAATTGATAAAATTTGTAGATATGGGTAAGATTATGCTGAAAATATTTTACAAACCATAAAAAAAATGTTTTGGTCATCCATGATCATTGCAACAGCCTCCTTTCAACAAAAGCGTAATGAACTTTATCCCAATAACAATGTGTTAGAAGAACCAATCTGGTTTAATCTAAACCTCAAAATACCTTATATCAGAAAATGGGATAACAAAGATTTAAGGAAAATAGGAGATCTGTTCAATGACCTGGGAAGAATAAAATCAAGGGAGCAACTCATGAATGATTTCAATCTGACTATAAATTTTATAGACTTCACAAGAATCACAAGAGCAATTCCACAAAACTACCTCCTAAGAATATCAGAAGTAGGCGAAAAAGAGACGGCCCCCTGGTGTCAGCAATTTGTATCAACCATTCTTGGCGACAACAAAAATAAATACTGAAATACTGCTGACCCCAGGGGACGACCTCTTTTGGAGCAATATTTTTAAAATACCAAGCACATGTTTACAAGACGTGTAGATGCGTATGTTCCAATATAAACTTCTACATAGAACTTTGCCCACAAATAAGAAACTACTGCAATTCAAAATTAAAGATTCCAGTGAGTGTGATTATTGTGGACAGGAAGAAGAATCATTGTTGCATTTGTTCTGTGAATGCGATCTTTCTACACAAATATGGCAAGAATTAGTAGACTGGCTGGGCAAACAAGGGCAAAAGATCAACTACCTTACTGACTCACAAATCCTACTAGGTGATCCGTCCCTTGACCCAGTAATAAACAGAATCATAATAACCACAAAAGCGAGTATCTTCAAAAATAAGGGAGGAAATTCCCCCAAACTCATCCAAATCCTAAACTCACTTAAGAACCAATTCAAAGCGGAAAGATTCACAGCCAAATGCAACAATAAAGAGAGATTCTTTAGAGGTTTCTGGTCCCCCATATGGGGGAAAATATGCGAAGAATAACAACAACAAATGTGAAGGAAATGAACAAATCTTTTCATTGACTTTATTGAACCAAGTACAATTCCAAATAAATGTTAGTGATGTACTGTGAAGTTTTAGTGTACCGTACAAATGTCTAGAAAAAAAATGAAATGGAAAACAGAAAATATAAAGGTTTGCAGGAGTTAAGCTTGGAATGCACAAGGCGGGAGAAGGAATGCCCGACCCTGTTACCTATTTCAACCATATAATCTACTTCAAATATTTCTTTGTACTACTAAGGCCATAGGGTCGGGCCCTCCAAATCAAGGAAATGCTTAACCATTTATATACTAGGCATTTACCAGTACTCTGTACAGTGATGTTCTTCTTTTTATAAATGTTTATATTTTGTTTATATGAATAGAAATCAAGTGCACAACAAATTGGTTGACTGCACTACAATTAAAAAAAAACATTCGTATTTGTATTTGTAAGAGTAACAATCTAGTTTATACAATAAGATGTAAACCATGCCCTACGACTACTGTGGGCCAAAAGAAGAGTGGCCTACACGCCCGTTTATGTTAACGCTTTACTATCTAACAAAACAACAACTTGGTACACAGTGGAGGTAAGCATTAACATGAACCTGTCCATACGGGACTTCTGGATGTTGAGGTTTTTGTATTGCAATTTGCAAAGGTTTATCTAGTCAGTGTCTACATCCTGTCAATAGCACTAGAGCTAGAAGAATCCTGGATGAGTAAGTTAAGGGCCTATTATGAACTATTTGTTATATACCTAAATACATTTATTTTCTACTACTTATAGGTCCTCTTAGTCGGATCTTGATTCTTAGCCTTCATATCAATGTCACCTAATAGTTCAGAACACAGGACTCATGTTCCCTGTATTAAAGCGTAACTCTGTCTTCAAAATAAGAAAAGGAATATGTTAGATATGTGTTAGTTATATCACCTTTCCTAGGACACCTTGATTACAATTATATTCTGCAGATTGACTGAGATATTTAAACTTCTATCTTGCAATGCGCAGTATATTCACTGGCTCAGCAGACTTCATGGAGGGGCAAACTTGGGCCTTATTAGAGCTTGTCAGAAAGATGCTGTGATGTCATTGATATATAAAAATGCTTCTGGGCTGGTCTATTCAGAACTGAACACACTGATAAATAGTCTAAAAGATAAATGACTTGCAAAGAAGAAAGTGGTGCATCAGCCAAACAATGGCACTGTGTCTCTGTGTACACCTACAATCTGCAAATTATACGTTCTAGCTTAATGCTAGGCTCTTTGCGCCAAACAGGAAAGTGACTTGTAGTAGAGGGGTTTTGAATGAGCTGTTATCATAATAGAGATCAGGAAATTTTACCTGATGTTTACAAAACGGACCGAAATTTAGTAACAATACACTCTTATTTTGTGATGGAGAAAAGTTTGCAATTAGTAATCTGTGTATGTGTATTGTCATGGCCTCTCAGGAGTTGATTACAATACACACTAATATCAAAGGAATTGCATCTGCTCCAGTTTTCACAGCTTTATCCATGAGGTTAATTGCAATTCACATCCTCATGATGAAATAATTTCAACGTGCATTCAGACGTACATGTATATGAAAGACTATTCCATATACCCCGTTTAACTAAAAGAGTGTTACAAAGAAACAGAAAAACAGAAAGCTGTCATTAAAGAGAGAAATGGGTCTAATTCCATTTTGTTTATTTATTTTGGAAAGATCTGTATGTGGATCTGCTTCTGGTCCTTACAGGGTTTACATATAATGATTATAAGTATTCGGTTTGAATCAGGTAACTATGAAAAATAGATGTTCGGATAATATAAAACCGTATAGCCATAAAACCAACCATATACCAATTGTATTGTGGTGATGGCATTTTTCATTCAATTAGGATCTGATTTTCTGGATATCTTTCTGGGTTAGGAATGGACTAGAATGTTCTCTTAGATACTTTCTAGCATATTTGTAGCGTCCACTAGCTTGACACGATGTTTGTGCTCAAGTTTTGAGCTGTCCACTAAGCTCCAGCATATACAGGAATCTGCCGTGGCCTAGTGGTTGCGATGCCTGGCTCCCAAGCGTGAGTTTGCAGGTTCGAGTCTCCACTGGATCCCCAGGCGGGTTGGCCTGGTCGCTATATAAATGTGCGGCGTTGTGGAGGATTGCCTTTGGTCCTTCTGCAACAGAAAGAACCCTTGGAACTATTCGTGAAGAGTAGGGAATTTCTTCCCGGTTCCGGGTTTCTATCTCGTCGCGACATGACCTAGGCTGTTGAAAGCGACGTATAACCCAATTCCTTCCTTCCTTCCTTCCTTCTCCAGCATATACACGTACAGTCAAGTGGCCTTGACAGTAATTGATCACATGTGATGTCACGCGCATCTTATTAACATTGATAATTAGCACTCAAGGAACAAGGATGGCGCTGCCATTATGTCACCTTCTAATGGCACTATCTCACTCAAGGTGTTCTAAGAAAGGTGATATTTGGCTCTTACACATCTTTCCTAATTGTGAAGGTAGAGTCACGCTTTATATCAATTCTTATCCAAGTAGATTAATATGTTATATTACATTTAATTTGATTTATAGCCATGCACTCCATATTGGAAAAGGGAAAGTTAAATGTTAGAACCATCATTGCTTCAATAGAAAAACATAAACACACAATCCTAACAATGCAGCGTGTTATTCCGATTTCTGCAAGAAGTAGTTCGTTCTACGACACGACTATTAGCAACATAAAGGGAGCGTTGGCACTGTTGGAGTCAGGGATGCAACATTTTACTGGCAGATGATCATGATAAAATGTTTTAAGTGTGAAAAAATGCATTGAAAGGTTATTGGTGTGGTCACGTGATCACTCTCTTTCCCCGGATTCGACTAACTATTAAACGCTGAACATGAAGCTGAGCTTGCGAGGCAAGCTCGCTAAATAATCAAATATTTGTCGCACAAACGTCAAGGAGTGTACATGTAGTATAACATGCTCACTGACCCAGATAGGGCCCCGTTGAAAGAGGTACTGGGAGGACAGTACAATTACAGAGAAGGGGGAGGGCAAGTGTTGCGGCAAGGCGCTAAAGGCCGCAGGAGTAGTAGAAAGTGTCAGTGTAGTAAGGATCCGTGCGCCCGAAAGTGAGTGGCAGGCGCACGGATCCAAGCCCAAAGTACAGGTGGAAGGTGCATGGATAGAGCACTGATCAGCACGTGGGGACGTGTGAAAGATAGATAGATATAAGGTAGATGGGTGGGAGTTGCATAAAGTAATAGCTTAAATGAAGAAAAGAATGGATATGTAGCGAGAGACCAATTACTATATGCCCTATAGTTAAGTGCTGGACTCATGCCAGGAGTACCAGATATGCCATCAGCGCGGGCTCACATGCGAGCAAGGACCAATCAGGGCTCTCGCATCGATTACATTACTGAGAAACCTTATCTCCACCACCAGCTGGGGGTGCCCAGAGCACCTATTTCTGGCCTATTAGCGGCTATTAGTTGACACTAGTTGAGGCTAGCATGTTCATGTTGACCGACTGGTTTCGAATCCACTTGTGTTTGGTCATCTCCCTTGTGTTTGGTCATCTAAGGTAATAGTCATGTGCAGCAAGTGTGCATGCAAGTGTCCTTCATCAACAGATATAACTTAATACTAACACCCATTAAACTTCACAGATCTCAATTTTTATATGAAGGCTAGGCATTACTTGCATCCATTAAACTATATTTTCTCGAAAAAATTTCCAACTTCACAACTGTGGAAATGTTTATCATAAATCAAAGATAAAAGATCGTTTTTAGTCAAGGCCCAACATAAAGTCATCGGCCCTTCTAGCGAACGGCAATTCAGGCAGAAGTCCTTTCTGGGATCAGCGGTTTTGACCAACAATTCATTTTAGTAGAGTAAAGTAAAAAAAAATAATAGAAATAAAGCCACCGTTATTTTGAGTAGAAAATATTTCTAAGTGCCACACGAAGCACTGGGCAGGTTGAAAAAAAAATGTGATGCGGGTAGTTGGAGACGATCTCGCGAACTCATGATTGGGAGTCGAGTGCGCTATCAACAAGGCCATTGCGTCTAGTGTTCGTTAACAAGTGAAAAGAGAACTTGATATTGAGGAAATCCGGTAACTCTATTTGGGATCGTTCCTAGCATTCCGAGTCATTCTTGTCATTTACGTGACTGACAACCGGAGTAAATCTTTGTTAAGTACCACTAAGCCACTTTTATCAATGACCCCACATATTTACATACGGCCCCAAACTGATTATGACCTACCTTCGTCATGCGAGCCGGTAAATATCCCAATCAAATACATGTATGGCGCCTGTTGTCAAACTACTCCAAAATGGCTCGGCATCACCCGAATGTCGTTAGAACCCAATAAGGAGCGCCAAAATAGCTGAGAATTTGTTTTTGATCTATTAATCTAATTCCTCTTTAAATAAATAAACAATAGTAATTCTATCAATACGCCTTTATATGTCGTTAACTTTGTGGCATCGCAATCCAATTTTGCCTTTACTATGAACTTGCTATTCAGAGGTTCAGTTAATTACACTTGCTACCGTTTCACTTTTGCGGCGCTGCACGCCGAGGGGATGAACATTTGCGTCTAGTTTGAAAGATCAGTTTACATTGTAGTGCCATGGTCAGCTGGCCTGAGCTTGGTGTTATCTAGTCCGTTGCGTGATTGACCATGCAGGTCTAAGCCTCGTGTTATCTAGTCCATTGCTTGAGTGAACATGCAAAGCCTAGTCATTGTCAGCAGGTCGGTGCTCATTGTTGTATACATTTGTATTCAAAGTCCACTAGGTGGACTTCAGAAGCATTCAAGGAGTGGAAACGTTGATACTGTTTGTTTTACCTGAGAGGCGAGCAGTGTCAAGTAGACGAAAATACGAAAATGGCGGTCGTAATGAGAAAGGCAAAAGAGGACGACTTGGCTACGATTCTGGAGTGGCAAATGGAGGTAGGCTGGCTGGGTGACCTCACCTTAAGCAAGATTTACTATGAGGTATATTAGGCTATCGGCCAAATCTTAAAAGAGCCTTATTTTGCGAGTTTAATTACCCCCCCATGTAGATGGAATTTTTTACCTTAGATGGATAGGGGAGTATATGGGGCCTACCAAAATGCCGTGCCCCCACTTTGGGACATGGTCAGATTTGCGTTAGGCTTGGTCAAACAGACCACCCACAAATCAGGGAATCGGTCACCTGAAGCACACATATATTGAGAAATAATGGGATGGGGGGTAAAGAAATTAACCATAAAAATGCTCACAGTTCATTGAATACCACAAGTTTGGTATCAAAATGTTGGTCTGGAAGAGACTTAAATTTTAAAATATTAAACACGTGACTAACTCTATCCCATGATGTAATAAAGGTCATTCAAGGTCAAAATGGCTGCCAAATCAAGAATCTGGGATTTTCCCATAATCTATAGTTTCGGTTTATAAACTTCTCAGTTTTTTTGAAGTGATGGATTTCTTTTCTGTAGCCACTTTTTTCAAAGGAATGCTTTTTAGTGGAGTTGTTAAACATTTCAGAAGGTTCATCGATTAGAATATGAAGTCCAATTTTGAGATTTAAGGTACAAAGCAGGGTACCATGCCCACCTAGAAACCCCAAAAAGTGCCGAAAATGGTAAAAAATTGAAAACCAAAATGCCTGTATCTTAAGTTTTACAAGTCGGAAGGGAGCAGATGATGCACCAAAATATCAGGTTCAATGTTCTCTTTAATCTGGAGGATGATGGTAAAAAATCCTAAAATTAAGGGGTCATTGAAGGTCAAACAAAGGTCAAAATGTCAATTTATCTCTAAAAATTTCAAATTTTGATGAAAATATTTTGATAAAGCAGTTGTGTTTTGTTTGGGTTTTAATTACTCCCCCCATGTAGATGGAATTTTATACCTCAGATGGATAGGGGAGTGTCTGGGGCTTACCAAAATGACGTGCCCCCACTTTGGGACATGGTCAGATTTGCGTTAGGCCTTATCAAACTGACCACCCACAAATCAGGGAATCGGACGCCTGAAGCGCACATATATTGAGGAATAATGGTATGGGGGTTAAAAGAATTGACCATAAGATTGCTCACAGTTCATTAAATGCCACAAGTTTGGTATCAGAATGTTGGTCTGGAAGAGACTCATCCTTTAAGATACTAAACACGTGACTAACTCTATCCCATGATGTTATAAAGGTCAATCAAGGTCAAAATGGCCGCCAAATCAAGAATCTGGGATTTTCCCATAATCTATTGTTTCGGTTTATAAATTTCTCAGTTTTTTTGAAGGGATGTATTTCTTTTCTGTTGCCACATTTTCCAAAGGAATGCTTTTTAGTGTAGTTGTTAAACATTTTAGAAAGTTCATTGATTACAATCGTAAGCCTAATATTTAGATTTAAGGTACAAAGTAGGGTACCTGGCCCATCTAGAGACCCCAAAAAGTGACTAAAATGTTGCAAATTTGAGAACCAAAATGACTGTATCTTAAGTTTAACAAGTCGGAATGGAGCAGATGAAGCACCAAAATATCAGGTTTAATTTTTTTCTTCAATCTGGAAGATGATGGTAAAAATACACTGAAATTAAGGGGTCATTGAAGGTCAAATAAATGTCAAAATGTCAGATTTTCTCTAAAAAAATCAAATTTTGATGAAGAGATTTTGACAAAGCAGTTGTGTTTTGTCATTATATAAAGTCCAAACCAGGTTACCACAATAACTGACAGATATATTACCTGAAATATGGTCCACTCTTATATTTTGGACCATATACCGGTAAAAATGAAGAAGTTTTAAGTCAGTATTGAGGTGTGGAATATGGCATTTAGCAATTCCATGCTTATAATATGTGCTTAAAGACGGTTGGTGAGGAAGTGCTAGTATGCACCAATGTTTAGATCATCGAAGTTGTGAAAACCAAACATCATAGGCATTGTTTGGTATCAAAATGTTCGTTGTAAGACAATTTTTTTTATTTCATTCAACCAATCTAGGGTAGGGTACATTGATGTAATATTAGAGGTCATTCAAGGTCAAACTAACCCCAATTTCATGATTTAAGGTATATCGTCTTTGAATTGTTCATTTTACAGCTTATTAAATTCTCCTGGAATACATTTTTTATCCTGGAAATACATCTAGGTGAGAAATATCTTTAAAAAGGGTTCTCAGACACTTTTTGAGTCACGTCAAAACAAAGTCTGGACCAATCTTGAATATTTAACAAATGAACAAATGCATGAATATGGATGCACCCAAATATTTAAGTGAAGCAACAAAATGTTGACATAACAGAGTTATATCTTATGGTATGTCATCTTTCATTTTCAATGGGGAGAACAAGGTTTTAAACTTGCCCATGGTGTTCTTCATGTAAGATTAAAGGCAGTGTAAAATATTATTAAGATTTTAAGAAAAATTGAAGGTCAAATAAGGTCAAAACATCCTTTTTTCTCTAAAAAATTCAAATTTAGATGAAGATATTTTGATGGTGTGTTTTGTCATCACATAATTTCCTAACCAAGTTACCACAATAATTGACTGACAAAATACCTTAGATATGTTTACCAAAATATTTTTTGAAGTGATATACTTTTTTGGAGCCACTTTCTGAAGGAATGTCTTTTAGTGGAGTTGTTGAACATTTAAGAAAGCCCATTGACCAAAAGTTCTATTTTAAGCTTTAAGGTACAAAGCAGGGTACCAAGTCCACTTGGAGATCCCAACAAGCGCCTAAAATGGTGCAAATCTGTACACGAAAATGACTGTATCTTAGGTTTTGCAGGTTGGAAGGGAGCAGATGATGCACCAACATGTCAGATTTAATTTTCTCTTCAATCTGGAAGATGATGGAAAAATGATACTAAAATTAACGGGTCATTGAAGGTCAAATTAAGGTCAAAATGTCATTTTTTTTTTGAAAATTCATACTTTGATAAAGAGATTTTTGATGAATTATTTGTGTTTTGACAATTTACGATTTCCAATTCAAGTTCAGTATTCAAGTTCACAATAAATGACAGATGAATTACCCCAAGGTAGTGTCCAAGAATATATTTTGAACTATTAATTGATGAAAATTAGGTAGTTTTAAGTCAATGTGGAGGTGTGGAATATGACGTTTGGCAATTTCAGGCTTATAATAAGGAGAGTATATGTGAGAAAGTGCTAGTATGTGACAACTGTTAATGTCATCAAAAGTGGGAGCACCAAACAATATAGGCATTGTTTGGTATCTAAGTACCTGTTGTAAGACAATCTACCCACTTCATGCAACCAACCTAGAGTAGGGCGTTCTGTTGTCATATTAGAGGTCATTCAAGGTCAAACTACCTACTATTTCAATCATCTTCCAGATTGATGAGAAAATTAAACCTGATATTTTGATACATCATCTGCTCCCTTCCAAACCAGTGAAACTAAGATAGTCATTTTGGTTTTCAGATTTGTAACATTTAGGGTACTTGTTTGGGTCGCCAGGTGGACTTTGTACCCTACTTTGTACCTTAAAGCTTAAAAAAGAACTTGAAATTCAAGTCAATGAGCTTTCTAAAATGTTCAACAACTCCAATAAAAGACATTCCTTCAGAAAAAGTGTCTAGAAAAAAAAACATCACTTCAAAAAATGTTTAGTAAACATATCTAAGGTATTTTGTTAGCCAATTATTGTGGTAACTTGGTCAGGAAATTATGTGATGACAAAACACACCTTCCATCAAAATCTCTTCATCTAAATTTGAATTTCCTAGAGAAAAAGGATGTTTTGACCTTTATTTGACCTTCTTTTTTCCTTCAATCTCTTTAATATTTTACACTGCCTTTAATCTTACATTACAAACACAATAGGCAAGCTGACATACCATAAGATACAACTCTGTTATGTCAACTTTCTGCTGCTTCACTTACATATTTGGGTGCACCCATAATCAGTTATTTTGTCATTTTGGTCCCTAAATATTCAGAATTGGCCCAGACTTTGTCTTGAAATGACTCAAAAAATGTCTGAAAATCCTTTATAAAGATATTTCTCACCTAGAACTATTCCCAGGATAAGAGATGTATTCCAGGAATATTTAATAAGCTGCTAAATGGACAATTCAAATACGATATATCTTAAATCATAAAATTGGGGTTAGTTTGACCTTGAATGACCTCTAACATCACAGCACTATACCAAACCCTAGATTGGTTAAATGAAATGAAAAGATTGTCTTACAGCGAACATTTTGATACCAAACAATGCCTATGATGTTTGGTTTTCACAACTTCTATGATCTAAACAATGGTCGCATACTAGCACTTCCTCACCAACTGTGTTTAAACGCTTACTATAAGCATGGAATTGCTAAATGCCATATTCCACACCTCCATATTGACTTAAAACTACATCATTTTTACCGGTATATGGTCCAAAATATAAGTGTGGACCATATTTCAGGTAATATATCTGTCAGTTATTGTGGTAACCTGGTTTTGACATTATATAATGACGAAACACAACTACTTTTTTCAAAATCCCTCATCAAAATTTGAATTTTTAGAGAAAATCTGATATTTTGACCTTTGTTTGACCTTCAATGACCCCTTAGTTTTACTGTTTTTTTACCATCATCTCCCAGATTGAAGAGAAAATTAAACCTGATATTTTGGTGCATCATCTGCTCCATTCCGACTAGTATAATTAAAGAAACAGTCATTTTGGTTTTCAAATTAGTACCATTTCAGTCACTTTTTGGGGTCTCCAGGTGGGCCTGGTACCCTACTTTGTACCTAAAATCTCAAAACTAGATTTAACATTCTAATCAATGAAATCTCTAAAAATCTTTAACAACTCCACTAGAAAGCATTCCTTCAGAAAAAGTGGCTACAAAAAAGAAATACATCCCTTCAAAAAAACTGAGAAGTTCATAAAAGGAAACAGGAGATTATGGGAAAATCCCAGATTTTTGATTTGGCAGCCATTTTGTCCTTGAATGACCTTTATTACATCATGGGATAGAGTTAGTCACGTGTTTAATATTTTAAAATTTAAGTCTCTTCCAGACCAACATTCTGATACCAAACTTGTGGCATTTAATGAACTGTGAGCAATCTTATGGTCAATTCTTTTAACCCCCATACCATTATTCCTCAATATATGTGCGCTTCAGGCGTCCGATTCCCTGATTTGTGGGTGGTCAGTTTGACAAGGCCTAACGCAAATCTGACCATGTCCCAAAGTGGGGGCACGTCATTTTGGTAAGCCCCAGACACTCCCCTATCCATCTGAGGTATAAAATTCCGGGGGGAGTAATTAAAACCCAAACAAAACACAACTACTTTATCAAAATATCTTCATCAAAATTTGAATTTTTTAGAGAAAAATTGACATTTTGACCTTTATTTGACCTTCAATGACCCCTTAATTTTAGGATATTTTACCATCATCTTCCAGATTGAAGAGAAAATTGAACCTGATATTTTGGTGCATCATCTGCTCCCTTCCGACTTTTAAAAATTAAGATACAGGCATTTTGGTTTTCATTTTTTTTACCATTTTCGGCACTTTTTGAGGTCTCCAGGTGGGCATGGTACTCTGCTTTGTACCTTGTATCTCAAAATAAGACTCATCAATCTGATCAATGAACTTTCTAAAATGTTGAACCACTCCACTAGAAAGCATTCCTTCAGAAATAGTGGCTACAAAAAAGAAATACATCCCTTCAAAAAAACTAAGATATTCATAAAAGGAAACTACAGATTATGGGAAAATCCCAGATTCTTGATTTGGCAGCCATTTTGACCTTGAACGACCTTTATTACATCATGGGATAGAGTTAGTCACGTGTTTAATATTTTAAAATTTAAGTCTCTTCCAGACCAACATTTTGATACCAAACTTGTGGTATTCAATGAACTGTGAGCATTTTTATGGTTAATTTCTTTACCCCCCATCCCATTATTCCTTAATATATGTGTGCTTCAGGTGGCTGATTCCCTGATTTGTGGGTGGTCAGTTTGACCAGGCCTAACGCAAATCTGACCATGTCCCAAAGTGGGGGCACGGCATTTTGGTAGGCCCCATATACTCCCCTATCCATCTAAGGTAAAAAATTCCATCTACATGGGGGGGTAATTAAAATCCATAATTTGGGTCCTTGGCCGATAGCCTATAATGGGAATGTAGCAGAAATGTATTTTCACATTTCAACAAACAACCCTAGA
>OZ012689.1:30108666-30134666 GCA_963942565.1 Maea johnstoni
AGTAGATCATTTGGGATTTTTTCGGAAAAAGATAGCAGACCCTCATCTAAGGTGTGTGCAATTATGCCTATGTGAGTAGTGAAGATGGCATTATAATTAAAATATGATATCATTAAAGTATGTTACCCTCAGTGATAAATATTTATTGTTATTAATGTATTCTGGCGAGAGGTAAGCCTCTGTTATCATGCATGAAGCTGTGCGCGAGAGTGATCCTCACAAAAAAACGTTGATGTTGGCAAAGAAACCATTAAATATAGAATGTAGAAATGTTATAGTTCACAATGCTAACGGCTTAAGTGGGCATAACATTTAGAGTAATGCCTTTAAAACTTTAACGCTGAAAGAATGACCTTTCTAAATGAAGCTAGGTAGATATCTCTATCGACAATAAGATCAGTAAAACACCCGTTTATTGAAATTTATCCCTAGCCCCTGTTAAAGGTATATTTACAATAAACTTTAATCTTCGTCTTGTATTGTTCTTACTCTTCCAATTCTTTTTAGTTTAGGTTTGAGAAAATATATATTTATACGGCCAACACTCAACCCCACTTATGGGTCCATTAATGATATTTTTCCTATCTGAACACATGGTCCAGATCAACTGGATGCATTCATCCAGTATTTAGATAACTGTCTCCCTTCAATGAAATACGAGGCCAAATGGTCAAAAAAGTTAAAAGCTTCTTGGACGAATATCAAGCAGCACATACGTCACGCTGTCCACATAGCTACTTCAGCTATAAATCCAGCCACCCACCAAAATGTAAGGAAAGTATACCTCACAGTCAATTACTTTGCAATCGGATAATCTGCAGTAAATTAAAAGACTTAGTTATAGAATCTAGGAATGGTGCATTATTTCTATAAGGCCAGATATTCTAAAACTAATATGCATTCAATAAGGCCTGCCACTTAACAGGGGGAATTTTCTCAACTACAATACGTCGGATCAAAGAGGGGAAGAGGAAGAAAATCATTTTCCTCATTACACCATACCATCCAAGTGGTAATATATTGGACAATACCACATCCAATAGTCTAGACCTCTCTGATAGATTTAGTTCAACTGAGGTTTAATTGCTGAATAGTGCATACATACAGAATAATGAAGGGATGCAGGAGACCAGAATTTTCTATCATAATTGCCCTTTGGGTATACTAATACATACATGCATTACACACACATTTGTATTTGTATTTGTAAGAGTAACAATCTAGTTTATACAATAAGATGTAAACCATGCCCTACGACTACTGTGGGCCAAAAGAAGAGTGGCCTACACGCCCGTTTATGTTAACGCTTTACTATCTAACAAAATAACAACTTGGTACACAGTGGAGGTAAGCATTAACATGAACCTTTCCATACGGGACTTCTGGATGTTGAGGTTTTGTATTGCAATTTGCAAAGGTTTATCTAGCCAGTGTCTACATCCTGTCAATAGCACTAGAGCTAGAACAATCCTGGATGAGTAAGTTAAGGGCCTATTATGAACTATTTGTTATATAACTAAATACATTTATTTTCTACTACTTATAGGTCCTCTTAGTCGGATCCTGATTCCTAGCCTTCATATCAATGTCACCTAATAGTTCAGGACACAGACCCGGACGCATGTTCCCTGTATCAAAGCGTAACTCTGTCTGCAAAATAAGAAAAGGAATATGTTAGATATGTTTTAGTTATTTCACATTTCCTAAGACACCTTGATTACAATTATATTCTGCAGATTGACTGAGATATTTAAACTTCTGTCTTGGAATGCACAGTATGTTCACTGGCTCAGCAGACTTCATGGAGGGGCAAACTTGGGCCTTATTAGAGCTCGTCAGAAAGATGCTGTGATGTCATTGATATACAAATGCTTCTGGGCTGGTCTATTCAGTACTGAACACACTGATAAATAGTCGAAACGATAAATGACTTGCAAAGAAGAAAGGGGCGCATGAGCCAAACAATGGCACTGTGTCTCTGTGTACACCTTCAATCTGCAAATTATACTTTCTAGAGGAATGCTAGTCTCTTTGCGCCAAAGGTGACTTGTAGTAGAGGAGTTTTGAATGAGCTGTTATCATAATAGAGATCAGGAAATTCCACCTGTTGTTTACAAAATGGACTGAAATTTAGTATCAATACACTCTTATCTTGTGATGGAGGACAAGGAAAGTTTGCGATTAGTAATCTGTGTATGTGTATTGTCATGGCCTCTCAGGAGTTGATTACAATGCACACTAATATCAAAGGAATTGCATCTGCTCCAGTTTTCCAAACTTCATACACGAGTTTAATTGCAATTAACATCCTCATGGTAAAATAATTTCAATGTGCATTCAGACGTACATGTATATGAAAGACTATTCCATATACCCCGTTTAACTAAAAGAGTGTTACAAAGAAACAGAAAAACAGAAAGCTCAGTCATTAAGGAGAGAAATGGGTCTATTTCCATTTTGTTTATTTATTTTGGAAAGATCTGTATGTGAATCTGCTTCTGGTCTGTACATGGTTTACATATACTGATTATAAGTATTCGGCTGGAATCAGGAAGCTATGAAAAATAGATGTTCGGATAATATAAAATCATATAGCCATAAAATCAACCATATACCAATTATATTGTGGTGATGTTATTTTTCATTCAATTAAAAATCTGATTTTCTGGATATCTTTCTGGGTTAGAAATGGACCAGAATGTTCTCTTAGATACTTTCTAGTATAATTGTAGCGTCCACTAGCTTGACACAATGTTTTGAGCTCAAGTTTTGAGCTGTCCACTATAAGCTCCAGCACTTACTGTCAAGTGGCCTTGAGAGTAATTGATAACATGTGATGTCACGCGCATCTTATCAACATTGATAATTAGCACTCAAGGAACAAGGATGGCGCTGGCATTATGTCACCTTCTAATGGCACTATCTCAGTCAAGGTGTTCTAAGAAAGGTGACATTTGGCTCTTACACATCTTTCCTAAGTTCGAAGGTAGGGTCACGCTTTATATCAATTCTTATCCAAGTAGATTAATATGTTATATTACATTTAATTTGATTTATAGCCATGCACTCCATATTGGAAAAGGGAAGGTTAAATGTTAGAACCATCATTGCTTCAATAGACAAACATAAAAACACACAATTCTAACAATGCAGTGTGTTATTCCGATTTCTGCAAGAAGTAGTTCGTTCTACGACACGACCATTAGAAACATAAAGGGAGCGTTGGCACTGTCGGAGTCAGGGATACAACATTTTACTGGCAGATGATCATGATAAAATGTTTTTAAGTGTGAAAAATGCATTGAAAGGTTATTGGTGTGGTCACGTGATCACTCTCTTTCCTCGGATTCGACTAACTATTAAAAGCATGATTCGACCAGGCGCTGAACATGAAGCTGAGCTCGACAGGCAAGCTCGCTAAATAATCAAATAATTGTCGCACAAACGTCAAGGAGTGTAGTATAACATACTCACTGACCCGGATAGGGCCCCGTTGAAAGAGGTACTGGGAGGACAGTACAATTACAGAGAAGGGGGAAGGCAAGTGTTGCGGCAAGGCGCTAAAGGCCGCAGGAGTAGTAGAAAGTGTCAGTGTAGTAAGGATCCGTGCGCCCAAAAGTGAGTGGCGGGCGCACGGATCCAAGCCCAAAGTACAGGTGGAAGGTGCATGGATAGGGCACTGATCAGCACGTGGGGACGTGTGAAAGATAGATAGATAGAAGGTAGATGGGTGGGAGTTGCATAAAGAAATAGCTTAAATGAAGAAAAGAATGGATATGTAGCGAGAGACCAATTACTATATGCCCTATAGTTAAGTGCTGGACTCATGCCAGGAGTACCAGATAAGCCATCAGCGCGGGCTCACATGGGAGCAAAGACCAATCAGGGCTCTCGCATCGATTACATTACTGAGAAACCTTATCTCCACCACCAGCTGGAGGTGCCCAGAGCACCTATTTCTGGCCTATTAGCGGCTATTAGTTGACACTAGTTGAGGCTAGCATGTTCATGTTGACCGACTGGTTTCGAATCCACTTGTGTTTGGTCATCTAAGGTAATAGTCATGTGCAGCAAGTGTGCATGCAAGTGCCCTTCATCAACAGATATAACTTAATACTTACACCCATTAAACTTCACAGATCTCAAATTTTATATGAAGGCTAGGCATTACTTGCATCCATTAAACTATATTTTCTCGAAAAAATTCCCAACTTCACAACTGGGGAAATGTTTACCATAAATCAAAGATAAAAGATCGTTTTTAGTCAAGGCCCAACATAAAGTCATCGGCCCTTCTAGCGAACGGCAATTCAGGCAGACGTCCTGTCTGGGATCAGCGGTTTTGACCAATAATTCATTTTAGTAAAGTAAAGTAAAAAAAATAATAGAAATAAAGCCACCGTTATTTTGAGTAGAAAATATTTCTAAGTGCCACACGAAGCACTGGGCAGGTGGAAAAAAATTGTGTTGCTGGTAGTTGGAGACGATCTCGCGAACTCAGGATTGGGAGTCGAGTGCGCTATCAACAAGTCCATTGCGTCTAGTGTTCGTTAACAAGTGAAAAGAGAACTTAATATTAATGAAATCCCGTAACTCTATTTGGGATCGTTCCTAGCATTCCGAGTCATTCTTGTCATTTACGTGACTGACAACCGGAGTAAATCTTTGTTAAGTACCACTAAGCCACTTTTATCAATGACCCCACATATTTACATACGGCCCCAAACTGATTATGACCTACCTTCGTCACGCGAGCCGGTAAATATCCAAATCAAATATGGCGCATGTTGTCTAACTACTCCAAAATGGCTCGGCATCACCCGAATGTCGTTAGAACCCAATAAGGAGCGCCAAAATAGCTGAAAATTTGTTTTTGATCTATTAATCTAATGCCTCTTCAAATAAATAAACAATAGTACTTCTATCAATACGCCTTTACGTGTCGTTAACTTTGTGGCATCGCAATCCAATTTTGCCTTTACTATGAACTTGCTATTCAGAGGTTCAGTTAATTACACTCGCTACCGTTTCACTTTTGCGGCGCTGCACGCCGAGGGGATGAACATTTGCGTCTAGTTTGAAAGATCAGTTTACATTGTAGTGCCATGGTCAGCTGGCCTGAGCTTGGTGTTATTTAGTCCGTTGCTTGAGTGACCATGCAGGTCTAAGCCTCGTGTTATCTAGTCCATTGCTTGATTGACCATGCAAAGCCTAGTCATTGTCAGCAGGTCGTTGCTCATTGTTGTATACATTTGTATTCAAAGTCCACTAGGTGGACTTCAGAATTCAGAAGCATTCAAGGAGGGGAAACGTTGATACTGTTTGTTTTACCTGAGAGACGAGCAGTGTCAAGTAGACGAAAATACGAAAATGGCGGTCGTGATGAGAAAGGCAAAAGAGGACGACTTGGCTACGATTCTGGAGTGGCAACTGGAGGTAGGCTGGCTGGGTGACCTTCCTCTAAGCAATATTTACTATGAGGTATATGGAGATGGATGGATCGTCGCTGAACAAGACGGCGAATTGGTCGGTGAGTAACTACAGTGGACATGTCTGTCAGTGGACACTCTCCGTATGCTTATTCACATACCTATATTCGGTGACACTCACACTCACACGCACACACACACTTACATACAAATATACACACACACACACATATATATATATATATATATATATATATATATATATATATATATATATATATATATATATATATATATATATATATATATATATTTCATATGCATATATATATATATATATATATATATATATATATATATATATATATATATATATATATATATATATATATATATATGTATATATATATATATATATATATATATATATATATGTATATATATATATATATATATATATATATATATATATATATATATATATATATAAATATATATATATATATATATATATATATATATATATATATATATATATATATATATATATATATATATATATATATATATATATATATATATATATATAGTTATACGCAGTTGCAACTTAATTCGAAACTGTTAGGCAAACGTACATGCTGAATTTATTAGGAAGTTGGCGAGGTGGGGCTAATTGCGGTCTGTCACTTCTTAGAAAGGTGAGGTTGCGTAATTCATACAGGTGCGTATGGCATTTATACGTGGGTAAATACAGCATTGTGAACACCTAACATTGAATTAATAACCCATTTGCAACCGGGTCCAATATTACAAAGGAAGTTTTATTTTAGCAATGCCGGGCGACGTCCATTTCTTTTATTCCTCTGTTAGTGTTTTTAGGAAATTTGGGTGAGTGAAAGGTAGCTTACACAGATATTGGACAAGTACTCCACGATTGGTTTAGCAGGGCAGCTAGGAGGCTCACGAATGTATTGACACATATGCACGGTTTCAAATTAGCATAGCTAATAGGCTTTACTTTTTTACCAAATGATATAGAAATGAATGCTCACACCTAGATTTAAGGGTATGTAGCCTACTGTTGGCAATATAGTTAAGCTGCCATGTTTTACTTCACAATAAAAGAATATCTTCAAAAGCTGTTCTTTATCCATTTTAAGGGTTTTATACAATGATTCCCTTATAATAGGATAATGACCCGTATATTCACCCTTGAACTGTATCATACGATAAACGGCAATATATTCATATCTGTCCAAAATATGTTTTAGGTGAACTTGTACTTGTGATTTGAATTCTGCGATGTTTAGTACGTTAGCATTCAATGATTATCGGTAGGTCCGGAATTGTGACTTCTGTATTACAAATAAGTTACTGCGTGATGAACGAGCAAGGGAACCCCCGCCCCCATGTTCATCTTACTTTGACTAGCATAACATAGGGACTATTTCATGAGAATTCTTTTCCTGTAACACTTTAATTGAGGATGATATGAGAAATATTACTTCTTGCACTTTTTCAAATTCATCACATACCTCTTTCATTATTCTCTTAATTATCTACCTACTTAACACTCATATATAACTGATTCATGATTTTGTTATATCTGTAAGCTTGTATCAACATTACCGTGGTAGGTAACCTAACATCGTAACCGAATTTTACCAAAAACACCCTGTAGGCGGAGCCACTTTACTCCTTGGGACCCTCCTTTTTTAAAGAATTTTGGGTAAAGGCATTATAAAAGGACCCAACAATGGTAGCAGAATGATGGAGATAGAAATTAATAAAGTTGATTCAGTAAGTGCGTCTTTCTTATTTTTGGATTTTTTTGTTTATTTTCCTCTGAGTCAACTATGATCATCGTTTAATAATACTAATGTCTTGAGACTACTAGTGCATAGAAGGAATATGCATGATGATACATCTCTAAAGATAATATATAGTATCAATACCTTAAATGTTCACTGTACAATGTCTTGTATTTTGACAGTAGGACATTGAAATAGAATAGTGACAGAGTGTGTATATGAATATAAACAACTGAGCATAAAAGAAGATGATCTGGTGTGACAGAACCGGCAGTTACTCGGCAATATCTTTGCTGGATTTGAGATATTTAGCTATTGACGATCTTTTTACTCCAAAAATGTTTGTTTCCTTTTTATACTAGCTTTGTAACTTTCGGCATGATAGATCTTTCGTATATAACCAATGACTTGTTGGATGTGTGGTTACTTATCAGTTTTCGTGGCATTATAAATGATCTTTTTGCAAATAAGAATGACATAACTGAATAAATCACTGTTATCCATGTCTCCTAAGATAACACGCTCCACTAATATAGTGTACCCCTTGTAAACAACTTCAGTCAGCCAATCATGCACACTTTTCCAAAAGGCCTGAAATAACAGGACAAGTATAGAACACGTGTTTAATACTGTCTTCAGAATTGTTACCAAAAGTACATAGAGGCAATTCGTGTGTGCCTTAAAGTTTGTTTCTTTTCTATTTTATGATCAAGATAATTACTAGTATGTAGAATGATCCACTTATCTTTTTTTGATTTTCCATAACTGAACCATGCTATAATTATGGAAATATCCAACTTAACTAACGGAGAATATTTGTACGGCAAAGGCTATACCTAGGATAACGTTTGTCCACTCACTGTTTTACTTGCACCTCTACAGTTGGTTAAATGGAAGTTGTTCTGTTGGTTAACTTAAACCATTGGTAAGCCACATCTGTACTATCTGTTCCTGAAGTGAGTTTGCATGGCCTGACATTTATAGCATTATCTTGAGAACAAAGAACTGTTGAGCGAACTATATTGATTGAAAATTGTTGTTCCATTTGTGTTATGCAGTCTTTCTGCAAATGTTTTTTTTTTCAAATATCGCTCTGTTTGACGAACAGTAGATGGAGTTGTCAGATAATGTGTACACTGTGAAGTGGGTGTTTGATATGCAGTGATGTCGTTGTAAAATGCCAAATATTCGTAGTTGTTCTGACGTATCATATATGTTTACACTGTCGTTCAATATATTCACTCACACGCTTCCTGGACCCGGGCCAGTGCATACTTATGGCCTGCTGTTGTCTGTCTGTCTCTTCGTAACATGATAGGTATTGAGTCAGCAACGAAGCTCTGTCAGTATGCACTGAATCAAAACCTCAATACACAAGGGGTTAGCTTACCAACAACAAACAAAAAACACTTAAACACAGCAGTGATAATACTTTGAGAGAACCCAACTATATGGTCATGATGATTTACACCTGGCTAAACGTATCAACTTTGAGAAGAAATATTAAGTTCACTTTTTTTTGTTCTGTGAAATTTTTTCATCTGGTGAAATCAACACTAAAATTCTTAGATAGACCATCCCTAGTTATACAAAGTCAATTATTTTTAGTATTTTTATTATTATTTCCACTCGGTGTCATGGTATCAATTCAAATCATGTTTTGCTATCAATGTTCCAGTACATTACATAATGATAGTAGCCACAACTATAATAGTCATGATAATAAAGTTAATAACTGTGTAAAATGTTAACCACTGTATTATGTGATAACTATAATATCGTGAAAATAGACAACAATGCTAATATTGGAATAATAGTTACATTAGCATGTGTAGAGTATGTGTGTAGTACATCAGTTGAATACATTCGTTAATTCATTAATGAGTACATATAAATGTTATTGGATAGATTACTCTGAATACTAATGTGATTCATTCACGCAGAAATGACCGTTTTGATATCGTCTGCAGTCTCTTAGTTTTTAAGCTTATACTAACTATATTAAGAGGATTATGATTTGAAGACTACTATACATCGTTTTTATAAATTTGTTTATAGTTGTGTGTACAATACTGGGATACACTGTCGTTATGATAAGTACAGAACATTATCTACCAAGACGAGTTTTTCCCTCATATAGCACCGAGGTAGAGCACCCTTCTCCTCCTATAATGTATATTACTATCGCATACTTTATCAACCATAGACCTGGAAAGCTATCTAAAGACAGACAGAATATATAAGTTCCTTCATTGGTTGATATTTTGCTAATTAATTATCAAATATGATAGTGAAATAAGAAAATTACAGTGTGAAACGAACATATCATGAAAAGAAGAAGTACGATCAACTTCAACACTACACCAGCGCATTGGATTTTTTCTTGCATTTTTCTGGGTGTTATTTGTGTTTGCTGCATTGTCAACAATAATTGTCTTCACCAATCCCTTTGATTTGGAGTTTCTCCAACTGTGTGCTTTCAAGGATATAAAGGTTTCATGAAAATGCGATAAACCAATTTGGTCATTGTACATATTTGTTCTCTTCTTTATCTTATTTGATGAAAACTTTTATGCCACACTGACCAAATTAGTGTTATCCAAATTTTTACTACACCTTTGACACAAAATCATGCGGAATGCAATACGGAAACGCCAGTTGACACATGCGTACAGGATGGGATTGATTGTTGAGTTGAGCCATAGAAGCCAGAATGCCACCTCAAAAAGATTCCCATTGACGATATCTGGATCCAGCGCCATGATCAGTGCTGAAATTGAATATGGCGCCCAGCAAATTCCAAAAACGACTACAATCAAGGTCAACCCAACACCAGCTTTGGCAGTTCTGGTTTGGGCCATACGACGGCGCTGTGGGCATTTAGCTGCCTTGGTATTTCCTGCGTTTTTTGGATTATAATCTGTGTTTGGTACTTTGTCAGCGTAATTGTATTTATCAACCCCATTGATTTGAAGCTTTTCCAAATGTACGGTTTCAAGAATAACTTCACTTGGATAACAAGTTGTCAAAATATTCACGTTTTTTTCATGTTGCGTTGGTTTACACAAATGGCAGCTGTCGGAATTGTCACTCGTACATGGAATAGCTGTATTTGTAATTTTCTCTGGTACCATTTCTGCTATTTCTGTTCTGCCGTGAGGTTGTCCTTTCTTGCTGAACTTGTCACTTTTGGCGGAGACAAAAACTTCTCCTGGTTTCACTTCAAGTGAGCCAGATCTTTCTTGCAAGCTGTGCAATAAATTGAAGTATTGAGAATGTGCATCTGAAGCACTTTCTTGTAGAGACACACTATGGAATTCACCAGGCGTGTCTGAGCTATTTTCAAGATTAGATCCATCGAGGGATTTGTTCAAAGCTGTATATTGATCCAAATCCTCACGCTGACATGTGCATTCACAGTTGTTTTCTATAGTTCTGCCTGCGTGGGTCGTGCACAGATTTACAATACTTTCATTGACAGGTTTCTGTTTATTTTCATTCCGGAAAGTGTCATTAGTGTCTCCATTTGTAGACATGCCTCTGTCTGAAGCACGCACAGTGCCTGAAAGCCTATGTACACTGTGTCTCGAATCAATCCTAGTTATATGTGAACCTGAACCCATACTTTCTTGATAATGAGGTGAATTATCGTGTTTTTGTGCATCAAAATTACATCTAGGTTGACCTGTAGCACGACCTGCTCCATTCGTCTCAACCATCTCTTCAAAAGCAAAGTTTTGATATGATTCAAGTGTCACATTGCTTGATAGTCTGGCTGTAGGTAGTGGATCTTGTGATTGACTCATGTGGAATAATTTTCCCAGATGTTTGGAATCCTGATGGGTGCTTTTTCCATTCCTAGAAGTTGTGGGTAACTCCCTATGAAAATTAACACGTATGAATATCAGGACATTGAGTACCATCACCGCCAAAAAGGGAATAATGAACTCCATCGTTGAGCCAAATAGCAGGTACCCAAGATTGCTTCCAAAGCTCACACTGCATTGCGAGTCAGGGATAGCAGTGGATGGGAACCAATGTTCCCAGAATACAACGGCTGGCCCATAGACAAAAAGTCCCACCAACCAGGGAATACACATAAGAATTCTTGCTCTTCTTGACGTTTGCTTTATACGGTGTTCAAAGGGGCTTCTTACGCTTAAGTACATATCCACCACTATGATAAGGATGTTGACGGCAGAGGAGCAGGGTGTTACATAATCAAGAACCAGCCATACTATGCAGAACACATGTCCAAAGGGCCATACTCCTGTCAACAGATAGGGCATGTATGGAGGAACACAGAGCAACCCTATAGCAAAATCTGCGATGGCCAGATTTAGTATGAAATAATTATGGTATGTCCGTAGGTTCTTGTACCTTGTAAATGCGATAAAGACAAGTAGATTACCCACCACTGTGATCACAATAACCAGTCCAATTAGCAATGCGATGATAATTGTCACCTCTGTGCTGTATACATAGTCTCTGGGCGGCTGTTGTGTATTAGCTACAATGGAATAGTTTCTCTGGAGGAGGCTTTTTGATGTGTTTTCCATTAGGATAACTTTCCCTCTTTTCGTTCTCTCTCTCACCATGCCACTGCCCTACACTGTGTCAGCAAGACACTGCTTACTTTTCTTGTTTCTCCCAGTCACTGTTTCTATCTTTTCACTGTCTCTACCAGTCAATGGTTTTGCTTTTCCCTTTTCTCTCCCAGTCACTGTTTTACTTCCCCGTTTCCACTCCATTCATTGTTTTCTAGCTAGCTCGCATGATCACTTTGCCAACCTTTTAATCATCTCTTCTGGCAGCTCTGTGTTTTCTCTGTCTCCTCCCGTCACTGTGTTGATAGAAAATGGCACTTTCCTCACTTCCCCTACAAAACAAGACCTTATTTGTTGCACAAACATTTACCTAATTATTGATCCATTCTTACCATTACCCCCCCCCCCCTCCCTTGGCTGCTATAAAAGCCAGTGCAGGTGAAAGCTAATCATATCAAATGCCTCATCCCCAGCTGAATCGGCAGCTATCTAATCTATTCCCAATGCCTGATACTTGATGTTGTTGTTGTTGTTTTAATTTGAAGGCATTGCCCTTTTCATATACGGCTGACATTCATTTAATTTTATTCCAGATGGAATGTTTTGGCTCAGTCGTTATTACTGGTAGAATTTCATAAATATACTAATTATGTATTGAATAGTTTCTGCTAAAGCTAGTGTTCATAAAATTATTACAAAAAGGCAATGAACGAAGGTAAAACGTTATTTGAATTGTTAGTAAACGCCCGGAGTAAACGTTGCAGATACTACTACTCATTATTTACAACACTGGGTGCCTATATTATGTCCGGGACCTGGAAACAGGTTACATTTTAAAGGCACTTTGGGCTCTGTTATCAAACGTTTTAGATTACTGTTAGATATTTATTGGTTCTTAGTACCTAGTCCTACTGAGCCATCTTTTGCTAACAATTCCATCAGGTAAAAGGCTGCAAATCTTTGCATGTGTTTGGATAACCCGAGGCAGAATCATGAATTTGATACTTCTCCCACTGGTTTTTCAATGAAGGTTTCTTTAAATGTTGTTATGCGTTCATCCTTTTATAACCAGTGACAATATGGCGGGCCCGATACCCAAGTGGTACAAGACCCTTAATTTACTCTCATTCCTCGCTTTCCCCCAACCCTGCCTGGAATTCCAATCCGGCTTTAGCCACGCGAGAATCAACAGTGACTTTTGGTTAGGTTGTGTTTTTCTAGGGTATTACAGTTTCTTTTGCTATCATTAACCGACTAGTGACTATTTAGCCTTGATATGACAGAGGAAGTGTTGATAAATGAAATTCCAAATTTCAGATTGGAATTATTATATTGAACTTTCTTTTTCAAAATTCTCTGCAGTGCAATGTATTGATGTCTCCCAATGTTGAAGTAATTCATCAACAAAATGTCTCAAGGTAGGATGTGACAGTTACACTCCACGAGCATATGATACAATTCTGAATTGAAAAAGCAATTACCATTTATCAATTTTCAGTAAATTTACGTCAGACATACTTGATATATCAACATACGTTTATCCGCATTAAGTCTGCATTTTCGTTGAAATATCCAAGCCCCGGCATTAGAGAGACAGGTGACCCCTTGGTTCGCTTTGTCTATGAGCAAAAAATTCTAAAAAATTCCAGTGAGAGGCATGGCAGCAATACAGTGGGCTTCCTTCCAATATACGTGATTTGCGAGTTGCCCTAGGTTTTATTCTTCGGTGGGCTACCGTCCTGAACCGGTATTGCGTCAATGCAAGCAAATCTTCACCCAAACGAACACGCACATTTACATTCCTGGAAAGCATCCATCTTAATCAAATCCTTAGAGAATGTGCAGTGCCAAATGTTAGGACAGCACTGCATCAATATGAGGTAAGACCTAGAAACACAAACCTCTCAGCATCCGTTGTATAATCTCCCACTTCGTTGATATTCATTCGTATGCCATACAGATATGCCTGTTCCTATTTTCCTCTGCTCTGCATTGATCACTTCTGTTATCCCGAGATGTCTATGCACCATAACATCGCTTCAGAGACATGGATCCATTCAGTTTTTACCAACATATCTATCCATACGTGATGAGTGTTTCCTTCGTCAGAATGACATGTAGGTCAAACGAGTTCAAATCAAAGGGTGGCTTTTGTGTTGTCATTGAATGGGGCAATATCCTATTAATTATATTACTATACTGAAATGCTAGGTGAGAATGTAAACAGTATTTCTAGTTATTTGTTATTCATACAGTTTTATGTCTTCATTCCAAAATGCGTTCGTGCAATTAGCAACACGAATAACATTTTAATAAAAAATAAAACAACACGTGTCTTCCATGTTGAGCACGTTAAGAATTCTGTGGTCCTCATCACATAATTATGATTAATCATTATATTTACAATAAGAACTATTTGGATGTCACTGCTTGCTAGTGTCCTTACTTATAAGTTCATACATATCTGATATTGGTAGCAATGCGTCTCCAGTACATCGTCAGCAACTTCATGACAATAGCTTAAAGCCGTTTCCTGCACCTATTAACCTATGACAAATTGCATTAAAAGCTTCCATTCCCTTCTTAAGTGCAAAGCCATGAACTCGTTGTTGGCATTAAAAATCTATCTTGCATTTGAGACCAAATGCAAGCTTCAATTTATGTGCATACAAGGAAAATCTTAGGCAAGGTGAAAGGAGTGGAGATGAAAGGAATGGAAAGTATTATGAAGATAGTGCCGCTGGTCGCAAAGGTTAGGCAAACAAATATAAGTTAGTGGTGGATCAGTGCGTCAAAATAGGGATTCCAGCGCATGGCTTAATGTCTTAAGGGGAATGGATGAAGGTACAATGATTCAGTGAAATATGAGAAATGAGGGTAGTAAGTAAAAACTCCATTTCAAAATCCGTTTTTTTTACGAAATCATTACATATCAAAGGATAATTATATATTTACTTTATGACATTTTTAACGTAGATTATGTCAATGCCAATAAGATTGTTTTAGCAGAAGCACATTGAACTTTATACTTAGCAGGTGTTGCCAATGAACGAGCTATTATTTAAGGCTATGTGTGTACCAAAGCCTTAAAGTGATATACACGGTATGGTTACGACATACAAACATTCGATTCAGGTATACCGTAGAAAGTCCGGTCGCTAGGTAACACAAGGTAACATGAAGCAAAACCATCTACCCATTTGTAATGTATTTCAATTAGGTGGACTTTCTAGCTGTGAACAATAACTACAACAAATAGTGGCATTTGTGTAGAGAAAAACTAACGTACAATATTGATCAGGTAATGGAGTCGAGATGAGTACAATTCAGAGGGGTTCAATTAGTATTCAATATACATATATATATATATATATATATATATATATATATATATATATATATATATATATATATGTATATGTATATGTATATATATATATATATATATATATATATATATATATATATATATATATATATATATATATATATATATATATATATATGTGTGTGTGTGTGTGTGTGTGTGCTGCAGGTTTAGGTGCTCTTGCGTATGAATGCAATCAGGCGGAAATTACCATGGCAATGACTGGATATTCTGTTTGCGAAAACAAGTTCAGATTACCTGCTAAACTATTAAATACATTCAGCGGTGAAAAGGCTCCAGGTATAAACTTAAATACAAGTGATATTCATTCCCAAGGCAAGCCTAAAGCCAATTAGTTTAGTGATTACAAATGTTAATTTCAAAGGTATCTTTATTGGGATTATGTCGATCATCTATTGTTATTCATCATCCTGGGAGATGTTAATGACTTTATCTCTCTTCATACTCAAAGTAGCTCAGTTGGTTAGGTGTCGGACTAGTAATCAGTAGGTCGCTGGTTCATATCCCGGCCGGGATACTTTGGTCTGTCCTTGGGCAAGACAGTTTATTCCTTATTGCCTCAGTCTACCCACCTGCAAAATGGGTACCTAGCATTAATAAGGCAGCGCACTATATGCTGCCTGCTGCTCTTGAATATCCCTTGGGGGATTGAAATGGTTTTCGTGTGTACATACCTGCTAGGGAAAGGAGGTCGTGTGAACATTTCGGTGGATACAAGAATATAAACCGAATACCTTTATATCTCAACCCAAATCTTCTTGTGAATTAATCTTAAGGTTTCACATATTTATCCTGCTGACATGATTTCTAGCTTGAGGAAGAGGTGAAATTATCCTTTAGCTAGCTTATGTAATGTAAGAGCACAAAACCCAATAATTACCAAAATAAAAATCTTATTGGTAAAGTTATTAACTTAACTTTGAATTAGATTAACTGGGAACATCCTTAATGTTCCATCCACAGTTCATTAGTTGGCTATCAGGTAAAATATATGCACTTGATGAGCTAGTAAAAACCAGACTCTTTCTACTAGCAGGTATAATGATTTGTGTAATATGGTACATCATAACCTTGTAATATAATGAGAATGACCTATGAAAAATTGATAAGTTCATGTCGATGCAGTTCAACAATTCTTCTGAATATTCAAGAAGGAGTACATACTGGCATTTAGTGATCAGAAGTTGGGGAAAGCCTATCGTAATATGGGCCAGCCCAACTTAAAATGACCTACATCATGATATCTAGAGATTGGAAGTTGGGCAAAGCCCAACTTCACTTGACCTACCTCCTGGTATCTAGAGATCGGAAGTTGGGCCAAGCCAATTAAGATGGGCTAGGATTGGAAGTTGGGCTGCAACACACACACACACACATATATATATTCATATATATATATATATATATATATATATATATATATATATATATATATATATATATATATATATATATATATATATATATATATATACATATACATATATATATATATATATATATATATATATATATATATATATATATATATATATATATATATATATATATATATATCATTTTAGCAATGTAGTTTAATGATGTATGTCTTTTATGATTTTCCATATCAGTAAGTAAGGTGTTTAATCACATAAAGCCTAAATAATGCTTCTTCTCTTTGGTCTGTTTTTCTAGGCTCCAGTGTATGGTTAGACCTTGGTGAAGACTGTGGGATGGGTATACGAATCGTTGTGCCCAAAAAGAAACGTGGCCAGGGGATAGCCAGAGCCCTTATCAAGGAAGGCTTTAAATACTTTGATGGAAAGAACATATGGCTTCACCCTGATAGCCCTGCCCTTGAGGAACAGTTATACAGGCCCCTTGGGTTCAAGATCCACTCCTACGAGATCACCGTTGCAACAGCTACAGTTACCGAAGAAATGAGGGATAAAGTCATCAGGAACTTCCCTGCCGAATCTTCCTCTCTGGATTTTAAGATAGTTAAGGTGGACACAGAGAACATGCATGCACTGGTAGACTATGACAATACCCTGTGGAATTATAATTCCAAACGAGCGATTTGGCTTCAGAAGTATACCTATGGTGAAAGTGCTTTTATGGCAGAGTCCTCGAATAATGCCTGTTGTGGTTACATTATTGCCAGATCCATGTCAGGAGTTTACCGTATAGCTCCCCTCGCAGGAGACACTGATGGTGTTATCTTTGGTTTGTTTAAGACTTTGCTCCTATCCCTACCCATTGGCGCGAAGATAAGTTATAGTGCTTTAGATTTTAATCCTACCGCTATTCGGATAATTGAGATGGCTGGCATGATGTTCAAGACTAAAGTATATGGACTTTTTTCGGAAAAAGATAGCAGACCCTCGCCTAAGGTATGTGCAGTGATGCCTATTTGAGTACTGAAAATAGCATTATAATTAAATCAAAATACCATGAGGTTTGTTTTCTTCGATCATAAATCTTTATTATCGTTAATGAATTCTGGTGAAAGAAAAGCCTCTGTACTCTTGCATAAAAGCATGCATATTAGTGATCCTCACATTAAAAGTATGTATTTGCAGAGAAGCCATCAACATATAGAAATATGATATTTCACAATCCAAACGGTTTAATGGGGCATGGAATTTAGACCAAGCCTTAAAGACTTTAAAAGAGAAAAATGTTATATGTCAGCTTGGACAATTTTCCCTATCATTTATATATTGCTTAAACATCAGTTATGAGAATTTATTCCTAGACCCTGTTAACATTAAAGGTATATTTACAAGTTTATTATGTTAAAGTGTTGTATGGGCAATTCGATTTTCCTTTATTAAGATACATTTATGAACACATACAGGCAGTTATCAGGAAATTCTGAAAAGCTTCAGATTGCCAAATTTTAAGTATAAATGGGCCAACTGTAAAGCATGTCCTGTTCTTTATGCTGAGAGAAGGTAGTGTAGGACAAATTCATGGGACATATTTATTACATTCTACATTCATTTAGGGTTTGCAAGGGTAAATTGCAATTGATGGTGAGTATTCGTTGGGTTCATTCATCTAGAGCCGAGATGACAGCAGACACCCAAATGCACCAACTCGACTCTGTTGGCTTATCAGTATACATTTCAATACACACTGCCTAGCCCCTCTTATCACACAATTATAACGTAATTAAAATTCGGTTAGATGTGACACACTGTCCTCCTGGGGGAACCGTTATAGTCAAATTATGGCCCTTATGGTCTGTAGCACTAATCTTTTTAAAAAGGGGGTGTCTACAGGCTATATGTAATATGTAATGAATGCATTCTCCATATAGTCGAAAATACTCCTAGTTATGGTTTGTCGGATGCTTGAAGATAATAGAAAACATATGTTTAATGAACTCAGAGAAATTGATGTCAGTGGTCTTGGATGACACACATGATTTGTATAAGGTGTTAATGGGGAAACATTCCAAAGGAGTTCTATTTTAGTCAATGATTAAAATGTTAATGTAAAATGTTGAGTAGTATATTGATTAAATATGGATCCGATTTTTCTTTCCATAATAATCTAAATGATGCTTTTTGGAACAGTATCACACTTGAGGACTTTTATCCATTTACCTGAGACTTCTTTCGACACAAATTCAAGTTTCCGACAGTTTAAAAAAGTGTGTTGGTTTGTCAACTGTAGACCTTTGTGGAGGTAGGTGGTTAGACGAATGAGCATACAATTTAGGAGGTTTGTTTTGCCGAAAAATTTGTTTGTAAATGTTTCAATGTATTTTAATCAGATTTCTCAGGAATTGCGAGGTCCAGTAAAACGTATGTGAATTATGAGATAAGTAATGACTTTTTCAGTGTGATCTTATCTATCATTACTAAATGTCTAGGTGTCAAAATCTTTTATTTTTATTTTCCAACATGTCAATAGGTACAGTTTTAGAGATTGTGTAAATATATATTGTTGAATATGATATATTGTAGCATACATAAGCCCGGTGTCCATTTAAGAAAGATATATAGAATGACATGTAATGTTAGATAATAAAAGGTCTTTGTCACCCATGTATGTTTTTGTCAGGAGTATTGGAAAAGGGACTGTAGTATCTATTCGTTTTTTTTCCTTTTTGACGTAGTGTCTATACCTCTCTTGAAAATAGAAATTCTTGGTTTCATATTTCACGATCAATATGTGTGTTTTTGTTCTTTTTCATGGCATTGTTAATTACCTTCTTAGTAAAAGGAATATAATACCATAACTATTGATTGCCAGAGCATTTTCTAGATCCCCATTTTGTATTCTTGTGTTTGGTAAACAGTAAATGTCCATACCCAATTCAACTATGCACTCATTCACCAGGGTCCATTAGTTTTTTGTAATATCACAATTAAATATCTGCTCGGCTTAGTCTTCAATTTCTTTGCAAAGTCCACAGATTTTGGAATGTTTGATACCCATCTTACGCAGTCTGACGTTAGTGTATAACATTTTGTTTAGTGTGTGAAATAAGATATATTTCAAATATGTGTTTTAGTATATGGCATGGTGTTTGATGAACGATCTACCTAAACTAATTGTTTCTAATTTAATATCAAGATCCTCTTTCCACATGTGGACAACAGTGTGGAAGAAATGGTCAAATGAATCCTTCATTGTTGTGTATGGCTTAGAGTTGCCTTTGACACTGAGATTGAGTAGACAATTGAGACCGCTATTCCTAGGGATGGGCACTGCCTATTGGCATCACTTTTCCATTCAAGACGTTTTACAATCTTTGTATATTTGCTATTATATTTCATAAAATTGGTTTTGACATCATATAAATGAGGTTTCTCATGGGGTCTTGGAAGTCTGTTATGGTGTTTTATACCTTTTCCAAGCCTCTTTTTGGTAGGAATTTGTAGGGAACTATTCTGCCATAAGGGAGTATTATGATTAACTTTCTTTTCTGGCAAAACATTTGGCTGTGTCCAAATCTTGACCAACCTTTCAATTGTGTTTACTTTACATTGTATTTTGATATTTGTGACATTTGCTATGTGTTCTATGTCAATGGACAGGTGAAAGTTGTTGTCAAATGTTTTGGCCTCTACATCTTCAATCATTTACGTTGGTCCCATGGTCAAAGCCCTTTTGATTGTTATCAATCAAATGCGCTAATGTGTTTTCTGTTAAGCCAATATTGTGGAGAAGAGCTTGTATGTATTGTTTAAAAGTGTTATCTGCCTCCGATTTTTCAATTAGTTAAGTAGTGATCCTGCTTTAGGTATACAAAGTACGCCTTCTTTTCGGCTTGTGGGAGCCTCTCCTTTTAAAATGTGTTCTAAGCATTAAGTGCTTCAACTATAGCTGAAAGGTTTTTCTAAAATTCCTGACCATAAGGTCCTGGAACTTTTTTGTCTGTGCTTTTTCTTAAGGCCGTGGAGCTTGTGACACACTCAAAATAAGACATCTCCTAATTAAGCACTCGTGTCCCCTTTCTTACAATGGTTATCTTATAATCCCTGATAGCAGAAAACATAAACATCTTTCCTTTTAGAATGTCAAAATGGTGTGTAAAGAGAAATATAATATTATTAAGACATTTCTTTCATTCACCATAGCATTTCAGATTTAAATAAAAGCGTTTTGCTTTTCAAATATTGACTTTGTAATGGTGCATGCCTTTTAGGGTATTAATCACTTCCAGCCAGGAGGGTAGCATCCTTTTCGCATTTTCCTCTTTTTGTTTACTCTCCTTTTGTCTGCATTTTCTCCTATTACATCTATGAACATCAAGCCTGTGCATTATGTGTACAGGTTCTTCGCACGTTTGGTCGCGTAATTGTCTTGCGTGCGGAACCAGCAAAGGAATGCAAGATCCAGTGGTGGTCCCATTTAATCCTCTTCATTGTAGGTAACAAAGGGTGTTTTCGACTGTGTAGTGAGGTCTTCTCTATATCTCCACATGTGCTATATATTCCACCGAGGTTACCAGGTGGGAGAGCAGCTTTCAAAATACATTAGTCTATAGCATAGTACTTGCTCGAGGACGTTCAGCAGTTACTCTATTATAGATTAACATGAACTGCCCTGGAGAACTGTCAGTCACTTTGCATTCATCCTGTTTATCCGAGCGTCCATTACTGGCAACAATAGGGATCAACTATTCTCCTTTGCTGGGGTCTCATTTGGCTACGGTAGAGCCGCTCTGTTAGTGAATCATACCATGAGGTAGAGCACCTGTCCCCTCAGAGACTTACCTGAAAGGTTGGCATTTGTAAAGTTCATTTATCCTGTGGGCAAAGATCGCTATAACGAGCAAATATACTATTTGCATCATGTATGTTGTATACTTCACAGTTAAAAGAGATATCTCTGTTTCGCAAATATCAACATTAGTTATATAGATAAGGCAATACGAATACTAGTATGCGAGAGGTAATGTCATTTTAGGGAAATGAATCCCTAGCTTCGATATGTTAAAGTGATTTTTATATGATCAGTTTTAATAAATCAACATTTACACCGTCAATAACACATTATTTTCCTTCGATGCCCATATAACCAAGTTCATAATTCTCGCGGAGGGGATTCACCTTGACCACGAAGAACCGAAGTTTGGCTCGTAGTAGTGCACTTCTGGAATAAATGTTGGTGTATACTCATCATCAAGCTGGCAAGCTTTTTATAGTAACATGTCAAGGTTGTTTGGGGGGCTTTCAATGGTCCATTTAAAACTGAATGACCTCTTGGCGTTTTTTCAAAGAAAGGAGAATTTCTTCCTCCCGGCACTGGGTTTCTATCTCATCCTGATATGACCTCAGTTGTTGAAAGTGACGAATATCTCTTGCAAACTCTCTCCCCACCCCCAGTTCACACACAAACTGTTCAATTGGGGAGAATAAAGTGCAGTGATTGTCTGGATATGGTTAAATGTTTGCTTCAGGAACACTTGCCTACACAGGTAAAAGTTGACGGGCCTGTTAAAGCCCCCCTGACACGGGCCTCGTCACATGGAGCGACAATCTTTACAGAAAGCAAACATGAAGAGACTCAAACATATCATTAAGACCCAAAATCCCCTAGTTTTCACCAAAACATGTTTACATATGGCCTGATAGAAGATGAAATAAAAATTGATCTTCTTGTGAAATGGATCCATCATCGCCTTGCTGGCCTGTCTTACTTGGGCAATAAGTAAACCGTCATGGACCTGATCTGATAGCCGAGTGGTTTTATATTTATATGCGTTGCAATTGACTACTCGTTGTCTATAAACACTGCCTGGAAATGAAAAGACATTTAACTTATCCAAGTGTTCGGCCGGGATATTAGGATGACATAATCACCTGATATGCTGTAAACAGTGCAGCGCCCTCTTTTGTTGAAAATGCTTAACTATGCACACATCTATGCATAACATCGACGATGGTACTGCTTTGCCCGCCAGAAAAATGTCAGAATAAACGTTATGAATTTCTTTGGCAGACAAATACGCCCTAATACATTAAGCAAACGGTACCTTTATTTCTGAGGTATGAAAATCAATGGTACATGTTTTTTTTATTTAGGGCTGTTCCATTTAAAAGTGGGGGGGGGGAGGAACGGACGATTTTTTAGGGGGGGGGGAGAGGGGTCGAATTTTGAATTATTTTACCCCCCCCCCCCCCCCCTTCCCCAAATTTTGAATTTTGGTTGGGAGGGGGGGTGCCTAAAAGCATTTTCCTCAAAATTAGACCAACAGAAACTGTCGAAATCATCACAAGCAGAGTAGTAGATCGAAAATCACAAAGCCACGCAAAGTATTGCTCCTTTCTCCATAATGAATTTTTTTTAAATATGAAAATTTCAAACGTGTCTTTTTGGCATCAAATGTAAACGGATTTGCTCTAGGTTTTTCTATATTTACCATGTAAAGTATCACCATGCAGTCCTATTTCGACTGTAGGTTCAATTTTATGTAATCAAGAAGTTAAAAGTGCACTTCCTTTCTTACGTAAAACAATTATATGCCACCAATAGGACGTTTGATATGATTTTTCTACAATTGATGTTTTTCTTCCCTTTGTTATGTTTCTTTGTCCACTTGATATGGAATTTTTTCACTTTATATCATTTTTATCCCATGGATACAACTATAGGAATGTAGGGCAAGCGTGTAGTATATATATATATATATATATATATATATATATATATATATATATATATATATATATATATATATATATATATTATATATATATATATATATATATATATATATATATATATATATATATATATATATATATATATGTGTGTGTGTGTGTGTGTGTGTGTGTGTGTGTGTGTGTGTGTGAGTGTGTGTGTGTGTGTGTTCTCATCCCTTCGATGGTTTCAAGCGATATCATAGCATGTCTTTATATATTCACATATCTGTTATTATTCTAACTCGAACGGACAAGGAAGGGTATTTTCTTCATAAGCAGTCATTTCAATCCGTGGTCTATGATACCAATCAGGGGTTTAAAAAGACAAAGGAAAACAGTCTGGAAAGACACAAGCAATCACATCAGTCGTTTATAACTTTATTCATTTAGAACAAACTAAAGAGCAATCTAGGCGCTCACTTGTCAGGTGGAAATATACGAAAACATAGAAGCAGCGCAATGACATTAAAATTAAGTACTTTACTATTATGGCGGAGGAATATATGTGATGATTCTTCATGTTAGTGATACGCAATAATCATGTAGCTAGTGTTCGTTGACTCTGTTCAGCTCTCAAGCACCATGTGTCTGTGGATTGAAAGGTATTAGCTAATATCATGCAAGTCGCCATCTATCGGTGTATCGTAGCATTAAACATTAATGTGATAAAAAGCCGTATGGTAAGAGTGCAATATATATAAAAAAATGTCCAGTACAATTAATTTTCATTGCGTCAGCTTTCACAACCTTGAATGCCATAAAAGGCATAGCCCACGTAGAGGAACTTACATATCTATCAACAAGACTTTTGTTTACAGATATTTATTTACTGGTTCGAGTACGCCCGGTATAATACCCATTTAAGCCATCTTTAGGTACGCAGTCGTTCCCGTTTTATGCCATCGCCTGCGCACCACAGAGGCTAAGCGAATATGATGTCATATCCTGCTGCTCTACAGGTTATCAAGCCATTTTCTACATCCTTTACTTCAAAGAGTTCTTAGAAGAAAATTCACTTCACAGATGCCATCTCTTTCCATGTCTCAACATTGGCAAACGTTTTTACAAAATATACTTCATCAGAGACTGCACGATTTTTGACTCTATTGATTTCGCAAAAATGGATCACCAAATCTGGCGGATATCAGACGCATGGGAAAAAATATTCTATTGTCGATTATTATTCTAGAAAAAAAAGTCTCATTCTCTTAAAAGCACTCTCATTAACATTATTCTAGACATCCTGGTTTTCCTTCTTTTTTCAAGTAGTTTACAAATCTCATAGATGCGTAGAGCGGATGTGTCAAGATGATTTCAAATTTAGTCATTTAGAAAGTAACAAAATATACTGATTTTTACAAAATTTCTTTCAGATGACTCGTACTCTTCCCAGTTAATGTAATTATGACCCCATTGTGCAACAGCTAAACGTGATATGATCCTTCAAAACATTGGAGTTTTTGTTTTTTTTCCTTGAGATTTCAAGATCTGGACAACAATAGAGCTTAAGAAGTCTACGTAAATTAGACCTTGGTTGAACCACCGAGCACTCCTGCACTAAGTGAACTGGGTCCATAAATGCACAATCAATTACATCTTTCGATAAGTCAACCCCAGCATAATCCTCATCGCGTCATTTAAGGCTTAGAATGAAGGAACCCTCTATTTTCCTTTCATCCTATTGGGATTCACGTTGCCAGAGAGCAATTTTGCTTCGCCTTACTATCGACCAAGTTTTGTAAAACTTCATGAAGTCAATTTCAGCACGTAATTCGAACTTGCTGGCTTGGTCGCTATGAAGACTTACTAACCCTGGATGAAATCTTTTTGGCACCTTTGAAACTGATATACTACTTTGGACGGGATTTAGAATTTCGGTTTACGTCAATTTTCCTGCCATATTGTGGCTCAGTCGTGACTTCCCAATTGTAAGTGGTGGAGAAAACACGGCGAAAACAATCGCTTAACCCCAAGTCACTTTCAACATTCTCACTTGCCCCAGCCATGATTCGAACCCCTTTGGATTGGTCAAATAGAGTAGGAAACATATATGTTTCGGATATATCCGTAAAGCGAAGATTCAGCTTCCGGACACCACGTCCTACTCAGCGGATGGCAACGAAATGCAAGGCACAGATGCATCCTTGTCCTGCGATAGCTTTGCAATAACAAACAATCACTGATTCGCACACGACAGTATTACATTATTTAAATTCGTGTTCCGCTATACTTGCTGCAAGGCTAAGATCAGGTAACTGTTTATCGAACCCATCCTTTCCGACGAGGAAGTATGTCTTGACGGTCCCCTTTCCCTGCAAAGATATAACAGTGGCTAGTTTATCTAGATATAACATTTCCATCTTCATCATCATCCTCATCGTTGTCGTCGTCATTATCATTATTATTATTATTATTATTATTATTATTATTACTATTGCTATTATTATCATTATCATTATATTATTATTATTATTATTATTATTATTATTATTATTATTATTATTATTATTATCATTATTATTATTAATATTATTGTTATTGATATCATTATTATCATTATCATTGTTATTTTTATTATTATTATTATTATTATTATTATTAGTAGTAGTAGTAGTAGTAGTAGTAGTAGTAGTAGTAGTAGTAGTAGTAGTAGTAGTAGTAGTAGTAGTAGTAGTATT
>OZ012689.1:30134866-30149866 GCA_963942565.1 Maea johnstoni
GCCAAACACGAGACCATGCAACTGAATGTGACATAGCACTTGATATGTAAGTGGAAGACTCATTGTACACTGAACGAAATCACTATCAGGCGATAACAATATTCAAATTGCAAGTTAATGTCAATTCACATAAATTTGTTAATCTAAATCGGTCATAATTAATGAAGATTACAAGGACTAGTGTTTCGTAGTAGTATATATGTCCTTACTTTGCGCAAGCAAGAAACACTATGTTACGTGAAATTGATTCGTTGACTGATAGAACTCAACCTTTCTTTGATGATAATGTCGACATGCTACATAGGCTCCTAGGTAGACCTTATGGTAACGTGAGTGAAATACAAGCAGAGACGATACTGCTTGTAATACTTAGGACGGTGTCCACTATGTATAGGGAACATACGAAACAAAAGAAAGGAATAAAGTTCTCGCACCTAATGCGGAACCACCTTAAAGGACAACCTTTCTGCTCTGTACCAAGGACAAGCAACTTGACCAACCTTAAAAAAAACTATTTCTGTATATTCTGTATATTTGTGTTTTTTTCTGTATGTTTATGTTCTCATTATATTACTTTTGTACCACAGTACAGTCAATAAATGATATATATATGACATTGTCTGAGTGAACAAAGGTCGGTTCTGATGATGATTTCCTATGTTGAGATGGACGACTGTCATTCAAACGCCAATGCTGTCTTCAAATATCCCAACTGTAGTTTTCCTTTCTTAACTCGCCAATGCATCGAACGAATCATTTGAAATAATTGATATACATATGATATTTCTTTCGTGAAAAATTTCATTATGAGTCTGAGACATGCAACCATAAGCTTGGACACTTACCTCTAAGGGTGTGCTAGACGCCGCTAATGAAGTAAAACCAACGATGTCACTGAAGAAAATTGTCACCTGAGCATATGTCTCGGGTTGAACGGTTCTTCCCATTTTCAACTCATTGGCTACTTGCCTGAAATAGAAATCGTAACAAAGTTAACATTACCCCCTCTCTCTCTCTCTCTCTCTCTCTCTCTCTCTCTCTCTCTCTCTCTCTCTCTCTCTCTCTCTCTCTCATTCATATATATATATATATATATATATATATATATATATATATATATATATATATATATATATATATATATATATATATATATATATATATATATATATATATATATATGTATATACATATGTAAGTGTGTGTGTGTGTATCTCGCATTTTATTATGTCAAATCTAATCACAAGGTATTAGATTATTTACTACTTTTATAGTCTGCAAACAAATTTCTAAAATGTACTTTTGCTAGAGCATACTTATCCATAAATGCTAGATTAACCTGGCAAATAATATAATGCTACAGAAATATATTTTGAGGGATTAATGCATATACCCATTTAGTCTTTGTGTGTTGCAAAGGATGTACTAACTAGCTGTTCACAAAGGGTTAATGAACCTCTATAAAAAGATACACCAGCCTTGAAAAAGGTCTAATCCACAATAATAGACAATCATCTTGGTGTTATAAATGCACTTGGCAGTGAAGCAATTGACTTTATATTTGCACAGGTGTCAAAGAACCTTGTGAAGCAAATAAAAGTCGATGCAGTATACAGTATACAGTACAACGTCTGCCATGCTGCTTTACAGGCATAGAGGACAGTCTTTGATGATCAGTATAGCGTATCTATGTTGACCAGGCATCACAGAGCTGCACTCGCTGTGATCCCTTGACCCTAAGAGAATAAGTGGGCTAGCTCACCTCGGAAGCATTCGGCATAGTAACTCCTCGGTCTTTTTCTGCTCTTCAGCTAACTGTTGGGTTCTGTCTGAGACCAAATCCTCCAAATGATCAGCGTACTTCTCCATCATCGTCATCATCTGGTCCACCAAATTAGATTGCCTGTAAACGAATCATAATACACTCTTCTGTACTGTAGAACCTAAAAAACATTCACCAACTTGAATTACCGCTACCCCAAGTTCCACACGGGCTGGGCGGACTAGCGGATTCTAATTGGAACAATGTTTCACGGTTCCACACGATTCACTCACTCACTGCTTTGCGAATAAGAAAAAAGCATTTTTGAGGGTTTGCCACCCCTTTTTCAAACGGTGGTTCAGACATATAAGGGGGATAGCTTTGTGTATATGCAGACGACACAGATAGCATGAACGATGATATTATATGAATATGAAACTCTTAAAAGTAACCTCTCCCTATTATTGGGCGACAGACAATTAAGAGTAAGAAATTAAGGTTTTCTCTAATGAGTAGTACGTTAGAGAATATGATTCCGTACCCTTCTTGGTATTTTGTATCGGTTACCATTTTCCTATTCCCATTCCTTCTGACTTGCCCACTAAGGTAACTTTATTTAAGCCCTGCAAACAGGTACATGACTCTAACAATCGCCGCAAAATAAAAACCCTCAGTCATAGGGTTAGACATATGAGTGAATTGTCGGTGTTTTTTCTCCAGGTACTGACATTGCTTCTCCCATTGCATCAATTTCTATCTAGTACAGTCGTGATTAAAGGAGCTTAACTTTGCGCTCTAAGTGCAGAAGGTGTGATATGCACCTATCACACTCTCCCGCTTCACTACATTATACTAAGCGCCTATAAGTGAAGCAAATAAAAAAAACGCAAAAAATTAAATTCTACGTTTGTTTTTGCAAATATGACATCGCGTCATTACCATGGCATTTCCGCCCGATTGCACTCTACTCTGGAGTTATCCGCAGTAGGTGTGTATGGAATAGCAATTAAACACTCAGAGTACTCATCTCGACTCCATTATCTCATCCATACTGCACGTTAGTTGTCCTCTGCAAAAACTACCATTGTAATTATGAGTGCCATGTTTACAGTATGAAGGTCCGCCTAATTGACATTTATTTCACAGGTGTAAATGGTGTTGTTTTATGTTACCTGAAGCACTAGTAAATGGTGGTCTCATTTGCTAATGTATGTTTTTCAGTTTATTTTTTAACTTCGCAAATCGCTGTTTTATGTGTACCTTTTCATATCACGTAGAACGTAAAACAATTGTTTCATGAATAATATATGTTCACATCACCAATAATTCAGCAGGCATTTTGCTGACATATCACAAAAGAGTTATCAGTTGTATTTTGAGTTTCTGAGCTACTCATATACATATACCGATATTTGCAAAAAGCTCCCTACATTACTTTCTACATTTTTGTATCTCTGCCTTGTTTTCTTGTTAAGACAGTTGATGGTGAAGTACTCTTTTTATGTCATTGATACTACATAGTCTATAAGTGCTGTCTATCATTGTAAATAACTTTCTTTGTTGCCAAAGTTGTTTTTCATAGAATATAATTTTAGAGTTTCTCCAAAGTACTTTTCTACGTCACAACGTTTTTGTTATTAGTTTTTTTCACGCAACCATGTATCTATTTCAGCCATAATGCACTTGCTCTAGGGCAACCAATGAATGCAATGTATATTGTTACCGTAGATGCATTACAAAACGAACATGCGTCATCATCTCCTAATTCTATGGCATGTTATTTTTTATTTGTTACGATTCTTTATGTAACAGTTGAAATTAAATATACTCAACGTACAAACACTAATACATTATTTGGTATTTGAAATAATTTTTCAGTGATATGACTTTGTATCTCGTCATTCATTACTGCTGCTTACTTAGTTTGAACCTGTTGATATAGATGAATCGTACTTTCTTAAAGTGTTGTGTGTATGTATATATATATATATATATATATATATATATATATATATGTATATATATATATATATATATATATATATATATATATATATATATATATATATATATATATATATATATATATATATATATATATATATATATATATATACTAGTATATATATATATATATATATGTGTGTGTGTGTGTGTATATATATATATATATATATATATATATATATATATATATATATATATATATATATATATATATATATATATATATATATATATATATATATATATATTTGTATGAAAATATGATAAATGCTCATGTATTCTCATAAATTGACGTTAAAAGAGATAAAAAAAAAGGTATAGGCCAAAAGATTGACAAGAAAAGAATGTGTGTATAAACGTGTGCTATGTACGAATGTATATATGTGCGTATGTGCATTCTGTGGCAACTTCATCGAAGGATAACTAGTAGTTTTACCCCTGGTGAGACGTAGCTCTGTTGGCTTCAACTTGGCAATCAGGTCAGCACCTGATCGATGCAGATCATGTTGCCGGTGATCTGTGCAAATATGTTTGTCCCAGGTGAGTAATATAACACTAGATCAGTGAGGAACGCCTGATCTCGCATTATAATTGATAATGCATCTCTTAGTCATCTGAGATGTGGCCTTAACTCCAGATTATGAATAGTTACGAACATGGAACAATGTATAAGCCAATGAATGTATCAAATGGACTTGATAAGGCCATGAATATTACTTATACACACGGGTGCACTTTGCGGTATGAATTCAATGCAAAAAGGAGTGGGATTTTAGTCCAACGTGAACGTTTCAAAGAACATATTAGGAATGTTTTATTTAGATGCTTTAGTATAGGGAAAACACAAGTGAATGAAAGACTCCGCAAAGATCTCTGAAGATGACCCCAATGGTATTAGTGAAAGATTAACAAAAGATATACGCACTTTCGATGCGGTATCGGGTTTAGGTATTCATAAAAGTGGCCTGGCTATGTCGGTTTGTAAAATCATTCTTAGGCAATAGTTATCCCCTTTGGTTTATACGACTGCGAATTATGAATCCTAAATGATTAATATTTGAAATTGATAGAGGCCTTCCAAATTTATTCCAGTAAGAGGTTTCAACAATTTTACTCCATGATTCCTAATATTTCAGGTTTCTTTGCTCTCGGTTAGATGAGATTAGAACGTTATATCCAGGCAAAAAAACGTTTTACACGTATGAATCTTGCAATAAATGACCCTGATTTACCTTAAATAATTGTCTGCGAGCGTGCTGCAGAATTTATTCTGTGATCAGGTAGGTCATAGGGAAAATTCACATAACAGTTCTGTCTATGACCTTTTAAATACTTCTATTATGTTTAATTTATTACACGATGTCAGAGCTATGGTCGAGAGAGCTAATTTCTACTCAAAAGGTAAGTGGAAAAATATTGTGGAGTAAGGCCTATTTCATTTGACAGTGGGAAACCGTATCTAAAATGATATGCCATGCAAGATTACTGAAGATTGATGATGTGTGTCTAAAAAGAAAATCAAGAAACAACATCCTATGCCCTATCATACAGTGCAATACTTGCGAAGTAGAGGACGCCAAACAATTCATTGTGTGTTGTCCCGTATTCATGATTGAACAGAATGGCCTTGTTGGGGAGATTAATGTAATTCCGGATGGTATTAGTTTTTATCTTTATTGAAAACAACAATACTTGGTAAAACCAACGAACTACTGACAGACGAACAATCTGAGATTGTTTGTATGTGCATTGCTAAGTATATACAGTGTATGTACTGAACAAATCTAAGGTCTGAAGAAGGTATACAATAAATGTCTCCCTTCCTATAGCTGATTAGTTGAAACAGTACATACTGCTCTTAACCTTGGAAGAGATTAGAGATAAACAGTTATACCATATACATACTTTTGTAGCTTCTGTTTCACTCTATTCTTGGTGGTAATACCTAGTATGCTCCAACACGCATGCCTGCGCACATGAATTTCTTATGTTCAGTTTGTTTTCATATATATCTTTGTAATATTTTCTATAGTCAATAAAGACATATATATATATATATATATATATATATATATATATATATATATATATATATATATATATATATATATACTAGTATATATATATATATATATATATATATATATATATATATATATATATATATATATATATATATATATATATATATATATATATATATACATAAATATATATATATACAGTGGTTGTATGAATCATCAAAACATTGTCGTTTTCATTAACAACGTAATTGTTTCATAAACAATTGAAGAAAAAACATCACGGCTGTACTTTTATTCATAAACGTAAGCATAATAGAAAATACACAGTCACGGATTGTCATTTCGACAAAACCCACCTGGTGTCTTCTTGGAACTACATCCTTTTTTGTGCATTTTCATAAATTTAGGCATTGCCACTTTTTAATCACCTACCTACTCTGCCCTAGGATTTACTGTAGAACAGGCAAAGTTCGCGAGTGCGATTATTTCGTGTATTTATTTTAAAAGTTTTAAAAGTGGTGCGCGTTTACGTGTGTGTTCTCACAAACGTATAAGAGCGTGTCTATAGTTGTTAATATTTGTTAAAATGTGCATATTTTTCCTCATCTTCGTAATATGAATCTTGGCAATGCTATCAGTAATCATACTTGTAATATTAAACTGTGAATGTTCATTTCACACTATTCAATTTTAATCTACCTAAACTCTTTTCATATAATATTTGTTGAAATGTGTTCTCTCATACCTATTTTGATATATCTGCTAAAACCAGTGATACACAATTACAGACTGACTCCCAATCATTTAATTATCACTGATATTTGTATTGAGGAATCAAATAGGTTACATTAGATTAACAATGAATGGAAATACTTCACACTGTTCTCATCACTCAAACGATAACTACTCTATACAGATTGAATACAATTTTCATCTGCAAAAATGATTTATTTCATAGTGATTTTGAAAAGATAGGAAAATTTGGTTTCAACAAAAACGATTATTTTGAAGTAAAAGATGTTCTAATGTTTACTTCACAAATTATGCATGGTATGTATGGTAAAACAGTTGTTTTGTTTTTATTTTTTGCTTTGGAACGTCCTTTATGTTTTGGGCATTGACGCGGTATCACATGAACAGAAATTACTCTACGTGCGTTACCTGTATGGAACTGGTTTTATCGCTGATTTGAAGCAGGCGTATGGGATAATTTGTTAATATTAGGTCATCTTTAGATTCTTTGGAAATGCTGAAACCTACACTCTTATCCTCATAATCAGACCAACTGTAGCTGTGTAGGCCTCTACAAAGCAGTAAAAACAGACCATATATCAAAGAATCTGACATAGACCTGTGGGCAAGTATCCATGCATAAAAGAAATGTGTCACTTTCATGTCTATGTTTAGGCATCTGTTTTTGTATCAGCTATACTCTGACGAGCAGAACACTCATTCCTTGGTGGGTTCTTACATGTCTGTTCAATCTGTATGCTATTGACAGCATGAATCTTTGACTTTCTTTTCAACAAACATACTAGTTCGCGTCGGAACATTGGGCCGCTTATAACATACAAAAAGAAATTTATTGCAAAATTCAGATAGTATAATAACAACGAGTATGGCCGCATCGTCTCAAAGGCTGTCTCATCAATATCAGCAAACTTCCAATAAATCCACATGCCGTAGATCGAACTTGTCAGAATCAAAAAGGAGATGTTTGTCACAAGTAGCATGATGGTCATACTCGTCAATTTCTTATGTCCTGAATCTTGGGTAGCAGGGTTGTTATGTTTGGCGTCTTTGTTTTTCTGGCGGGAGATCAGCTTGGCTATGATCATGATATTGCAGGTGAGAATCACAACGAAGGGAAGTCCCGCTTGAAATACGAATTCTACCATTGGCCAAGCTAGCAGCACGAAACGTGTGTAGCCCTCCTTCACAGGGGTACAACCAAAATAGGCCGACTGGTTGTCGTACACTAAGTATGTGTGGCCCGTGGACCACGACGTCACCAAAAAGTGGAGGTTTTTCCCAAAAGCCAAGATGGCTGCCATACCTAGTGACGCACGCATTCCGCGGTATCCGCAGACAACGTTGATCTTCAGAGGAATGCACACGCCTACAAATCGCTGGATGGTCACCATGGTCAATACCCAACAGGACATATCGGCCGCAGCGGACACCAAGAAGGCCAATGACTGACAGAGAACCACGGAAGTTTCCTTGAGATCGATGTCAAAGCCGTAGAGAATCGCCCAACGTGCCAGCCCTGAGTTCAGAGCCACGGTGTCACAAACCGCCAACGATGTCAAATAAAATGTCAGTTTTGTCTTCCGTATGCTCTTTCGCCGGCAGATTATGATTGACAGTATATTTCCACCTGTACCTATTGCATAGGTGAGGAAGAAAATGACACTCCATATTACCGATGCCATGTTCCTTAGTGGTGTTTTGTATGCGCGCCGTCTTAGTTCACCAGTATATGCTAACAGTGCGAATCGTTATTGCCACCTGTTCGTGCAGATATGGCATTCCGTGCAAATATCAAAACAAATACATTAAGCCAGCGGCATGCGATATTAATATCCTATTTGTTGTTTGATGGCTGTTTCCCATCGATCCTAATCACTTGTTTCTACAGATACAGGGTGCCATAAAGTTCTATAGTTCTATACTAAGCATATGTCGTATTGTAGATGCACTATAATTGCTGTCCATGGTCCAGGAACATATCGCTCTGTTCACTCAGTAAAAGTGTCACGCGTGCGTAATCCCTGGCACTGATAATGGTAATATGACATGACAACCAACAGTATTTCACTTTTGTCACGTGGTACACGAACATTATTAACCCGTTCCTAGCCACAGGGGCAAAAAATACCCGACTTTTTTGGCGGGATCTTTTGGAAGAAAGCACCTTTTAAACACGCAAAGGTGTTAAAGAATACAAAACTGAAAACTATTTCTTTGAATTTTGTTTTGTTTGTTATTCCAAACTGCATTCATTGCATCCCGTTATTGAAAATGGATAGATTAATATGTACCAGGAGACACTTCGGAAGAGAAGTGGTATTGCTAGCTTTCTGGTTTTCGCCCTTTTCATCAGTGCCACTTTCATTTTAGCAGCTTATTGGTCAATTTCGTTGTTGTACCGGACTGAATTGGACTTCTAACATTGTTTTAACACTTTTTAATGATATGAGTCAAATCTTAATCCTGTACTGGTATCCTTACAATGCTTTTTACAGCGTTCATTTCATGACCCAAACATGTGTATACTACTTCCGCCCGTATCATGGCAACCTTTGTATGACAAACCATAATATGATGAGAAAGCAAAGCTTTAAATGCTCGCGCAGCTCGATATTTCTGCATTCCCCTTCAAATGCAGTCACAAAGTGTTTGTTATTGTTATCCGTGACGTCATTCTTTACTTAAACTTCGCTGAAACATATTGGAAGCCCCTTCATATGAGCTTGATATGTGTGCAATAACCACACACAGTATGCGTATATAGCGATTGACCGAAAATATGGCATAAAAATTACTACGATTTCAACCTGTTGCAAAATCGTCATTTCACGACAGATTTCATCTAGAATTAAGAGACATGTAGAATTATTTGTGGCGGTTGTAGCGATTTAAACTGCATTGAAATCGATTCACGGAAAGATGAGTAAAGTCATTTTTACCGTGAACATCGAAGTTACGACTTTGGAATACGCGGAATTCCATCGTAACTTGACGTCATTTCAATACGTCAGCATTTGTCGCAAGTGAGCATGTATGTTTCAGTTGTTGCATAGTTCGGCGTGTGTTGCACGATAGTCGGCGACCAAAACGCTATTTTGACACAATTTAAAGGAAACAATCCAAATTTATTATTTGATTAAGAAATATTTAAAACATGAAACGATCTGGCGGCATAATGTGCTCTTAGAGCAAAAGGTTATGCTCATTTTTCCGAGGTAATCGAGCGAGCAGGGTCGAGCGAGCGAGCCCGACGAGAGACGAACAGACAGACGTCAACACCAAAAAACCTGCCTCAGTGTGTATCCTGCCATTACACTATATATACCGTAAATGCTCGCTACGCCGAGCCGGCCTTCGGCCGACTCACTTAACGCGAGCTAATATGATGAGAAAGCAAAGCTTTAAATGCTCGCGCAGCTCGATGATATTTCTGCATTCCCCTTCAAATGCAGTCACAAAGTGTTTGTTATTGTTATCCGTGACGTCATTCCTTACTTAAACTTCGCTGAAACATATTGGAAGCCCCTTCATATGAGCTTCATATTTGTGCAATAACCACACACAGTATGCGTAGCGATTGACCGAAAATATGGCATAAAAATTACTACGACTTCAACCTGTTGCAAAATCGTCATTTCACGACAGATTCCATCTAGAATTAAGAGACATGTGGAATTATTTGTGGCGGTTGTAGCAATTTAAACTGCATTGAAATCGATTCACGGAAAGATGAGTAAAGTCATTTTTACCGTGAACATCGAAGTTACGACTTTGGAATACGCGGAATTCCATCGTAACATGACGTCATTTCAATACGTCAGCATTTGTCGCACGTGAGCATGTATGTTTCAGTTGTTGCATAGTTCGGCGTGTGTTGCACGATAGTCGGCGACCAAGACGCTATTTTGACACAATTTAAAGGAAACAATCCAAATTTATTATTTGATTAAGAAATATTTAAAACATGAAACGATCTGGCGGCAAAATGTGCTCTTAAAGCAAAAAGTTATGCTCATTTTTCCGAGGTAATCGAGCGAGCGAGCCCGACGAGAGACGAACAGACAGACGTCAACACCAAAAATCCTGCCATAGTGTGTATCCTGCCATTAGGCATTACACTATATATATACCGTAAATGCTCGCTACGCTGAGCCGGCCTGACGGCCGACTCACTACGCGAGCTATTAAGCCCTACGGGCAGTGACGTGCTTGGGCACTTCGAATCCCGACTCGGTCAAGCAAAATTCTCATAACATTTTAACCGAACGTTGTTGTACTGGTTCAGTTTAACTATCCTTCTTCATACATTTATATAGATTGATACTTTGGAGTTATGTACAAAGTTGTCAGATTTTGTGTTTATACTTAATATGATGAGAAAGCAAAGCTTTAAATGCTCGCGCAGCTCGATGATATTTCTGCATTCCCCTTCAAATGCAGTTACAAAGTGTTTGTTATTGTTATCCGTGACGTCATTCTTTACTTGAACTTCGCTGAAACATATTGGAAGCCCCTTCATATGCGCGTCATATTTGTGCAATAACCACACACAGTATGCGTAGCGATTGACCGAAAATATGGCATAAAAATTACTACGACTTCAACCTGTTGCAACCTCGTCATTTCACGACAGATTTCCTCTAGAATTAAGAAACATATAGAATTATTTGTGGCGGTTGTAGCGATTTAAACGGCATTGAAATCGATTCACGGAAAGATGAGTAAAGTCATTTTTACCGTGAACATCGAGGTTACGACTTTGGAATGCGCGGAATTCCATCGTAACATGACGTCATTTCAAGACGTCAGCATTTGTCGCACGTGAGCATGTATGTTTCAGTTGTTGCATAGTTTGTCGTGTGTTGCACGATAGTCGGCGACCAAAACGCTATTTTGACACAATTTAAAGGAATCAATCCAAATTTATTATTTGACTAAGAAATATTTAAAACATGAAACGATCTGGCGGCAAAATGTGCTCTTAAAGCAAAAAGTTCTGCTCATTTCTCGCGAGGTTATCGAGCGAGCGAGATAAGAGACGAACAGACAGAAGTGTTGACGGAAGTGCGGACACCGTTTTCTAGGCCTCAGTATGTACTTCCATTGACAATGGCATTGTTGACATCCTATACCGTAAATGCTCGCTACGCTGAGTCGGCCTTCGGCCGACTCACTACGCGAGCTATCAACAGAGGGATTTCAAAGTGGCGGCTACTGCTTGTATTACTTGATCTGATATCTTTGTTAATAAATCATGCTGCATTACATCTCTCCATTCTATACAGAGGTTATAGGACTGAACAAGCAGGGATTGTTAGTAGGTCGTGCATATATGGTCAAGGAATCAAGCAGCGTTATCTTTATTGTGTTATTCATCTCCTCGGTTCTAGTGAAAAGCGCTTGCTTATAACTCCCATGCTAAGAATTCTCCTTAAAAGTGTTGACTAGATTAAATGATATCTACAGTAAAGACAATAACTTGGTATCTATCATAAACAAGCGTTGTAATTGAGAAATGGGATCAGATTGTTTTTGCTTCCTCGAGTGTTTTTTTGAATATCCTATCACATTGAAAAAAGTCCCCTCTGGCAGCTCCATATGTGTATACCCTATTTAGTTTATAGTTGACAGTATCAGAGAGATGTAATGAACCTGCACTTGTCAGAATGAGAGAGAGAGAGTAAATGTGCATATTCTTGACAGCATCAAAGAGAGGTAAATTTATACTGCTTTGTTCAATAGTTCTCTGTGCATATTTGGCATCATCATCATCATCCTCACGTACAGCCGTGGGGTATCGATTTTTTGTGAGGAAGAGAATGATAAACTCAGCAGCCTCCAAAGACACCCGGGAAGACTTCAAAAGGTGTCTCCATAAGAACTTTACTATGGATTATCTGTACATGAAAGAAAATATTCGACAATAACCACGTATATCATGAATTATCTTATCTTGCAAATGATAATTGAAATTCCCATTGCAAGATTAAAGTAATAGTTTCTTTCGAGGAGCCTTAGCAAGAATAAGGCAACATACGTGTAATATTGTTATAAGCATCATACTTCTAATTTTGGCTAGCAAGTTACCTCTGTAAATTGATATGAAATTGATACTCTGTTCACAATGCGTGTTCTGCTACATGTATATCGAGGCACAATTGTAACGAGCCACTTGCAAATGGTAAAGGAAACGGGAATACCCGGGGAAGACCGCCCGCTCAGCCCAAGTGATTTGCAACCTTCTAACACGCTTAGAGTCGGATTCAAACGAAGCAGAACGCGTTGACATTTCAAGAGAGGGCGGCGCGTTCACCAGCTTATCACTAGATATCCCTAGAAACCGCAGTTCATGAGTCTCTTGCTTAATTTTTATATCTGGTCGAGCTGGCAGCTGAATAAGAGTGGTAATAGAATTAAGTCTTTAAAATACAGCGATGGGAAGCGCCATCTTTTGACTGCACGCACAGTTGCTTTATAACATGATGTGTCTATTTGGTATATGCTATGGAACTGTAAAGCCACTATGTCTAGAGTAAAGAAATGTCATTCCTGCACTAGACGTGGACATTTTATATGACTGCACATCCGATTGCTAACCAGTTGCCCTAGACAAAGATGCAACTACATGCCCACAGCTTCACATCTATGATTCAATCAAGCGTGATTCATGATAAAGCAATAAGTCATACATACAATTGTAGTACATAAGGGTAAATTATGATTTCGGCTAGCAACAAGTCAACAGCATCAGTGCTACATCAATTAAGCCAAACCGAGCGTCAAGTCATCTTAACCAGTACTATAATTGACATCCTTATCTGTAAATAATAAGCGTTATATTTTATCCCACGATACCGGGCGTACCGGGGCAACTTGTCTTCCAGTAGCTGACAGACGTCTGGTTGACTGCTACAGGAATTAAATATCTTCACTATAGCACAGGAACACAAAATGCTGGGTACCTCCATGTCGGAAAACATCAAAAGATCTCATCATAATTAAAAGAGGAACTTTGGGAATTATCTTGCTAACCATGTCCCGTGTCATTTTCACAATGGACAAATGCATTAATCACATTTAACTTGTTTCAGTATTCCATAGCTGCAAAGACGTAAAATGAAATGATTTTTATCAAATTTATCTTTCAATATCTGTGATTTAGTATTTGCAATATTTCAATCAAGTGGCAACATAACAGCACATTGTTCTTTCTCTGTAGTTATATGTAACGCACTTTATAGCTGTGGGGTGAATTTGGCGTACCATGTATGAGATGGTGCACAGTGACCAACCCTAATAAATGATGGCAAATACCACTTAGTGCTTACCTTCCCTTGTTCATCTTCTTGAGCGAGTCGTTGATGATGGGGAAGTTGGGCCTGAAGGCAGGTATCTCCTCCCAGCAGATCCTCATCAGGTCCAGGAAGGCCTCCTCTGCGTCCCCGTCCTGCACAGCGGGCCTGTAGGGCGGGTTCTCCTTGACGCGGACCTTCTCCACGATCTCTGCAACAGACAATAATACACACTGTATATTAGCAGCCTCCTCTGCGTCCCCGTCCTGCACAGCGGGCCTGTAGGGCGGGTTCTCCTTGACACGCACCTTCTCCACGATCTCTGCAACAGACAATAATACACACTGTACATTAGCAGCCTTCTCTGCGTCCCCGTCCTGCACGACGGGCCTGTAGGGCGGGTTCTCCTTGACGCGCACCTTCTCCACGATCTCTGCAACAGACAATAATACACACTGTACATTAGCAGCCTCCTCTGCGTCCCCGTCCTACACAGCGGGCCTGTAGGGCGGGTTCTCCTTGACGCGCACCTTCTCCACGATCTCTGCAACAGACAATAATACACACTGTACATTAGCAGCCTCCTCTGCGTCCCCGTCCTGCACAGCGGGCCTGTAGGGAGGGTTCTCCTTGACGCGCACCTTCTCCACGATCTCTGCAACAGACAATAATACACACTGTACATTAGCAGCCTCCTCTGCGTCCCCGTCCTGCACAGCGGGCCTGTAGGGCGGGTTCTCCTTGACACGCACCTTCTCCACGATCTCTGCAACAGACAATAATACACACTGTACATTAGCAGCCTCCTCTGCGTCCCCGTCCTGCACAGCGGGCCTGTAGGGCGGGTTCTCCTTGACACGCACCTTCTCCACGATCTCTGCAACAGACAATAATACACACTGTACATTAGCAGCCTCCTCTGCGTCCCCGTCCTGCACAGCGGGCCTGTAGGGCGGGTTCTCCTTGACACGCACCTTCTCCACGATCTCTGCAACAGACAATAATACACACTGTACATTAGCAGCCTCCTCTGCGTCCCCGTCCTGCACTACGGGCCTGTAGGGAGGGTTCTCCTTGACGCGCACCTTCTCCACGATCTCTGCAACAGGCAATAATACACACTGTACATTAGCAGTCATTTCTTATGCAGATAAGGGGGTTA
>OZ012689.1:30154866-30174866 GCA_963942565.1 Maea johnstoni
TCTATGTGATAAGATTGAATGAGTAGCACCGAGGCGACATCTACTGAGAGAGAAACAAAACGAATAGTTCAAACAATGTATACTGTGTAGTAGGTGACTGTCTGCGGATGTATACTTGGAAATACTGACAGCGTTTAGTAACTGTTCCGGGGAGGGTACATAAACTGAACACAGCTTACCGATTGCACGTGAACATTGACACTGAGATTAAAAACCTCCGTTTGAGTTTAGCTTTAAAAATAGTATTTGTATCAAAACTGCGGCACCAGGAATCTTGACCAAATCTTATTCCTCCAGCCCACGGTATGGCCGCAATGCCTATCTGGCGCATATAACTGCCCTGGTGTAAAGCCATTTACTCTTAACTGCTCTAAATGATCAAATGCATCCTGAGAATCCGTTGAAATCTTATACGCTAAGCATATATGGTGGAAATATTTGAGGGAGAAATGTAAATCAGACTACCAACACCACTTCTTTAAGTGTTTTGTAAAACCTATGTTATAGCCCAAAGTGGCTAAGCTCCTGAAGACCATTCGTGGAGGAACGCTTGGACGTGAATGGGTTGAGACTGTTGAGTCACTACAGACATTTAATTCCTGCACCAGTCGATCGGTCGTCTGCCAGTGCTGGTCGTTAGGTCGTGTCTTATGCCCGGGCTGCCCACGCATACAGAGCGTACCAAAAAAGTGCAATCCTTCCCTTTTCCCATTTCTTCAAATAAGCTTAAGTAACATCGAAAGTGGCTTCATGGTTTAAAAGAATGATATCTTAAATAGAGATAAACTTTCAACCAAATCCGATCATCCATGTCAAAGTTGTGAGGCAAAGTTTGACACCTATATCATTTCACTCCAACGCAATGTAAAACCTATGGTGAAGACTGGTGTCGAGTGTCCAGTCAGAGCCGCATGCTAAAAATAGCAGCCTTACTTGCTTGCTCAGTATACAACCATGCCTTGGAAATTTACCTTGTGTTGGAGTGAAATGATAGAGGGGTCAAACTTTGCCTCACAGCTTTGTCATGAATTAATTAATGATCGGATTTGCTTGAAACTGCAACAGGTTATCTCTAAGATATCATTCTCTCCAACCATGAAGTCATTTCCGATGTTACTTGAGGCATTTTGAAGAAATAATGGTTGAAGTGGAGGATTGCATTTTTTTGGGACGCCCTGTACATTGCAGGAATTAAACGTCGGTCTGCTGTAGTGGCGACCTACCGGGAAGAGGTTCCGGGCAGTTCTCATTCTTCCAACCGCACTCAGGTCTGCCTAGAGGAGTGGCTGTAGTGGCGCCTGGCCACAGCACTGTCACATTGGGCAACGGGATCATCTCAAAGTCTCTGAAAGAACAATAGGAAATCATATAGTCAGATTACTTAAGTATTCAATACCACTACCAAACTGTCAGTCAACCGTTCTGATATTCAATATATAGGCCTAGTCAACCAGACCATTATCCAATACCTTTGTTAGACGACCGGTCAAACGGCGCCTGGTTGACCGTACATCTCGCGAATGAATGGATTTGTATATACGCCTAGTATAGCCTGGGAAATGAATAGTCTTTGATTGGATGGCATGATTCTCGAGACAGGTGAGTAAGATTTGATTTGATTTTCGTTTCGATAATCGACACATTTTCTATCATATTTAGGCTAACACGTGACTAGCCGGTACACGGCGAACACCACCATCTAACCCCAAGTCACTGGTAACCTTTTCACACGCCCCAACCGAGTCGAGCAAGGAAAAACTACCCATTTCGGACGATGGAAACTTATATTTTTACTATGAATATCCGTTAAACCTTAACTTTCGTAATTCACCAAATCATCGGTCATGAGTTGACATAACCATTTTCTTGAGTTGAAGATGTGGATGTTTTTACGAATACCCACATTCTCAAAAGGGTGATGGATGGATCTTTTTCCTTTGCCTTGTGCAAACAAATGGATATAACAAAACGGAAATATACTAGTGTGAACTCATAACTTTTGAGGATCCAAGTAATCAATTGTAATACTTAGCATGCAGGTTAGAGCAATTACTCCATGTATGATCGATAAAGTTGATTCTCGAACATTTTCGTTTTCCTGAGGATATTGATTTACGCCCATTTGTTTTTCTGCAGAAAAGCAGCTGGTTACCTAATGCAGGCCACGTACACTGTACGTGTGTGGTCACTAAAATGGTGTCGCTTCTCCCAGTCATGCATTTTCATAGGCATAAAACTCTAAGGGGTTACCGGTTTCCGGAAAACCACTAAGCAGTCAATTAGGTTTTACTGGAGTAATTTATCCGCTATGCATTACTCGCCCATTCTGGAATATCCCAGTTGATAAGACCTTGACTCTGGTGATTCCTTAGTTAAGAGGGGAAATGTATTTTCTTTTAGATGTGGGCAAGAAGAAGGGGCGCTCATTTGCGGGTATTTAAATGGCTTACATCTATGTACATGACATGTGGTAACAATTGTCCTCCAGTATTTTGAGAATAATTGTAATAAAGATTGGATGCGTACATGTGCTTATTTGTGAAATATATATGTATAAATATATATATGTATAAATATATATATATATATATATATATATATATATATATATATATATATATATATATATATATATATATATATATATATATATATACATATATATATATATGTATATATGTATGTATGTATATATGTACACTTTACGTTTACACTTCAGCTGCTGCACAAAATAAATAAACTGTCTTCTCTTTAAATGGTATTTCGCAATTTCAAGACTGCGTGTATGTAAGGAATAGGGCTACAAGTATGCGCATTGCATATACGGTATATAATACCCCGCTCTTAAGCGAGTAAAATTCTGTACTTTTGAAGATGCGAGTAACAAACTGAAATGACAGCGCGTATGTTATCAGGCGGAAGAGGGTGATGGCGTTTTACGTTGATTTACCCACTACAGCTTCAAACACGCGATGATAGATTGCTTTAAAAGCTTTACGTTGAAAGCATCTTGTCGTATAGAATTCTCGTTTAAAAAAAAAAACAAATCCACCAAACTGTCACTATCCAATGAATTATGCATAAGCGGCTGCATTAAGCTGTCTTCCCTGCTCATCCCATTGTCTTGGCGTTTAATCAGGCATCGCTTACTGGTAAGCTTACTGGCTACGTCGCGAAGTTTGGAAAAGGTCGTGACAAGCCAATTGAAAATTTCGGTGTGGGCCTAATCATAGCCAAGTGTTGCCGCTGACTGCACGCTGTTTCTAATTGCCGTCCATATGCTCGATTCCGGCTTAAGTAATGTGCGACAGTTGACGGTGACTTTGGGTTTTGCGGTGATTTACTGGGATACTCCAGTTTCCTCCACTTCTGACTTAACTGGCTTGTAACAACTTAACATAAATATGACCGTAAAATGGCGGTAAACCAAATTCTAAGTTCCAAAGTCGATATACGTGCCAAGTCAGACGTGTTTCAAAATTTAGTGTAAAATGGGTGCCTAGATAGGGGTGTATCTCATTAGTTTTCCTTGTTATAAAAATGGTGTACGGCAAGATGTCTGCGAGAAACCAGCAGGTACCACAAGGAAGGAAGGAAGTAATGTAAGTTTACATCGCTTTCAAGAGCTTAGGTCATATCGCGACGAGATAGAAACCCGGAAACGGGAAAAATTACCTTCACATCACGATTAGTTCCAAAGCGTATATCAGTTGAAGAAGGACCATAGACAGCCCTGCACAACGTCGCATACTTATATAGCGACTAGGCCAACCCGCTTGGGGATCCAGCGGAGAATCGAACCTGCAAACTCACGATTGGGAGCCAGGCGTTGTGGCCACTACTATGCCACGGCAGATGCCGTATCGCACAAAGCCATGAAGCTAATGAAAATACCCACCTGCTGAACGCAGAAATCTTGCAGTACACCATTATCACAACAAGGGTATCAGATTCGTCATCTGCCCCTCCCCCCCCCCCCCCTTCCACCCCAACATAAATATTTGATTACGATAAGCACAACAAGTTCTAAGTTCAGGTTCCTGCAGCAGAAAGTCTTCGTCAGACCAATCAGTGGCTAGAATCAGAGTGGAGCTGATGAAAACTTCTGGTACCCCGATTTCTCTCATCCTAACTTATTACTCATAACGATATATGGTCACTCATGAAAGGGGTCATATGCCATTACAAATAAAGAAAAGGTTGCTCCCACATCAACCCCTTCCAATACTTTGCCATTGAGTGCAAAACATTCATAAACAGGTATTCAACAAATCAATGTTCAACCTTATCCTCAGATTACCCTTATATAAGTTCCCCCCCCCCCCCCACACACCCACCAGAAAAATGATATTAGAGTGTTTGTCTTCGGAATCAAATCAATTTGCCCGCATAATCTGCTATATAGAAGATGATTGACAAGGAGCGTATGTGTGTATATGTGTATTACCCTATAGTACTGTCAGCTACTGTAACAAACTGGCCGTCTTGGATATTTCTCAAGATATACTGAGGTTGGCGATCGCCCCTAGCGTCCACGTGGAATAACTCATCCATCACTGAAAAATCAAACATTGGGATTATCTAGGATATAAATGACGAAATAAACTAGTAACTATATAAACTGATATCATTGAGATTAGACGGAATATCGTTTTTATCATTGCTTGAATTGGAATTTTAACTGCGGGAACAAAATCTGAATAACGTTTTTATCATGATATAAATTTGATATTGACTAGCTCTTTAAATTAAATCAGTTTGAATTTCGTTCATCTTCCAGTGTCTTTCAGTTTAAACATTACATTCTACCCTAAAGGAGGGCAGTAGGTATGTTAAGGTGTACTGTTTTATTCGCTAGAGTACCATCATTACATGGGGATGGCCCCGCTAGCCGAATGGTGTTGCCAGAGATGCTCGCTGTCTTTCACCACTGCCCGGGTTCAAATCCAGAAACAAGTCATTATCTAAACTGGGTAGTAACTTATTTAGTCTCAATTTACCACAAAGTCTCCAATATACAAAATCCAATATTCAAATCCATTATTATATTATAAATTTATTCATGAACAATAACAATAACGATTCAAAAACAAAGAAGAAAATGGATTTCTTATCTAATGCTGCAAATCATAAGCCTTCTTTTATGTATTGATAGTATCAAGCTAGGGTGATTTAGTTCGTCAGGAATAGTAAATGAGAAAAATCATTTTAAAACTTCCATATTTTTTAGGAACGCTGTACTTTGAACATGACAGAATGTCGCGTGGCAAATGGAGACAGAACATTGCACATATCTACTCCAGTAAACAAGGGGATGGTTGACGGGAAACACAAACACACAATGGTAATAAGTACTAAATTCTCGATCTAAAACATTCAGAAATCTAATTTAATTTTCGATTGTTGTCGGATGGTGGTTTTTTCATTTTTCTGGGTCAATAGAAATAATTGTGCATGAACAAACAAGCTTGCCATGCTGATATCGAAGGCACTACATATATGTAATGTTTTATACAACGCATTATTGCCATAAACCTCACAGTAGCCATTAGGAAGAGGGCAGGGTTTTTATAAGCACATCGCCATGTCCGTCTTTAGAACAGGTATTGACTAACCACCTAACAATATGTTTACCTGAATTGTAATGAGGTAAATGGCAGTTCTGATAACTTACAAATTGTGTCAAAGAGGTCTTACCGAATACCGAAAGGAAAATGGAAGATGTAAACCCCAACCTGTTGGGAAATTAAACTAGGGATGTCAGGCTGTAATGCTCCTTATGTACCTATATATGGCAGTGTACTTATCCTCAGGGCTGTCCTGGTTCGCTACTCATCAAGTTTTGCCATCCATAGCACACACGGGAAATAACGGCAAATTACAACAGCAACATAACCCCTTGTTCAGTAATGGGGCAAGAAACAGAAAGAAATGTGAGATGAGAGCTAGGTAAACAAATCTCTAAGCAATTACGTGTTATTGCCGTCGACAATCTCTCTCTCTCTCTCTCTCTCTCTCTCTCTCTCTCTCTCTCTCTCTCTCTCTCTCTCTCTCTCTCTCTCTCTCTCTCTCTCTCTCTCTATGTATATATATATATATATATATATATATATATATATATATATATATATATATATATATATATATATATATATATATATATATATATATATATATATATATATATATATATATATATATATATATATATATATATATATATATATATATATATATATATATATATATATATATATATGTGTGTGTGTGTGGGTATAAATATATATATATATATATATATATATATATATATATATATATATATATATATATATATATATATATATATATATATATATATATATATATATATATATATATATATATATATATATATATATATATACTTACTTATACATGAGGTCGCACGCTGATGAACACCTTTTTGAGTTCAGGAGTCCAGTGTTTGACTTGTTTAATGTACCATATACATTTGGACTGTCTAATGAGGTGGAGAATATGTTTCGAAGGAGGCATATGGGGAATAAGCAGGATTGGAAAAGTAGAGTCTGGGACAGAACTTAAGAACTGGAGGGAGTATTTTTTGGTATGTCCAGTCCATGTATCATAGGAGCTTGGATATGTTGCATATAATAGTTGGAAATGGGACCTTCTTGGTTTGGTGGCAGCTAGAGGATATGAACCAGGGACTATTGCGCGCCTACGGGGTGGTTGTTAAGCTGTCTCTTAACTCAATAGTCTGCCTGCAGCAGCTAGATTCTATGTTTTGTAATCTGTCCGCTAGAGAAGATTTTAGGCATTTCTTGCTTCAATGTCCTTGGTGGCAGGATGAGAGGTACAGTTTTCTAATCGAAATTGGGAGTAAAGTGACGGAAGTGGTAACATATGATCAACATCAATAGGGATCTGCTATCAGTCCAACTAGGGGGAAAGACGAAGTATTTAACTTACATAACTGCCTTTCAAATGTTTATTTCCCATGCTCTGCTTGATTTCAAAGGTGTTTCATATATCTAGGTTTTCGGACACAAGAATTTACCCCAACACATACATGTACAGTGCAAGAGATATACCAAGACATTGCCGGAAGATAAATTCTAGACAAAACACAAAACTAATGTAGGACAATGCAGGAGATATAGAAAAGTATGAAATTATTATATTTGACTGATCGTCAATAGTTTCCCAAAATATCTATGAGGGAAACTACTGAAAGAGCTCACCGAACTGACAATATGTGTGACATACTGTAAATCACTTAAGTATAGCGGGAACAATAAGATAATAGCGCTCTGCCCATATGCGCTATTATAAAATACCCGTCTTTATTAAATACTTAATTGAACTTGCTGCTGCTGTTCCCATTCACCGCTATACTTAGATCACGCTATCCAGGGGAGTACCGTCATTGCGCTGTATAATGTTCACGCCATATTTAAGTGGTTTACAGTACTCAAACTACTTACCTCCTAACGAGTTGAGAGCAAAATCCAAGATATCAATTATATTCATATTTGTTGATACTTAACTGATACCCCGAAACTATGATTCAATCAGGGTAGTACTCTATGTATAACTGCAACCTTCCTTAGGCGTGTGATACTCACCATTGGTGGGAAGCTTAACCCATTAATGCTTACGAGTTCCTTTAGAAATCGTCGTCTAAACTACTATGCCTTTGACAATAGATTTGCAATAGATAATTCTTTTACAAACTAGTTTACAAAGGAGGTTTGTTGGTAGTGGTCTGAATACCATTTCTCTAAATGATGCTTTCCTAATTATGCTTTTGCTTGCGCACGTTTTAGTCAAAATTGCCAGGTTACTTTTGGCCACTGTGAACATTAATGGGTTAAGGTCCCAAGTTACGTAATTAAGGTATATTGATATATGTAAACCAATGATACCTACCTTTGTTAAAGTGGTATAGAAGCAATGGATAGAAGGCAAATATAAAGGCAATATTGAAAGGTCCGTTAATGGAAGCCATGTTGGTACCAGTTTACTAGGAAATTAAGCCATTTGCATCTAGAGAGCACATATAGTCTGACAATTTTCAGGAATTAGTGTACTTCTCGCAAACAAGAGTAATGCTTGTGGAGGCGTAAGATGAACCCATCATAAATCATCTTATGAGATAAATATTTCTCAAAATATTGCTTTGCTATCAGGGTATCAACGTCTATTATATATTGTTAAGACTTCAAAACGTCAATTGTTTTGTAAAGCCTTTAAATGTGTCAACCCTTCAGAGTCTAACTTGTAATTTCCGACCACAAATGTCTGATTCGAAATTGTAATTGTAATTATTGGCCAAAATCGAGTATCAGATTGTACATGTTTGAAAATTTTATAATTTTCTGGTCATAGTCATGTGACATATCAAAATGTATCTTGCTTCGAACACAACATTCTAATGGCCAATTGCCTAATTTTCGAGTTATGCTTTTTATAATGGCGAGTCATGCTCTTCTTTGAATGAATTTGATTATCTCTCACACATATATGCGTTCATGGTTCTCTAGGTTATATAAGCACAAACGCATTGATGCGTGTGTGGCTTTCATCTCTTCTCAGTTCTCACATTCTATTTTCTGGCCAATGCGTACGAATACATTGTTATTCTAATTCATATTGATGACAAAAAGTAGAATTTTATTATAAAGAGAGGACAACAATTATTAGAAATTCATTTGATCCTTGCACATTCAATCTAATTGAAAAGGAGAACAAGGACTATTTAAAAAAGTGTATGATTCTTGCATGTGCAATTCAAAAGAGAAACAAACTACCGATGATTCTGGCCTATCTTGTAGCATTATTTTAGAATTCCTTATTCAATTCGCTGGACCCTTACCTTTATAAGTCCTGTTAAACATTCGTTTGCTGATTTCTCTTGAATTATCAGGATGAACGTTTTCAGCAAGGCTTTGGTTAATGGCGATGGCGTACATGTAGACAGCATCATACAGCAACAGTCCAAAGAGTCCTGCCTAAAATAAGGTCAATAGTGACTCTTTATGACATGTAGACAGCATCATACAACAACAGTCCAAAGAGTCCCGCCTGAAATAATGTCAATAGTGACTCTTTATGACATGTAGACACCATCATACAGCAACAGTCCAAAGAGTCCTGCCCGAAATGAGGTCAATAGTGGCTCTTTATGACATGTAGACACCATCATACAGCAACAGTCCAAAGAGTCCTGCCCGAAATGAGGTCAATAGTGACTCTTTATGACATGTAGACAGCATCGTACAGAAACAGTCCAAAGAGACCCGCCTGAAATAGTGTCAATAGTGACTCTTTATGACATGTAGACACCATCATACAGCAACAGTCCAAAGAGTCCTGCCCGAAATGAGGTCAAAAGTGACTCTTTATGACATGTAGACAGCATCGTACAGCAACAGTCCAAAGAGACCCGCCTGAAATAATGTCAATAGTGACTCTTGATGACATGTAGACAGAATCATACAGCAACAGTCCAAAGAGTCCTGCCTTAAATAAGGTCAATAGTGACTCTTTATGACATATAGACAGCTTCATACAGCAACACTCCAAGAAGTCCTGCCTGAAATGAGGTCAAAAGTGGCTCTTTATGACATGTGGACAGCATCATGCAGCAACAGCCCAAAGAGTCCTGCCTGAAGTAAGGTCAATAGTGGCTCTTTATGACATATAGACAGCTTCATACAGCAACACTCCAACGAGTCCTGCCTGAAATGAGGTCAATAGTGGCTCTTTATGACATGTAGAAAGCATCATACAGCAACAGTCCAAAGAGTCCTGCCTGAAATAAGGTCAATAGTGGCTCTTTATGACATGTAGACAGCATTATACAGCAACAGTCCAACGAGTCCTGCCTGAAATAAGGTCAATAGTGGCTCTTTGTGACATATAGACAGCTTCATACAGCAACACTCCAAGAAGTCCTGCCTGAAATGAGGTCAATAGTGGCTCTTTATGACATGTGGACAGCATCATACAGCAACAGTCCAAAGAGTCCTGCCCGAAATGAGGTCAATAGTGGCTCTTTATGACATGTAGACAGCATTATACAGCAACAGTCCAAAGAGTCCCGCCTGAAATGAGGTCAATAGTGGCTCTTTATGACATGTAGACAGCATTATACAGCAACAGTCCAAAGAGTTCTGCCCGAAATGAGGTCAATAGTGGCTCTTTATGACATGTAGACAGCATCATACAGCAACAGTCAAAAGAGTCCCGCCTGAAATAATGTCAATAGTGACTCTTTATGTCATGTAGACACCATCATACAGCAACAGTCCAAAGAGTCCTGCCTGAAATAAGGTCAATAGTGACTCTTTATGACATGTAGACACCATCATACAGCAACAGTCCAAAGAGTCCTGCTCTAAATGAGGTCAATAGCGACTCTTTATGACATGTAGACAGCATCATACAGCAACAGTCAAAAGAGCCCCTGCCTAAAATTAGGTCAATAGCGACTCTTTATAACATCTAGACAGCATTATACAGCAACAGTCCAAAGAGTCCCGCCTAAAATTAGGTCAATAGCGACTCTTTATAACATGTAGACAGCATTATACAGCAACAGTCCAACGAGTCCTGCCTGAAATAAGGTCAATAGTGACTCTTTATGACATGTAGACAGCATTATACAGCAACAGTCCAACGAGTCCTGCCTGAAATAAGGTCAATAGTGACTCTTTATGACATGTAGACAGCATTATACAGCAACAGTCCAACGAGTCCTGCCTGAAATTAGGTCAATAGTGACTCTTTATGACATGTAGACAGCATCATACAGCAACAGTCCAAAGAGTCCCGCCTAATATTAGGTCAATAGCGTCTCTTTATAACATATAGACAGCATCATACAGCAACAGTCCAAAGAGTCCTGCCTGAAATTAGGTCAACAGCGACTCTTTATGACTGGTAGACAGCATCATACCGCAACAGTCCAAAGAGTCCCGCCTACAATTAGGTCAATAGCGACTCATTGTGATATGCGGAAAGCATCATTCAGCAACAGATCATAGAGTCCTGCCTGAATTGATGAAATAAGGTCAAAAGTAACTAGCTATGAAATGTAGACAGCATCATACAGCAACAGTCCAAATAGTCCCGCCTGAAATAAGGTCAATAGTGGCTCTTTATGACATGTAGAAAGCATCATACAGCAACAGTCTAAAGAGTCCCGCCTGAAATAAGGTCAATAGTGGCTCTTTATGTCATGTAGACTGCTTCATACAGCAACAGTCCAAAGAGTCCTGCCTGAAATAAGGTCAATAGTGGCTCTTTATGACATGTAGACAGCATTATACACCAACAGTCCAAAGAGTCCCGCCTGAAATAAGGTCAATAGTGACACTTTATGACATGTAGAATGCTTCATACGCCAACAGTCCAAAGAGTCCCTGAAATAGAGTCAATAGTGGCTCGTTATGAAATGTAGAGAGCATCATTCAGCCACAGTCAAAAAAAATCACCCCTGCCTGGTTCTTGGTTTGCAAACTCAATGCTGTGTTTTAACATCCACCTGAGATTACGTCATATGTCAATCATGGAAACAGAATTATTGCACAACGCCATGTTCTTGCTCACGTAATAGTACCACTATGATATCTATCAAGCATAGCTTTTAGCATGTTTTTTTCATTGGAGATCAATTGAAAATGATGAATACACAACAGGGTTTTGCAAAGACGTGCACTGTTGAATTGATGCATCTAAACCTTAATGGTCCTTCTTAACATATTCATTACCAGGGGCAGCGTAAACAATTTGTTATGCATGATAGGATATCAATGATATGTGAAGAAAATTGTGAAACATCTGAAAGAGTTTTCTGGCGTTTTAATGATTTACTTTTTAATCATAGCACTCTATCAGTTAGTTACTAAAGACGTTTGACCCATATAGAGGAAATAGTATAGTACAGAACGTGTCACTACTAGAGGGATGAGAGGCGTGATATTCTTAAACCTAATAAACAGTTTTGTTGGATGGTGTACTGACGCATCAGCTACGAATTGAACACTCATTTTACGTGTAGATGATAAAACAATTTTGAGTCTAGATAGTAGTAGATACACCCCAGAAGAATATACCTTAACCCGTAAAACTGAATTCCCAAAAACATATATAATGTTTTTTTGTGTGTTTTTAATTTTACATGAGTGAAAGGTACGGAAAGAGGACAGCTCACACACACACACACACACACACACACACACACCTCTTGGCCGTTGTCGACTTGGTTGAATGGAGGGAGGCTCATCCGGCGCTGGATCTCCTTCCGCAGGTTGGTGAAGGACTCGCCTAAGGGTTCCCTCATCGTGACGTCGAGTACACCTGCAATACAACCAATTGCAGTCAATGCCCCGCGACACCATTACGATGAGGATGATGGTGACGGAGACAGTTATCACTGCACTAATGCAATCTTAACAAATCATTATACAGGCAAACCTGTATTAAGAGACCACACAAGGAAAGACCAGAATATGGTCTCTTAAGACATGTTGTCTCCCAATAGAGGGCCATTTAAACTAGAATTTTAGACAATGAAAATGTGGTCTCTAAATATATGTGGTGTCCTAATAGAGGCGGTCGCTGGGGCAGGTTTGACTGTATATGTGGGCTTCATGCATTTCTCAAGGCTGGGGAACCCCAGACAAATCCCTTTCTAACTTAAGGTGTACCAATGATTGGATTGTCGTTGTTGTAATTGCTTTATTCCATGTAAAGGTTTGCCTTCATCTTTGATATTATTGGCCCACCCGTTCAAGGATATGTATGTTGTGTAGTAGTAGTAGTAGTAGTAGTAGTAGTAGTAGTAGTAGTAGTAGTAGTAGTAGTAGCAGTAGTCGTCGTCGTCGTCGTCGTAGTAGTAGTAGTAGTAGTAGTAGTAGTAGTAGTAGTAGTAGTAGTAGTAGTAGTAGTAGTAGTAGTAGCAGTAGTCGTCGTCGTCGTCGTCGTCGTAGTAGTAGTAGTAGTAGTAGTAGTAGTTGTAGTAGTAGTAGTAGTAGTAGTAGTAGTAGTAGTAGTAGTAGTAGTAGTAGTAAAAGCGCAAGAGAGTGCAAGGGAGAGAGCAGGGATGATTAAAGGACATGAGAGAGAGAGAGAATTGACACCGATGTCAGACCCTACGCTAGAGCAAATGTCAGCTTTCTGATATGAACCCGCCCTTGAATCAAGCAATTACTCCTTAAAGAGGTGAGAAACAAATCTACGTCGTCACGTGTGGCCATGCTAGGTCGACCTCGTGCAAAGAATTCAAGTTGTCCTTAAATTCCTCCGCACAGAAACAGGATAGAACAAGAGTCGTCAGCGGATATCATTTTCTCGTTGCCATGTGATACGATGTGGACCACGGGATCAAAACAACCTTCAAAGAGCGGTTCTAGTTCATTAGAATTACAAAGTTTCTCTCGCTGAACTGCGAGTTAATTAATACCTTAACATGCTTCCTTTCACGAGACCTTGTCCCTACCTTCAAAGGCCGGCACAGAGACGCCGTCGCGACCGTCGTCACCCTGCCAGGTGTTCTTCCCGTACCGAGAGCCCAGCCAGAAGTTGATGGTGAAGATTACGTACTGCCCGTTCAGGTAACCTAATTTAGCACAGTGAATTATGAAATCTCGTACGTCCGCGCTGTTCACGGTTAGGAGAAATACTGCAAGAATAATAACGCAAATGTTGGTGTTGACGATAATGTAAGATAAGTATAGACACGCTATATATATATATATATATATATATATATATATATATATATATATATATATATATATATATATATATATATATATATATATATATATATATATATATATATATATATATATATATATATATATATATATATATGTGTGTGTGTGTGTGTGTGTAAATATACATATATATATATATATATATATATATATATATATATATATATATATATATATATACTAGTATATATATATATATGTATGTGTGTGTGTGTTACATTTAATTGTGCATTTACCACAAAACATGCATCTGCACTTAACTTAGTATGAAGAAATCTTTAGGGATAAAGGAATACAGTACAGGTCATTAATATACGTGTTTAACTCGTGTTCTTACATCACAAAATGTAGATGTGTTCCACTTCATGCTGTCTTTTAAATTAACGATATGTAGCAACTTCAACCAAACGTACCTCTTGTTTTATTTCTTTGTTCCTCGAGTATTTGGTCGTGTGCTGCAGTGGCCTGCGCACTTGAACCGTGGTCATCGTCAGGGTCGAAGAAGTTTACAATCTCCGCTTCAACTCCATTGTCATTGAGATATTTCTAAAACAAAAACAATTGTAATTATGATCGAGACAAAAAAGTACCACATTACCCTTACCGGCTTCTTTTCTGTGCTCTGTTGTGTAGAATTCTATTCTCTGCTTTTGGTTTATTTTTTTATTTCATATGTTCTTCATTATTGTTCTTTGATGTATATGTTCTTTCATGTCCTGAGACTCGGCCAACAAAAATACACACATACGTACATACATATTCACATCTTTAATGTTACCTTCCGTATCAAAGACGAACTTATCAGAAGAAAATGTGTTTTTAGTATACTGAAAATGATTAATTCTCTCTTGACCGAGGCCTTTCAATTAACACAGCACAGCCAGTGAACGCAATGTTTAGCAAGGCTACAGCTCTAATTGGCCTTTACATGAAAGACTTACCCGGAAACGGAAGGACGTGTAGAGCCAGACACTTCCGGTTGCACTTATTATCGACACCCTATTCCACTTGTAGTGTCTCATGATGGATAGGAAGAAAGGCGCCATGCGGTCGTAGGGGGCGAGGGGCCGGGAGAAGGTGGGGTACTCGTACATGTTTGATAGGCCACTGGAGGCACAGCCGTAGCTTATCAGGGGTATGCCCCACTCCCCTGCCAGCAGGGCTCCCGCCTGGCAAATGCTGTCACATGCAGGACCTACAGAGGGAAATAATGAAATAATACAATGAAACCTTTCTACGTGAACAATCTCTAATGCATTTAAACACCTATTGTGAACATTGGTAACGATTAACGTTCATCCCGATACATTTGCATTACGATATTTATAAGATATTTTCATAAGTGAAAATAAAATTCAAAGTTGTGAACACCTTTGTGAAGAATAGATCCTGGTTTATTCCTGATACAGTTGCATTTCTTTATGCATATGCTCTGTAACGTTTCTTTCTCTGTATTTTCTGTTTTGATCTGTTAAGAAAGTTTTTGTTAGGTATGACTTGGGTCATTGATACAGTAAATTCAATCAATTCACTAGTACATATGATGGGTTCTATATTGATGTGTTTGCCTGTTTCACATGGTCTGTGATGAACCCATAGAACAATAAACATCTCTTTTCCCAAACGTTGTGTACAACAATCACTCAAGTAAAAATGAGTTCACAATACAAGAAATACACGTAGGTTATTTACTACTTACTTACATTAAACGAATCTGACCAAGCTTATTACAAGTTAAAGAGGTTACTTCGTCACATTTGGATGTTCTTCATGGGAATATTTTCATTACTAGTATGTTCTTTCTGCGGGTATTTTAAGTGACTTAATGTACGTTTCTTCTTCGCTTTCACATTCACCTTTGGGTTGTTAAAATTGTGTACATGTAGTATGTATGTGTGTTATACCGATCCATCATTATGATAATAGTTTACATCTACTTTTGACCAATATGAATAGGCCAGTCAATACGGAAAATATGCAATACATTCACAGCATACCATTACCTGCTGAAACTACATTATTTCCTTATTGTATTGTTTGTGAAATTACACTCATACATGAATTTACGTAAACGTGTGAAGTAAATTATACTAAACAACTATATCACATTACAGCACTAATATGCCATCAGTTACATGTAGGTTTTAAGCATACATGTAGCTCATCACAGGCGCATTTTAAAACACATGGCGCACATTGGCTGAACGTCCAAGACACCTGCATATAAACAGGTCAAAGAGTATTGCAAATAGTGTTAACTACATTTTAGGACAGACGGCTAATTTAAATTGTATCTGGAACCCCTACACGTCCATCCTCAACAACAGAATTGATGCTGTCCAGCGACGTGCTTCACGATTCGTCCTGTAGAGGTATAGCCGAACCTAAAGCCTTGGAGACATGCTCCAAGAACTAAATTGGTAGACCTTAAAGGAAATGCGTTCACAGCTAGCCTTGTTATGATCTACAAGATCCACTATGAACTCATCACCATCGACATGCCTCATTTCCTGACGACGAAGGCACAGCTCAAAGCAACGCATAGTAAGAACTCACAAGCGTACTTTGTTTCTTGCTCATCACGGGAATACCACTGAAGATCGTTCTACTATCATATCAGTAACCACATAATCTCGTGAAAGCTTCAGAAGCTTCCTCCAAAGCAAATAGATGTGTTCAGAGGTACCCCACTGCCGCACCAGTGTCAGGGCATCGCAACCATGCATAGAGTATCTTGGGGTCAACTATTAGTTCTACTGTTTTCGTAGAGCTTTTAAATATCGCATTGCGCAAGCCTGTTCACCGTGCCAATTAGCTTTCATCAAGGTGAAGTCGGCATGTGCTAGAAAGAAGGTGAAGAAAAAGAAAAAAATACGATGATTTCAGTTTGCATTTGCAGTATTTGTTATGTATGTATGTATGTATGTATGTATTAATGTGTGTATATGTTTCTGTGCGTGTGTTCATTTAAAGTCCACCTGTATCACTTACGTTTTGCTGCATCACATTGTCAAAGCACTAGCTCACGGAAACCTAAAGATAACACTTTTTATATTATCTTTACCCTAAAGCATAGATAAACGTGGACATAATAGCCAAGTGACAATTTCGTGATTGCTATGCATTAAAGTAACAGAATGATTGTGCTGTTGAAATATTGTCAGGCAATGGACAGGGTATAAATTGCATGAAAGGTTGGGGGATTTACATTTTCTGATCATGAATTGCATATCCCAATGACGAATTTAGTTTGAAGCAAGACAGCAGAAAATAACATGTAAAAGTGCTGTAATAGATATTTCTGTTATGCATCTTTTTGCCCCTAGGCCATCAGAACAATTTTGCAAAAAGAGGCCCGCGATGTAATGTATATCTATGGAAAATACATAATAAATGTTTCCTATTTCTCAAGGCTATGGCAAAACTTAATGACAGGGACACCTGCCACACAGGTCTGGAAATCAGGACAATACACCCAATCCGCCGGCCTCAAGCACGAAGTGCCTGGTTTAGCTTTGCCACTAGGAAAATGAGAACTGGTAGCGAGTAATATATCAATGGAACCTGTTTCCCTGCGGATGAGAAGCATCCACGACTGGCAGGATACCAGGATATGGTGATCTAAGATAATCCTGGTACCGATACTCATATATTTGTAAAGTGCATATATAATATATAATAATATATATATATATATATATATATATATATATATATATATATATATATATATATATATATATATATATAGATAGATAGATATATTTATATATATATATATATATATATATATATATATATATATATATATATATGTGTGTGTGTGTGTGTGTGTATATATATATATATATATATATAGAGAGAGAGAGAGAGAGAGAGAGTGAGAGAGAGATATGTATAGATAGATAGATATAGATATATAGATATACATACACACACATATATATATATATATATATATATATATATATATATATATATATATATATATATATATATATAGTATATATATATATATATAGTATATATATATATATATATATATATATATATATATATATATATATATATATATATATATATATATATATATATATATATATATATATATATACATTTTGCACCACATATCACCACCACATCGTGGCGTGTCTGAAAGCACAGACATCAATTTTTGAGATGAGCCCTGTTGTATCCTTCTGCCTTGCCGGCACACTAAACTCCTGAGATAAGGCACTTCTTTGGCTTTGGCCGATCACCTATAAGGACATTCAGTCTGAACGTTAATGCAACTGACTCGGTATGAAGCTCGCTCTCTGCGTGTTGAGCTTTCTGTAAAGGTCCGAAGTGCTGTGAGATACAATTTGATGAAGCGATTCAGTTTCTATGCAGAGCTGATAATTAGAATTTAGGAGTGATGAAACCAGTAGGGCTATCTAAGACTCTGATTCCCCCCTCTCACACACACGCACTGACCTCTCTCTCTCTCTCTCTCTCTCTCTCTCTCTCTCTCTCTCTCTCTCTCTCTCTCTCTCTCTCTCTACCACTCCACAAAAATCTGTGATCAAGGGGTGCTCGTATGTTCTCCTGCAACAGTAGTGTACCTTATCCAAATATCTTCACTTTCTCAGTTCTTAATCAATGTAGTAGTAACCTGCCAGCAGAGGTTGTGGGTATGTAAACCTTGAAGCGTTCCAAATGTAACAGGATATATGAAATGACCATAGAGTATTTCATGAGCATAAAGAAAATTTGGAAGTGGTCAAAAAGTCTCAATAATTTTCAATTTAGCTCCAAATTTTTTTTTCAGCGATTAGTCAAATGTTATAAGCAAATTAGCTTTGTCATCAAGTATTGCTTTCCACGATGTTACTGTGAGACGTATTGGGGAAGATATTGCGGTAAAATTTTGCTATTTCAATACTTAAGTAAAGTTTCGCGTTTTTGTGCGTGTGTTTGCAAGATTTTGGGACTTTGCTTTACCTAAGATCATTTACCCACTGACTGTACAACTTTTGATCATCACGACAAGCCTAACTTGTAATAAAAAGATGTAAGCTTTCAAAAGATGTACATGTTATGTTATAGCTGTGCGTAGGACCCGCCAAAAATAAGTCTTAGATAAGGCCTTTTCCCATTATGACCGCTCTTCTAAACCTTTGGCAGTAGTGGGACTGAGGTCAGTGGTGGGCAATGCCTAAGACCATTCACTTATAGGAGCAGTTCAATAACTACGGCGCTAACACTAATATAGGCCGAGCTTTACCAACTTTTCCCACTTTAAATTTTGTGATATGTGGTAACTCGGGCGAAAACTAAGGTGTTCTTCTTGTTGTCATGGTGATTACAATATTTCGGATTGGATGATTAAGGATGATTATTAGAAGCCTTATCATATGGGGCATTTTAGACTTGCGTGATAGGCTCATCTAAAGTATATCGACGTAGACGTATCTATTTGCAAGGCTAAGGCCAATGCCATAATGAAAATGCTTAAACACAGGGTATAACAGGGAGGAAATTGCAATTATTTACAAACTGTTATTCCTATAATGGCCAATAATGTGTGATTCGCTGGTCAATTACACCCCTATCATATCGCTCATGCAGATTAAATGCCAGAATTTATGGCTTGATCTTTAACAGGTTTTAACGCGTAGAGCACGAACATAGAACACTGTCATTCATTGATTGGTCATAAATCCATATTAGTGGTCAGGATTATATTATGATTGAGTGGGTGTCTTTGTTCCATCCATGAAGGGCTGAGATTAGCCATTCTGAGTCTAGTTTGTAGTTAATTCAGCCAATCAAAAGTCAGTTTGATTTTCCATCAGCCAATCAAAAGTCAGTTTGATTTTTCCGTCGGCCAATCAAAAGCCAGATTGATTTTTCCATCAGCCAATCAAAAACTAGTTTGCAAAGACTTCAAGAGTTAATGCTTTTAATCTTATTCTGAATGTCAAATGAAAAATAAACATAAACAGGACACCATACTAAATTAACAGGTCGATACAACATAATCCAATGCTAAATACTCAAAAGATACGTTTGGAATAATGGATTCATAGAATACGATAAGGTACGAATATGATAAGAAATTATAGATAAATGACATTACGTAATCATAGTTGTGAAAGATGGTGGGTTCAAATAAGAACAGCGCTTTTGCTTGTTCCACTGTTACATTCTATTATATATATATATATATAT
>OZ012689.1:30184866-30209866 GCA_963942565.1 Maea johnstoni
GTTGCATCTCCAGTTTAAGCTTGGCATTTCTTAAGGTATTCCAGTGTTATTCGTCATTCAAATTAAGGTCTTACGACACTTTTGGAAATTTTAGTTAATTCTTTTTTTAAACTTTGCATGAGGAAAGAACAAAGCACAGTGATCTTTGACTGCGCGCGTTTCTTTTCACAGGTTTTGATTTTCTGAAAAAATGATGTATTTCATGTCATGAACGTCTCATTCTCATTAACTGGTATCTTACTTTGCTTAATTCATCCCTTCAGAAATAATTAATATAACTGCCTGAAATACTGTTCTGCCATGTTGAATTTTTTTGTGTGTTACATAGGAATTATGGGGGCAAAATCAAGGAATTCAAACAGTGCTCTCAATAAGAAGACATAAAAAATTACGGATCATTGGGTTTGTTCTCGCACCACAGATGTTTAAAGTTTGTGAAATATGACTTTTTGGGCGGATTTTCATAAAGAATAGGTACAAGAGAGTTACCCTAATGATAACATATTTGCTCACTCTTACATACGATATTGTTTAGCAAGGAAACCCCATTGTATACATAGATGATTGATCATACATATTTTCTGAAAATGCTTCAAAATAATGAAATACGAAGAATATGAAAAACACTGTAGCCGAAATATTCAGTGTAAAAAAAGTCTTTCAGGATACCATATAGAATAGGCAGGTATTGTAATAATGTTATACATTTGATAAAAGTCTATTTTTTGTACCAATTTCTTTTCAAAATTGGCGTTAGGGTCAGGTGAAATATGATAGATTTTTTCAGTTTGTCCAATACGCAAAACTCAAAAGGTGTCACCAGAATAAAGTAGCGTAAGACCTTAACTGCTTAAATGGTTAACGGTTTAAAGTCTTGCAAAAACTGAGGAGACATATTGGACACCCATTATTCAACAATAAGCAAAAGTGTAAAATTGGCGGTTTTCCTCCCCCATCTTTTTGGTATATTGAAAGCAGATTTACAGAACAAGAACATGTTAAAAAAAGATTCCCTGGACTAATGTTTATTAGAAATAATTATGTGTGATAGAGTGCTCCATATTTGCGTCCAAGTAAGCGAAACACGACTCCAATCGTCTCCATCGAATCAGCAACTGTTGTGACTGAGTTTCCAAAGGTCGCCACTAGGTTGCTACCAGGTTGTGAACGTAAATCATTGACAACCTGGTGGAGATGTATTGGCGACCTCTTGCAACACTGTTACAACAGTTGGAGACTCACTGGCAACTCATTCACGATGCTGGCGACCACGGCAACGCTTGGCGATTTTTTCAAACAGTTTGAAAAAGTCGCCAAGCGTCTCCGTGGTTTGGTAACCATTGGCGATGGAAGGCAATGTACTGGCAACCTACTGGCAACGTACTGGCGATCATTGACGATAAGTGCAATGTGGTGGCAACTCCGCTGCAACCTTCGGTTGCCACCACGTCGCCAGCACGTTGCCAGCACAATTTCGGCTAGTGTGAAAGGGGCAGATTGGCTTGCAACTGAGAGATAGACTAAAATTGTTTCCCTTTAAGATTAAAACAAATGATTGACCAAATTATGAACTTCCTCAGACTTATGACCCATATACTTCATTCTAGCGCAAAACATTATGCAAGTTTACAAGAATACATTACTTATGCACTGGAAGTCATCTTGATTTCTGTAACTGAAAATGAATTATTTCTGGTAAAGGTATGTGATTTGCCAAGTGAGAAGAACATATAATTGAAAATAATATTTCATTTTTTTCTTGTGCATTTACCCTACTTGTTTGAAAAGTGATACATAAAGACATATATCATTTCATAATTTATTGATAAAATAGCTGAAAAAAATACAAATTACATGTACAATCTTTAGAATTTCACCACCGTGTTGCAACTACATTGCCACATTGCCATCGTGTTGTAACTGCGTCACCACTTGACGTCAATACATTGCAACCGTTTGCCACTGCTTTGCCATGGAGTGTTCAGTGGTCTCGACGGTGTTGCCACCAGGTTGATATATGTCTTTACCATGTGGCCACTGAGGCGTCAATGAAGCGTCAGTACGTTGTAAGTTCAATCACACACACAAACTTTTTTAGACCTTTTGCAATGTCTTGGCAACGTCGTGGCAATGTGGTGGCAATTATCAGTTGCCACCACGTCGCCAGCAAGTTGCCAGAAAAATTTCGGCACAGATCACAGATCAGGCCGAGATCAGGTTACTGTAGAGGAAGAATTTCATTCAACAAGCTCCATATGGGCCAATAATAATATAGTCTAAAACATATGCTATTTCCAGTTACAGGTCCAATCTGTGTGTTAATATTTCGTGAAACCAGGATTATAAAGCAGGTCCACACCTGTGTACGTTCCTTAAGCCCCATTCTCACATACACGACTTACAGCCACGATCGACCACGACTCAGCAGTCCTGGACGATCGTGGTCAGTCGGCAATAGTACATGTACTGACGTATGACAGTCTAGCGAGTTTGCACGAGTCGTATTGAAGTCAGCGTCAGCTACGACTGTTTTGAAAATTTCAAAACAGTCGTAGTTGATTGGCGCCACCTCCAATAACAAGTAGGTGCCAATAGGTAGCGTATGAGAAGCGTATGAAGGTTGGCAATAGCGTATGAAGGTCGGCAACAGCGTATGAAGGTCGGCAACAGCGTATAGCAGTCGTATTGACATCGGCATCATGCGTATGCAAATCCGTGGAAAAGTTGCATAAGCCCCATTCTCACATTCACGACTTACAGCCACGATCGACCACGACTCATCAGTCCTGGTCGATCGGGGTGAGTCGGCAATAATACATGTACTGACGTACGACAGTCTAGCAAGTCTGCACGAGTCGTATTGAAGTCAGCATCGGCTACGTCTGTTTTGAAAATTTCAAAACAGTCGTAGTCGATCGGCGCCACCTCCAATAGCAAGTAGGTGCCAATAGGTAGCGTATGAGAAGCGTATGAAGGTCGGCAATAGCGTATGAAGGACGGCAACAACGTATGAAGGTCGGCAACAGCGTATAGCAGTCGTATTGACATCTGCGTCATGCGTATGCAACTCCGTGGGAGAGTTGCATACGCTGTGCGTACGATCTTACAGGACTGCTATACGCTATTCAAGTATTCAAGTCGTATAGCACGAGTATGAGTAGCGTATGATAGTCGGGATATACCTATGAGCATCGTATAACGGTCGCCGTCAATCGTATGGCAATCATATGGTAGTCGAATAACAGTCCTCTTTAAAAAAGAAAAAACGCAAAATTTGCATAATAGCGTACTCGAAACGTATAACTCGGTCTATTCGTTAGATCGGCATAGTCGTGGCTGAAGTCGTGAATGTGAGAATGGGGCTATACGCTCTGCGTACGATCGTACAGGACTGCTATACGCTATTCAAGTATTCAAGTCGTATAGCAAGCGTATGAGTAGCGTATGATAGTCGGAATATACCTATGAGCATCGTATAACGGTCGTACTAACTACAACTACATGCGGTATAAGTCTTGGACGAGCGTATTCATGTCTAACAACAGTCGTGACTCCGTCGCCGTCAATCGTATGGTAGTCGAATAACAGTCCTCTTTAAAAAAGAAAACCGCAAAATTTGCATAATAGCGTACTCGAAACATCAAATTTGGTTTATTCGCTAGATCGGCATAGTCGTGGCTGAAGTCGTGAATGTGAGAATGGGGCTTTACATGTAGTAAGCGGACAGAGACTGATTGATAGGCTCTAACCCTTTGGATGATGGGGGCCAATTTGGTTAATACAAATTAATGTGAATACAAAATAAAAATGAAAAAAATGAAACCCAGGCATATGGGTTGTCTGTAAGTACTCAGCAAGATTTTTCCAGTGAATACCGCCATGACAGGGTTTAGATGTTTTTACAAGTTTTTATGGCAATTTTTGTACCCTCTTTGTTGACGTCTTTTTGAAGGAGGAAAATAAAAGGAGGAAAATATAAAAAAAGTTTTTATGTTCTTGTGCCTTGGAAGAAAGTACGTTTAGGCCATGAGAATTGTTAATACCATGCAACAGGTATGCTTACTAGTAACGTTCCCAGTGCATTGTCGTCGTCTATATGATCACAATTAGCTTTATTACAATCCTCGCGTCTTGTAGTAGCGACAGTGGTTCTGTTTCATTTTGAGAGGAATGGCTTTGTCATTCCCGGGCATTGGGCGGGACATAGGTGCTTGCCACGCGCGGCAGAGAGTTAAGCGCCAATTGTATACTAGGGGGAGTGGCGGTCGGCTGCGAGCTGTCAGCCAGTGGCGAGGTGGACCAATCGCGAGTGAGACCGGCGCGTGCGGGAGACGGATCAGCTGTCAGCTGTAGAGTCGCGTGCCATAGCTTTTGGCGCGTGTGTTAGTCTTGTTAATCAAAAGCTCGTAAGCAGAAGTGTTTCGGAGCAGTGCAGCTCAGCGATAGCGGTGAAGTCGAGAATTTTGTGATTACGGAGTATCACAGAGTCTGGAGAGATGCCGAGAATGTATAAGTGCAGGAAGTGCGGCATTGCACATAATCCTCCGACCGGGAAGCACTGTAGACAACACAGGGCCGACGAAGAACCTGCCGACGAGCCTGAGCCAGACGTCATGACACTTCTGCTCGAGATGAGAGCTCGCATGGATAGAATGGAGGATAACATGGCGACCTCCAACGACAGAGACGATCGGCAACTTGTTCAGCCAGATGACGACAGCGAGGAGAACGTTCCGGTAGTGCCACAGGTGGATTTATTGGATATTCCTGAGGAGGCGGAAGCGACACCGACTTCGTTACGGAAAGACATTTCCCTCATGGCGGAGGCAGCGAATCGCATAGCGCAGCTAAACGTGGATGACTATGACGATGACGACGATGAGAGATACTTCAACAGGAGACGCCGCAACGGTAAGAAATCGGGATCGCAAATGATGGCGTCTGATTCAGTGCAAAAAACAATTGACTGGCCACATCTCCACGTCCGGAGGTTAGTGGCAGGTAAAAGGAAAAGTGTGGCTTATGCTGATCTGAGGTCGGAAGAATTCGTCGTGGGGTTTTTGGCGATGATAGGTTCGGCTCGTTGTAAGTGGAACTATCGCACCATGACAGGCATACTCGAAATGATTATGCAGGATACGATCGACTTTTCGTGGGCCAACGCTCGTAGCTTCTACGAGATGTTGGGGTTGGCAGTGGAGGACGGGGATTTAACCTGGGACGATAAAGAGACCATCAGGGACGCTCGACTCACATACTCTAGAACAGTTTTCCCTGATAAAAAGGAGGCAACCGAGACTCCAGCAGCGACCCCTAAGGCAAAGCCAGCTCTTACGAAATGCTGCGCTCTGTTTCAACGAGGCGGGTGCACACACAACAGGGATCATCCCCCATTCCTACATGCCTGCGCCTATTGTTACAAGACAGTAGCGGGGACATACCGACACATGGAGTCGGAATGTGCGAGGAAAAACACAGACGAGGCAAAAAACGGCCAGCGGAGGGAGTAACGCCGCTCCCTCCGACACAAAGTAACCCTGAGGTCACAGCTGGGCAGGGTCAGTCAGCGAACGGGCGACAGGCAGACAGCGGGGGTAGCACAACACCGGGTCAGGGCCACGGTGAACACAGCGGCAGCGTGAGCAGGGATACATTGTCGCAGGGGAAAGAGGGTGTCAGTGCGGGTGATACCTTGAATTTCGTCGGGAGGGGAGAGGGCGATCGGCTCAGTGCGGGTGAGCTCGTCCATGACAGCGAGAAGTTCAACGCGGAACTGAAGCAGATATACGAGGAAGTAGCGAGGATAGGGGGTTATAACTATAAGGGTGCACGTCGCAGGGTACCTAGCGGACTTCATATAGACGCATGGAGGAAACATCTGCAAGGGTACTCGGATACGAACCTTGCAGATTTCCTCGAGTATGGCTGGCCAGTGAACTACAATAGAGACACACCACTGGGCTCGGCCGCAGGCAATCATCCGTCTGCCACAGCATACATGGCAGACATCGAGTTCTACATCCAGACGGAGGTAGCACACGGGGCTCTAGCGGGCCCGTTTCTCAGCCCCCCACCGACGGGGGTACAGATTAATCCGTTAATGACACGGCCTAAGCGCGATTCAGCACACAGGCGAGTAATCGTAGACTTGTCTTGGCCCCCGGGAGGGGCGATTAACGATGGTATACCGGGCCACGAGTACGTAGATGGTCCAGTGACGATTCGGTTGCCCACGTCGGACTATATGGAGGGACGACTCCTAGCACTGGGCAGAGGAGCATATATGTACAAATCAGACCTGGCCAGGGGGTATCGACAGCTAAGGGTCAACCCCCTGGACTGGCCATTGCTCGGGTTCGGACACGACGGCCTTTATTACCTCGATGTGTGCCCCCCCTTCGGACTCAGAACAGCTGCAATGTGCATGCAGCGTACTTCTGAGGCTATCTCTTACATGCACGGGAGGAGGGGGTACTTGTCGAGGCCGTATCTCGACGATTTTGGCGGTGCGGAGAGGGAGGAGGAGAGAGCGAAAGAGGCCCTGGGGGAACTTCAGGGGATTATGAGCGAGCTCGGCGTGGTAGAGGCGACACACAAAGTGTGTCAACCGGCCCAGGAGATGGTCTGGTTAGGAATTATGTATAACTCCCGGGAGATGACTATGACCATACCAGAGCAGAAACTGCAAGAAATCATGGACACATTAAAGGGGTGGGAGGGGCGTACCCGCGCAACACTACGTGAGATGCAGTCGATACTTGGACTACTGCAATTTGTCGCGAGCGTCTCACCACCCGCACGATTATTTACCAATCGTATGTTGCAGAATTTACGAGACGCACCCAAGAGAGGCGCGGAGTCTTTATCTCTGGGCTTCAAGAAGGACTTGAAGTTTTTTCTAGACTTGCTCCACATTACAATGGGGTTAGGATTATTGACAAGGAGGCAGTCCAATTCCAAGAGGAATTGGAATTGGACGCGTGCCTGACAGGGTGCGGGGCCTTTAATGGCTCCCAGTATTACGCAACTCAGTTCCCGATCGAGATAATGAACCAACAGCACGCAATAGCCCACTTGGAGTTGTTAAATGTCATTGTAGCAGTTAAGGTATGGGCGCGTGACTGGAGAGGTAGGAAGGTGAGAGTACACTGTGATAATACTAATGCATGTTTGGCAGCACAGACAGGTAGGTCGAGGGATACCTTTGTGCAGGCCTGTGTTAGGGAGTTGTTTTTGTATAAAGCAAGGTTTGACATTGATGTTACCCTGGTGCACACGCCAGGAAGGTTGTTAGTCAGGGCAGACGCACTGTCCAGGTTACACATGGGTCGCAAGTACAGGGACAGGGTCAGGAGTGATCCTAGGTTGAGGAGGGCACAGAGAGTAGAGGTGCCCCGGAGTTGCTTTACATTGGAGAACGAGTTGTAGTGGGTTGCAGGCGCGCTTATGCAGTGTCTTTTATTCTTTCAGATAGGAGACGACTGGATTTGGCGGCGAGGAGACGAACGGAGGAAGCATTTAGGCCGGGCACGAAGGCCAACCAAAACTCACATGTTGCGTTTTCGTTGTTTTTTCAGGAGCGAGATTTCCCGGCCACAGGAGGGCACCTGTTGCGGTTCGCGGAATTTCTCATGCGGTCGCTGCGGTCGCACAAGTCGGCGACGAACGCGCTGTCCTCGTTGAGGACTTTTCATTTGCAGCATGGTTTTAGTGTGGAGGCTTTCCTTGATTACAGGTTGGCCTTGTGGAAGAGGGCGTTGCCTGCCACCGTGAGGCACGTACCTACACCAGCGAGGCCTATGCCGGTCGAGCTGCTGAACACACTTTGCAGCTTGGCAGCGGGGTTGGGGGAGCGAGGTGCTGTTTTTTCAGCTCTCCTCGCACTGGCTTTCGCTTCACTAGCACGCCTCTCTTCTCTCGTACCACTGGGTGCCCATGCTAGCGGTCAAAGGGGCCCCCTCTTGCCCAGTGGCTGGGGCCAGGACCCTCCTCGCACTTTCGCAGTACAGGAGCACTAGCAGCTCCATCTTCAGCTTTGCAGAACGCCGGGGACGAGGGGGCACGACAACGTTGTGTTTCACACTGGGGCTGGCCAGGGGCTACTTGCGCGCGCTGCTGGCTGCCTTGGGCCAGGGCAGAGATAAATTCACTTTTCACTCCCTGAGGAGGGGAGCTTGCACCCTTGCGTTTCAGGGCGGCGCGGACTTGAGCGATCTACGACAATTGGGGGGCTGGCGCAGTAGCGCGGTAGAGGCTTACTTCCCGGCCTCGCAGGCTAGGCTCAGGGCGGCGCGCAGGCTAGCAGTTGAACGCAATTAATTGGGCACTAAACTCAACTCAATTCGAACATAATCATTTGCCGTGTTGAACACTTAGAATTGTGGTAAAAATGGTACTCTCATGATTAATGGTTACAATGTATCGGTTGTCTGTACTAGGCACACTTGAGCGTTTGTTACTTTGTTGCAAGGTGCCGGGCCGAATAGGTCATAGCGAAGTGGGTCGTCTGGGATACTTTGTAACTATGTGAGCTGACACCTCTAAGGGTCAGCGGAGACGACGGCGAATGAATCACTTACGTCATACTTGTTTACTTGTTTGTTCAACAATACAATAGTTATTACAGTTATAGTTATTCGATACAATGTAGCGACTTGTTCCTTGTTGATTGTTAATAAATGTTGTTTACCGCACTCCCGAGTTTGTCCTGTCTAATGTTGAGAGGAATGGCTTTGTCATTCCCGGGCATTGGGCGGGACATAGGTGCTTGCCACGCGCGGCAGAGAGTTAAGCGCCAATTGTATACTAGGGGGAGTGGCGGTCGGCTGCGAGCTGTCAGCCAGTGGCGAGGTGGACCAATCGCGAGTGAGACCGGCGCGTGCGGGAGACGGATCAGCTGTCAGCTGTAGAGTCGCGTGCCATAGCTTTTGGCGCGTGTGTTAGTCTTGTTAATCAAAAGCTCGTAAGCAGAAGTGTTTCGGAGCAGTGCAGCTCAGCGATAGCGGTGAAGTCGAGAATTTTCCCACCCACCCGCCCTTTAAGTAGTGTTTTGTTTTTTCTTTTCTTCTGTGACCGTGTTGAACACTTAGAATTGTGGTAAAAATGGTACTCTCATGATTAATGGTTACAATGTATCGGTTGTCTGTACTAGGCACACTTGAGCGTTTGTTACTTTGTTGCAAGGTGCCGGGCCGAATAGGTCATAGCGAAGTGGGTCGTCTGGGATACTTTGTAACTATGTGAGCTGACACCTCTAAGGGTCAGCGGAGACGACGGCGAATGAATCACTTACGTCATACTTGTTTACTTGTTTGTTCAACAATACAATAGTTATTACAGTTATAGTTATTCGATACAATGTAGCGACTTGTTCCTTGTTGATTGTTAATAAATGTTGTTTACCGCACTCCCGAGTTTGTCCTGTCTAATGACAGAGGTTGAAAGAGATCGTATGTTTTCTTTGGAAGCCCATTTCAAAGAGTGTACTTACAAAGTTTCTAATGGCGGCCATGTCTTAAACTGGGGACATTACTTGCTGCGTGTTTGACAGGCAATGAGTGATGATGTCGCGTTACTCTGCCCACGCCACGGCGGAGGACAGGTTTTAGTGCTCTCACTATTAATCAGTGTAGTGCTACTACTACTCTCATCACTAAACGGGATCTCGTTCGTCATCACATGAGCACACGAGTCTGGTGATAATCACAAGCCGCACGCGACCTCTGATGTGTACTTGAGGGGAAGAGGATATATCCTGACCCTCGGGGGCTTCATAGACAATACATTTTGCATGTTGGATGCAAAGAGAGAAATACACGTGGTCATGTTCATTGAGTGTACCAGCAATACATTCATCCATTTTTACTTCATTGTATCCACATGCATTATGTAATGTGAACTAGTAGTGTAGGTTGTCTACATGTACTTCTAGTAACCAGTCTTTTTTTCAAATATGTACTAAAATATTCGTTAAAAGAAATGGGAACACATGGTAAAGAAAAGATGGTCTGTTATGCTGTATAAGTTACACGGGAGGCTGGGGAACCCCAGCCAAATCCCTTTCTAACTGTAGGTGAATCAATGTTTGAATTGTCGTTGGTGTAATTGCTTTATTCCATGAACTATTTAGCCGTCATCCTTGGCGGTATTGGTTGGTTCGAGGATAGGCATTATTTGCGGTGTTTTCATGTGAAACCGATAGTAGTAGTAGTAGTAGTAGTAGTAGTAGTAGTAGTAGTAGTAGTAGTAGTAGTAGTAGTAGTAGTATTTGTAGTGGTAGTAGTAGCAGCAGCAGCAGCAGCAACAGTAGCAGCAGCAGCAGCAGTAGTATTAGTAGTGTGTTTATTTGCTGTAAGAACAATCTTACAGAATCATACACAAAGAACAGTCAGACGTTAGCCTCTAACCATAAACTTCTACAACGTATTGACTGCTTCACAATCAGTCATTAGATACTGAGTGACCTGCATCAGAAGTACACATTTTACGCAGAACTATTAGCTAGTGTCCAATGTCTGAACATTACTCGCCGATTAGAATAGTATCTAAAGGACTATCTGGGGAGCTAATTTCAACCAAATAAACATGGATTACATTTAGTCTATTTTTTTTTTTAATTGGTACATTTTATCAAAATAAAGGTTCAGATATCCATGAGCTAATAAACCTATTTTTGTGAATTTACAGGACATTCAATTCAAGGTTATCACATCTTTCGCAAACATGGATAAAGGCATTCTCCTGATTCAATAACTAGAATGCCAAGTGTGGTCACGGGGTTCATCTGACATATACAATGACCGAGAAGTGTGCAGAATCCGCCACGAAACTACATTTTCTGCCAATAAAATTCCTTTTTCTAGTAAATCAAGTTCATTGTAATCTATCAAGATTGTCTTATATTGGATTACATTACACTATTCTGTGATGTCGTTGCGACCTGTCTAGCCAAGTGAAATAGAGTTTAAAATATCTGACAACTTATAGGAGAAATCAGCTTTAACTGTGCTCGCCGATAAGCGATCAGGATACTAGTATTCCGTCTCGCCCCATAAATTCCGCTTCTTAACTGCATTTCTTAATGCAGATTAATAGCTTCGTAGCATTATACAGGTCTATAAGCTGGAAAAATAATCTCATATTTGAAGTAAGTTTTTTTAAATTTTCTTGAATGTAAAAATATTTTCGCATCGGCAATATGAAACCGAATACGTTCTTAGAGAAACTTAAATTCATATAGAAAATGGGTCGGAATGAACAAACTAAGTGCATCAACATTTGGCAAATTGTAAAATGTCAATTTTGGCTGTTTCATAGTTGTTGTTTTTTATAATTGTCGTACGTTTTTCAAGACTTCTATATTCCTACCTCTGTACCCTGTCAATATTAAACCTCTTATGTCATCGAATCCATATATAGTGTTCGCTTCATTCAAACTGTAAAACACGACTTTCATTTGCCCCTATACTACTGCGAGCATTCACATCGGATATTGGACTCTGAATGCTCAATACGTCTATCTTCATTTGTCGATTTCTCTTATCTCCACCATAAGTCATAAGAATGTGATTTGCAATTTCACCAACTACTTTATGACTTAATATACTGACATTTCTTATTGGTTTCTAAATACTTCTTTCTTCATTTATTGAGTGCGATATTATGTGTCCCTGCTGCTGCGAAGACTCAAAAGAGCTACTTTTATTTGATTCTGGATGCATCTTTGAACATTTCGCACTAATAAAGCAGCCACCCCACTCATTTCGATGTTATGGGCCTGCCCTGATAGCCGAGTGGTCTAGGGCGTTGACCATGACTGCTCACTGTCACTTATCACTGCCCGGGTGTGAATCTCGGCATGTGCAGTAGTTGCTAGAGACTTTGATTTTTTTTTGTTTTTCGCCGGGCAGTCCAATTATTTTTATCATTATTATTATAATTATTGTTATCATTATTATTATTATTATTATTATTATTATTATTATTATTATTATTATTATTATTATTATTATTATTATTGTCATAATTATCGTCGTCAGTATAAAAACTATCCCTGTCGTGATATTAGTATTATCATTAGCAGTAGTATTATCATTAGTAGTAGTAGTAGTAGTAGTAGTAGTAGTAGTAGTAGTAGTAGTAGTAGTATATTATAATAATCATCATCATAAACATTATACTTGTCTTCTTCGACATCGTCATCATTATTGATACTATCAATATCATTTTCATCATCATCATCATCCTTATCGTCATTTCCATTATTTTGATTATCAACATAATTTTGTCATCTTTATTATCATCATCACCATCATCATCACCATCATATGCTCTCTATACTCGTGCATGTATCGCTCAGTTTCCACCATCAGCCATTCCTACACTGATCAGCCTGTGATGGGCAGGAATGCACTGTTTCTCATGTGTTTAGAGTATCTTGCAGCTTGTAGATCACTACAGGAGAAAAGCAGAATAGCTTCACGTGACAACTCCTCATCTTACCCGCATATGCTCACCGCGGTAGAAGCTCTTGTGTCTTCTAAGCAATATGTCAAGTACTACATGTAGTATTTGAGATAGTAATGTCATTCACAGTCGCATAAAAATGTACGTTCGATTAGTGCCTGACAATGTGGGTAATCTCAATGATATCGGCCTTTGTACAAGGCCATTAGTTGCTCCACACAAGGATAAGTTTGTTATAGGTGGAAGGAAGCTTCATAACAGCAATAGATAAAGTGAACGATAGAATATGAATAAAAATCATGATTGCGAAAAAGGTACGATCAAGCGAAAAAGTATTATCCTTATGCTTATAATTTGTGAACCATACATACAAAATCGACCATACATGTATACAATTTTTAATTGAAAAAGATAGTGGATAATGTTATTCTTTTAATACTGAAATGGAAGTTGGCAATGTGAATTGTGTGAAGGATATCTGTATATGTGTCATATATTTGCTGTGTGCGTGTGTGTGCAACGTATAGATTATTTAATCAGGACCTTTGACAGTGGCAGGAGCGATGCTCTTATCATTCTGCTATAGCGCCAGTCCACCGTCAAAGAGAAGTTACCACGTGGCATTATCGATGTAAATCGAAATACCGAGACCAGCTTTTCTATAGGACTTTTGGATACATGAATTATCAGTTGCACTTCCTGTAGATCACTATATAGTGGTCCCTCTGCACTCACTATGTATTACTTCATTACTGTGTATGCCCATCGAATCACTGTATGTATGTATATTTATTGACTATGATTTCCATCATAAAAGTGACATACATGTTACATATGAATATAACAATAAGGACAGACATACATATACAAATAAAATATAATGAAAGTAACTACATCTCTCGCGATCCTGTTCATATTCATGCATCGATATCACATCGGATTTCAGTTATTTGACTATTGGGATCAAGCATTCACTCTCTAACAGAGCAAATGATCCTCCCTCGCAGATTCTACAGAGTCAGGAATGCAGTCTACCAGGCCATAAGTTAGGCCAGGTAGCAGGCTAGTAGCAGTTCTACCAGTTCTACCAGCTCTGTGACGTAAATCAAGATTCATGAGGTGCAGCACGTAGTGGTATTGGCTAATTTGGCGCTCGCAGAACGAGAATGGAAGATAGGATGGATGGAAATTGGAGAGTAGAAGGCTCATTTAGTTTGTTTGTTTTTGCTTACAGCATTTAGTGGTTTCCCGATCAGGTCACTTTAGTCAGAACCAAGGCAAGACAGTTTACCCCCCCCCCCCCCCCCCCCCCCCCCCATAAACCTCAGTACCTGGCGATAGTAGATATAGTACCTAATAATACAGTTGTTTTTTGGTTGATTCAATATAAAGTAGCAGAAATAGCTGCTGAGATTTTATACTATTAGGAAGTTTTGTTGATTGTATGTATAATGTTGTTTAACTAAAATATAAGATTACCATCCACTTCACCTCTTTGTTTGTTGATAAATGAATTACTATTGAGAAAGAGATAACGTGTGTGTGTGTGTGTGTGTGTGTGTGTGTGTGCATTTGTGTACGAATTTATAGAAGTTTTTGAATTTCAATTAGTTTTATACTAAAAAGCTACTCGCTTACAATATACCATTCTCATTATCGTTTACCCTTTATCTTTGAAGATGGTAATCATTGTTGTGTTTACAGCATTGTTCACCAGAGACAATGCCTGACAATTGAACATCCGGAAAGCACTCCAATCCTCTCTACTATAGAGGTTCCGCTGTTGTCAAGCGCTGGCACCACTATTGGAATACCGTCAGTGAATGAAGTATTCCTAGTGCGCTTGTAATGGTCGTTGTGCGCATAAGCAGTCTTTCAGGTAGAGATTATGCAGGCTGGTAGTTGAAGGAAGCTGATAACAGTCTATCCGTCGAGCGGAAGAGCAGAAAAGTGCAAGTATAATAGATAACACGCGAGGGGCGCATATCGTGCAGATGGGGAACGTGGCTCATGAATATTACCTAGAAGGCGAGAACGATGAACGATACTCTCTCTCTCTCTCTCTCTCTCTCTCTCTCTCTCTCTCTCTCTCTCTCTCTCTGACTCTCTCTCTCTCTCTCTCTCTCTCTCTCTCTCTCTCTCGTTATGTATATATATATATATATATATATATATATATATATATATATATATATATATATATATATATATAAATATATATATATATATATATATATATATATATATATATATATATATATATATATATATATATATATATATATATATATATATATACATATATGTGTGTGTGTGTGTATATAGCACTTGCGGCAGTCCATCCTTTCACAAACCATGAAGGTCGTTTTGATTTGGATTCGAGTACTCGTTCATCGTTCCCTTTCTGTAATTTTAAATATAAAACTTTTTTAATTTTAAATCATTTTTATTTCTCCTTCATATAAAATCATGTATCAGCACAGTACAAACAGTGTAGAATATATATATGTATCAGTATTTATAGTAGAGATTAGCAGCAGTTTCAGTTGTAAATATTCGACAATAAAGCATATTGTTTATCAAACAATCTTTTTTTACCCTTTATGTAATGTCTATATTTCTCTAGAAAATAAAAGTTCTTCACATCATTTTTGATCTGAAAGATACATGGTTTTTGTTCTTTTTTCATAGAGTTGTAAATAACCTTTTTTGTAATTAAAATGATAGTGTTAATACAAGTAGAGTTTTCCATATCTCCCAGAATTCTCTTTTCTTGTGTGAGGTTGTATTGTTCCATACCTAATTCGCGTATCCAGCTTTCTACCTTACACCAAAGTTCTTCTGTTTTAATGCAATTTAATAGCATGTGGGAGTTTGAATCTTCTGTTTCTTGGCAAAAACCACACAGGTTAGAATTTTTAATCCCTATTTTAGATAATAAATTATTTGTAAAGAATCTATGGTGTAAGGTCCTAAACTGAATATACTTTAAGTATGTGTCCTGGTATTTAAGATGATGATATTTAAATGAAGTACTTAAGTGAAAACTTTCCAGGTTCAAATTACCTTTGTTTAACCAAGTACACGACGCTGTTTCCAAGATGTGACTATTAGAGCCTTTAACTATATTGTATAGTTTAGAGCATCCTTTCGCTGTTATATTTAACATGATGTTTAATGCACTATTCCAAGGATGCTCTTCCTGATGAAGTGGAAGTTCCCTCCATTCAATGTGTTTTTTAATTTTTTGTATTATTGCATGGTATTCCAAAAAATTTGTTTTGACATTGAATTTTTGTTTAAATTCTTCCATTGATAAAGGCACATTCATTATACCTAGAAAGTCAGCAACTGTGGATATTCCCTTTTTAAGCCACTCTTTTTTAATTGGAATGGAAAAAACCGGATTGAACCATATAGGTGTGAACTTAATGAAATTTTTGTGTAATGGTGCTTCAGAATTCCAGAAAATTTGTAGACTTTGAATCACATCTTTCCAAAAAGGATTTGAAGTCATTTCGATAGTGCGTTCTAGGTAATCTGGACCAAATTGAAAAACACCATAAAGTTCAAAATCATTTGGGAAGATTGTCCATTTCCCGGAGGAACACAAATATCTTTTCAACCAGCTTAGTTTAAGCATCTTGTCAAATAATTGAATATTATGTAATTTTAGACCTCCTTCATGAAATTCTCCCTCCAAGATACCTTTTCGCCATTTCGGGGGTTTCCCGCACCATAAAAAACTAGAGAAGGTTTCATTTATTTCTCTAATAGTTTCAGGGCTGGGGCTGGGGAGAGACAGCAGCATATGAGTAATTTTAGAAACTAGTAAGGATTTTATAATTGTTACCTTACCGTAGGGTGTTAAGTTTCTGGAGCTCCAGATTCTTATGAGTTTTTTAATCTCACCCATTTTCCTGTTAATATTTAAATCTGTTATACTGTTTAATTTTTCCATGTTGTAGTGTATTCCCAAAATCTCAAAGTTGTCTGCCCATTGAAAACCGAATTTGCCCTGCCATATTATGCTGCTGTCTCTCGAAGCCCCTAGTTTAACCATCTTTGTTTTTTCCTTGTTAATATCCAATCCTGAAACTGTTTTAAACCATTTCAATATGCGGATGACACTAACTATAGACTGTTGATCTTCATCTAAAAGAAGAGTCGTGTCATCCGCATATTGCGATACTTTAAATTCTTCACCGTGTACATCTATCCCCCGGACGTCCCCACTCTCCCTGATAACATGTGAAAGTATCTCCGCACACAATACGAAAACATATGGTGAGAGGGGATCTCCTTGTCTACAGCCTCGGTGTAATTCTATTGTAGATGAAAGAAAGCCATTTTGGACAACCTTTGAGGTTGAGTTTGTTTGACAAAGTTTTATTGTGTTAGCAAAAATTTCACCAAAGTTAAAAATATCAAGGACTGTGGATATAAAAGGCCATTCTATCGTGTCAAAAGCTTTTGAAAAATCGAGTATCATGAGTAAACCCTTTTTCTGGTGGCTTTCGCAGTACTCAAGAGTGTCATAGACCATGCGTGTGTTTTCTCCAATGAACCTTCCCGAGATAAAGCCAGTCTGGTCTCCGCTTATTATGCTGGGTAAGCAAGATTTTAATCTATATGAGACCATAGAGGAAAAAAATTTGTATATGCAATTTAGAAGGGTCAAAGGCCTCCAATTTTTGAGGTCATTACGTAATTTCCCTTGTTTAGGGATGCATGTTATTACCCCCTCCAGTGCACATTTTGAAAAGGATTGATTTTTAATGGCTTCGTTTATATATCGAAATATCCAAAATTTGAGTTCTTCAATAAAAAATTTAAAAAATTCGTTCGAGTATCCATCTGGACCAGGGGCTTTGTTGAGTTTGCTATTTTTAATAGCTTGAAGCAGTTCCTCTATAGTATATGGCGCGTCCATTTGTTCTTTATTTGAGTCTGAAATTTTTGGAAGATTATGAAGTTTCTCAAAAAATTTGCTATCTTTGAGTGGTATTGTTTCTTTAGATGAGAATAAATCTTGATAAAATTTTTGTTGTAATCTTAAAATTTCTCTAGAATCTGTTACTGTCTTTTCATTTTCATCCTTAAGGGATGGGATGTTTTTATTAACGTGATTTCTTTTTTCCAGGCCTAGGAAATATTTTGAAGGCTTCTCCCAATTGTCAACTAAAGTGGCTCGAGAACGGATAATGCTGCCCTTAATTTTATTCTCACGCAAATTCTCCAGTTGCAGAGATAGTTCTCTAAGAGAATCCTTTTTGTTTGAATATTTACTGGGATCAGAATCGATCTCTTCTTGAAGATGTTTAATCGAATTAGTGAGAATTTCCTCCATTTCTGTTTCTATTTTTTTGATAGTTTTTGAAAATTTAATAATTTGTCCTCTCATTTGGCACAAGAGTGTATTCAGAAACAGTGTGGAGGATATTGAAATTTCAAGGGTCTCTCCTTTGTCTCGAGCAACAAAATTAGAATCATAGACAGGAAGAGCATAAGTTTCTTCAGCCAGCAAAATTTCTGCCTTTACCATTTCTATAAAGTCTTTATTTTCTAACAAAGCATTATTAAATTTCCAGATGCCTTTGCCTCGTTTTTGCGAAGATTTACAAAAGGATAATTTAATAATATTGTGGTCGCTTTTGTAGGCATTTAGAATGTCTGCTTTAGGGTCAGAAGATAATATGTCTTCACTTATTAAGAAATAGTCAAGTCTTGATGCTTTACATGGTTTTTCTGATCTCCATGTGAATCTTTTGCGTTCAGGAAATTGGGTGCGCCATATATCTATTAGTCCTGATCTTTCTATGTGTTTATTGATTGTGGAACTAGCCAAATGATTTCTCAACTGTAAATAGTTGTATGTATCATTAATAGAAAGTGCTGCATTCCAGTCCCCAGTCCAGATTTCAGTGCCATTTGAAACTTTTTCTATCTTATCAAATAAAGATTGATACCATCCTGGCTCATCTCGGTTTGGCCCATAAATGTTGATAATAAAAAATGTGAATAGATTTGCCACTGATATTTCTAACACGATATAACGGCCCTCTGGATCTTTAAGACATGAAGAGATTGTGTACTCAAAGGTATTATTTATTAAAATTGCCACCCCTCTACTGTTAGTAGAGTTACCAGCAATGAAGTACTCAATATTCCAATCTTTCCTTATGGTGTTGAGATCTTTCTGGATAAGATGGGTCTCTTGTAAACATACTATGTCTGCTTTTAATTTTTTGAAGTAATTAAATAGGTCCAGTCTTTTGAACTGCTGTCTTAGACCCCTAACATTAGCGGAGATAATTTCTATGTTATCACTACCCTTTTGGGTAGACAAAGTGGTGAGCGTCCGGGCAACACGTACTGATAAATGGAAGGAGACTTTCATAACTTATAAACATATAAAACAAAAAAAGGCATATAAAGCGGGTTGCCTTGCAACTCTGAAGGATGGTGATATTCATCATATTTTGCTTTTGCCTTATACATGTTAACATAAACATAAAACAAACATTACAAACATACATATGAAGCAAGGTAATCTCGCTATCTAGTTCACCTTGAACCAGGTATCGGGCTATAACCCTGTTTATATTGTAACAGAATACTTATAGTATATGACCAGCCATCTTTGGTCAATATTACATAATTAAACAGTAATACACCTTTGAAGGATGAGTTGCAGTATTAGTGTAACTACTTCTGATCTATTAAAATTTGAATATGGTTATTGTTTTTACAGTCTTCGAAACTGATTGAAATTAAGGAGCAAATTCTGAAAATTCAGTTGTAACATGAAATGTACTAATAATAATGTAGCTACTGGGGATCTATTAAATTTTGAGTATAATTTCTAAACTTGAAATCTTCAAATAAATTGAGGTTAGAAGCAAGTTTTTAGAAAATATTCCAAAAATAACAGAATTGAAATGTGAATTTCTTATAATCAGAAGATGTGATACTCAAGAAGTATTAAGAATTATAAATTGAAGTACTGTTGGTACTAAAGAGCTCTTAATCTATATGGATTCAATACCTCAAATGATGTGTTGAAGCATTGTGAAAGATATTCTCAAGAACATTTTACATACAATTTTCCTTAATATATACCACAAATCCTTTATTGGTAGAAGTAGCCTTCGATATAAGATGGCTGAGATATGAAAAGATGGTTGAGATATAGAAGAACTGAAGTGATAAAAGTGCTGAAGAAAAAGAAATGTTGTCCTTCATCATTTATATACCATCTGAGAACTAACATATACAAAGAAAGAAGTTTTTCTCTGTGTGTACCATATCTAGTAAACCCAAAACGGTGGAAAACCTTAGTATACGTTCTGTATACTATATGGAGAATGTTTTCTTTCATGACCCTTTTACCTACAAACTGCCTTAAATATTTTTGTATTAAAATATAATTTCTGCCTTGAAGTCTTTATATTAAGTAAATTGAAGTACCAGGTTCAAAAAATGTGCCAAAATTTGTGTTAAAAGAAAAATAATAAATTTTTCATTTGACCAAATATTATGGAAGTCATTAAAAATCCGCATATGCTAACCTGAAATAAAAGAATTCCAAAGTCTAGAAGTAATTAAAAACTTCTGAAATGTAATATGTTTGGAATTGAATGACTTTTCCAACAAACTTAAGAAGTAGGATTAAATGATTTTTCAAATCATCCGAAGAAGTGTAGAGTAATTATGAAAACGATTCTCAGAAAGTAATTAAAGACAAGTTGAAAAATAAGATTTTCCTCATTATAATACACAAATTAGTAGAAAAACCTTATATGACAAAGAAACGAAGAAAATAAACTGAAAACCATGACCTCAATATACTATCTGTATACTGTGATCTACATGAGACACTACATGTATGTACTCTACCTCTTAACCCCTAAGAGGTGAAAAACCTTAGTATACTGTCTGTATACTGTAGTGTATCATAGGAGGAATTTTTCCTTATGATACTTTTACCAACCATAACGAGAGTTTTATCCCAAAACTCAAAATGTGAGTAACCGACCTTTCACCCATAAGGTGAAGAACCCTATATTTGTAGTATACCTTTTAACTCTTCAACAATGAAGAAACCTGACATATTTAATGCTGTTTGCGTAACTTATGTACTATGTACTTAAAAAGACAGTTATTGTGTATATGTCCCCTGAAAGGGGAAAAACCCTTAAAATGGCAGATGATAACATCCATGAACTTATTATGTGTACTAGTCACTATACTGTTACTAGTTTGACCATATTACAAGTAATATATTGTATTTCAGTACATATATTAAGAATATATGAATATAATATGCTCTGTGTATATTGCCTGGGTAGTTAGAGATAGTTCTCATATTTGAAAAGTATTCAGCATATCAGCCTCTGCTGTCCATGTGTATGGCCTTCCTGGTGGATGTCTTGTAATGTAGAGGGGACAATCTAGTTTATTCTTCCTATAGAATAGTATGTTAATGCAAGTTTACAAGATTTTATATGTTACTAGCGGTCTAATTTTTTGAAAAAAAGAGAAGTTAGATAGTAATAACAGGACTATGTAATTGTCACAAGGTCTTTCTCCTACATGACATTTCATGTTCAGACTGCCATAAAGTGAGTCACTTTATTTTCCTTAAGAAAAAAAAAAAAAAAAATTTTTAGCCTTAAAATCTACTAGGGGTTTTCCACATGGTGCACCAATACCTGGCCATACAAACAATCAACAGAAGCAGGTAGCAAAGACATCAATACAAGTCATTATTGCATATTTCAACTGGTTTCGTGGAGGACATTCCCAAATTCAAAAAGGATTTTTAAGTTTCATGCCTAGCTTTATATCAGGCATAAAACCAAAAAATACAAGTATTTGTAAAAACACTAATACTTTACCTAAAAGAAAATACCTTAAAGGTATTAGAATTTTTCATTATTCTTTTTTTTTTAAAGTTTTTAGAGTAATTTAACTCCTTAACTATTTGGAAATATCCTCCATATGTATTTTACTATATTAAGCAGCAGTACATGACACATAGGAAGTAGAACTGTATTCAGTCATCGGAAGAAGATGTACTCATTGTTCCTTTTAGAAATGCACAAATTGTACTTTTTACACTTGTGAAGCTTACCTAACAATGCACCTTACACACTCAGGATCAAGAGTTTGATTTTCAGGATCTGTATAGTTAGAAATACAAGTGGTAGATCAAAATTCTTAGGGAATTTTGGAACAGAAATAGGTTTTTGATCTAACAAATATCCAAGGTAGCAATAGTAGCCTTATACTGTAGAAATTTGGTGTTATTCCAGATTAACAATACTGAATTAGTAGTTAGTTCAGATGTAATATAATTGCTTTACAGTGGAGGGTTTTTTGATTAGTGAGTCGATTATTATCAATATAAGTGAGATTGTTACAAAAATATGAAACATTCCAGAATATTTTGTATTATCATTAGATTAGGTAGATAACTCTTTGAGTATGGGATAAGGATTAGTCCCTATATTTGCGGATTGTTATGAGTTTAAGATAATAGTTAAACCCTATTTTGGCGGACTGTACATGTCTAAGCCTGATTTCCCTTTAGGTAAATATTTTGGGTTGATATGCCTGACTATCTCCCATTTCTTGTCCTCTTTCTTTTGCTTCTTCACTAACCATACCCTTCCCTTTGGGTTGTCCCTAACTTTCGACTGACAGCCTTCTGCATCTTTCATGTTGTTGGAGACTTCATAGAGGTCTTTTCTAAGTTGTCTAGCTCTTGGAGCAAGATCAGTCTTAATTGCATAAGTTGTGCTGTTGTCCTTGTTGTACTGAAATAAATCCTTTCCTGATCTGAGTAATGCCTGCCTATCATCCCAAAGCACAAAGGCAACTATTATTGGCCTCTTCTTGTTGTTTGGGTCTCCCACCCTGTGTGTGTTTTTAATCCACCAGCTATCCACTACATTTGCTTTAAGCTTTAATGTTTTGATGCAGAAGTCCCTAACAGCTTGTTTAGTGTTCTCTTTCTCACTCTCTTCCACCCCATAAATCCACAGATTCATTTTCCTACTGTGTTGCTCCCATTCTTCATTTTTGTCTTTCTGTTTCCTATTTTCGTATTCTAGAGCTTCAAGTCTAATTTGGAGGTGCTTTATTAGAGCTTCTTTTTGTTCCAATGAGTTAGCCAGAGCCATAATCTTTTCATAGTTGGTATTAAATTCATTCTGTTGTCTAATGATTTTCTCTATTTCCTCTTTGTTTTTGTCAACTGACTCACTGATTGTTTTATTTTCTGCCGAAACAGTTTCTACTCTTTGGGACACGTGTGACATTGATTCATTAAGCTTATCGATCTTTCCATCATTGACAGTGAGTTTTTCGTTTATTCTTTTGATGTCACCTTTAACCTCTGCAAAATTGGTCTCTAAGAGTCTGGCTATCTCATTGTTATCAACTATTCCGCCTTTCGGCGTAACCACTACTATTTCTTCTGTACTTTCTTCTTCCGACTCTGAAGTTTCCCTCTCCTCTTCACTTTCTGCCTCTGATCTTAACGACATTTTAGGAGTCTTTTCTTGTTGCAGTAGTAGTCGTACTATTGAGCCTGCTGATGAATTCCCCGTTTGTTGATCTTTAGCTTTCCCTTTCTTTGGTGGCATAGTTCAAGTTTTTACCTTCGAATATGTGAATCCTCTTGACTTGTTTTCCACGTTCAGCTCGTCGAAACTGCTCATATAATCCGACAGAATAGAGTATCCGGTTGGTCAGCTAAAACTGCTACACACAACGAAGTTTCAATGCTGGAGTATTCGTCCCACGGAGCCCTCGAGCACGCCGGCACCATTCAAAATGGCGGAGAGATTTCTTTTACTCGGCCGAGTAAATTTGGTAATCACTCATAATGTTTGCTTTCTTCAACCTCAAAGGTTGACTTTACGACGATTGAAGATCTCAATAATCCGTTGAATAGAGAAATCCCCAGCGTTTACGGCTGGGAATCTATTAGCGCCTCTATTTTGAATTTGGAGAATTTGCGAACAGAAGCACATGTGCTTGTCTTACTCTCTAAATTTCTGTAAGTGCCCGGATGTATCTTCGGAATTTTCCAAAAAGACAGTATTTTTCGAAAATTGTTCGATGGACACAGGAATTATTTGAGAATATTATCTATCTGCTTTAGACAAGCTACTCGTTCATCTGCTTTAGATAATTTTGAGTGTTCGCTAGGTGTCGTCTTATCAATGGGACTCGGCGTAGCTATAGTGCGTTTGAGTCGACTTCAAGTTGCCTCGATTAAAGTGTTTCTGATGAATAAAATTCAGATTTTATCTCGTATATGGCATATATCGAGCAGTTTTAAACTGATTCTTGGTTTTTGAAGCTTGGATGGTTGTTCTGTAGAGTTGAAATATAATGTTATTCAGGAGCCCGAAACAAGCGATACCTTTCACCTCATGACGTCACAGAATAAATATAAAACTTAAGTAGCAATTTTATAAGAAGATATGAAACCAGGCTATTTCCAAACGAAATAATCCACATGCATTCGAAGCTGGGATTTATTGAATTGGCGTTTTGCGTGTTGCAGGGAAAGGGTGATACCCGCTTATAACGTTTCACTGACGGACTATTGGGGCGACCCCTTTAATAACGTGAGTGGTTCTCAACGTGTAGAACAAAAGACATTAAGGTTCAAGATGCTCGACGAGGAGAGAAGTAAAGAAGCCAACCACTTGGCTTGACCTGAACTTCTTAAAAAGCAAGCAAGTAAATGTGCCATTGTATTGTACTTGGCATTCCTTGCCGAATCTGCTCTTGCGCAATGCGGTCGACGGGGATTCGCTGGGACATAATTGAATCACGCGTCAACCAGGGATTCAATTATTTTGCAGTTAGTACTCGACTGCCAGGCTCTGGCGGCTGGAAACAAGTTAGGAATATAGATAAAAATGGGTATGAGGAATTCAGCTAGTGGATCTAGTAGTTGAAACCAACAGTAGATACGGGTCTGTCCATTGCAGTCTAAGGTGTTGCCTTAGACTGCTCGTCGTCTCTCATTAATGCGCGGCGTCCAGACTCAGCTGGTGCGTGTGAGAGAGTCGTCTTTTGGTTAGACGGTGCTATTCGCCGGGCACTCCGGGTTTTCTCGTTTAAAACTAGCTAGTCACGACTCAGGGCAGGAATAAGTGACGATTCGAACGTCAAAATGCCAACATGTACTCAAGCTGCGTAAGGATCAAATTCATCAATGGAATATATCATACAATTCCAACACATGCCTATCAATGAAAGAAAATCATAATTGTTTTCTATCGTATGAGAAGTAGAAATATTGCTATTGTGGCACCTGATGTTTTGTTGTGCCAATGACAAAGTCAGGGTCGGCCATTCTTTATTGAAAGGTTGCCACAGTTGGGTCTAGTCGGACAACACCCTATTCATTTAGCTTGATTAGTTTTAACTAGGTGAAATATTTGCCCTGGTTTTCTTACACATGTATGGGTGAAACATTTCTCATCTCCCGAAAGTATTCATATGATAA
>OZ012689.1:30214866-30228308 GCA_963942565.1 Maea johnstoni
GATGTTCGGCATCTTCCAGAGCAAAATCTTAGCACATATCGCAGTGAGGGCGGTTATCTCCATCATTTCTATAAAGATAAGAATCACTCTTCAATTTACTAGGTCTGCATACTAGCTTCGATATTGTTTCAGAACTCTGCATGACATCCGGAAACATGTCACCCAATTGCCACCATATCAGGGGTTTTATAAATAAAACTTTATCTGTTCCCGCCTTGAATCCAGAGGGAGCATAAATAAAGCTCTTTTAACTCTACAAGAACTTTAGGTAAATGAAATTTCATTTCTTCCCGACCACTCCAGAGGGAGGATAAAGGAAACGTTTCCCCTCCCTTGATACAGGGATGGTATATACATTTTTTTTGCCCGACCACTCTAGAGGATAGATATCTAACAATATATATCATCAATCTACCTGTCTTTCCGTATGTCTCTCTATCTATGTATCTATGTACTATATGTGTGGATTTTCTCACCTTAGACGAAGAAAAGAATTATATTTGTTGATGGCTCGAACGAAAGATAGGTAGATAGATGGTAGGTAGATAGATAGATAGACTGAAATACAGACAGACTGATAGGTAGATAGATGATAGATATTGATAGATATCTATCCTCTAGTGTGGCCGCGTAAAAATATTGTTCTGTTTGCCCTCCCCAAAAGACGGTCTTGAAAACTGAGTTCTTTACTTGCTTTGCCAACACTTGGTCCATCATATCGACGCGAGTTTTACATAAACTCCAGTTCCGCATTTTAGAAGCTGCCGTTTCTAATAATAGATTAGACAAGTAGGTCGATCCGCTATTCTTGCTGCCTTGCGAAAATTATCCTTTGTTCTTATAAATGGCAATTTCCTTTGAAAAGTAACATTTGATATTATTTTGATATTATTGATATTATACAATGTATTATATATTAACATAACATTGTAACAGAACTACTTGCGTACCGTTACGAAAGGTTTGGAAATTTGATTTATTAAGTGTGCCACTCTGCGGCTTTTCTAAACATGCAATAGTATAAATGTGTAAAGAGTTTTGGGACTTGGAAAGTATGGAAATACGGCTGTAATCTCATATATTCAAACCCGTTTGAAAGTACGGAAGTTTGGATATATGGAAGTTTGAAAGTTTGAAAATACAGATATTTGAAAATTTGAATATTTGAAAGTTTGAATTATCAAGCGTACCACGGACCATATATATACATATATATATATGTATATATATATATATATATATATATATATATATATATATATATATATATATATATATATATATATATATATATGTATATATATACATATATATATATATATATATATATATATATATATATATATGTATATTTATATATATATATATATATATATATATATATATATATATTAGAGATAAAAAAAGGTATTTTTATGCTGTAGAAGCGGATGAACTGGCGTACGTTGGGTTTTCAAAGTTGTTATACCCCACTTCGCCCTCCTCACTCGTTTTGCTGAAGACTCGCCTGGAAAAGGCCTGTACACCTTGAAGCATAGATGCCTCGCCTTTCTTTAGAACTATGAAGATAACAAGAGCTACCAGCACTAGTAGAACTAGAACCGCTATGACGATTCCAGCAACCCCACCAGGCCCAATGCCTCCTTTGCCTAAAAGATCAGAAATATAGATTGATAGTGAGCAGATAAAGTGTACCAATGAAGTCAAAGAACATGCATGACAGTGAAACCGTGAACCTCCCAGAAATATAGATTAAATCAAACCATCATCAAAAATCTTAAGACTGATGCATTCATAATATGTGTACGTAATACTACGTATATATATCGTTTGACTGTACTAAGAAAATCAATATAATACACTGGTACATCCAATAAGAATTAAATGGTTCATCTTCACTTAGCGACTGTAAAATATGGAAAAGAAAAACACATGTAACTATATGTTAAAGTTGGTGGAACGAAACATGTAGGAAAGGAATACATAACGATATACTTGTCACAGCACTATGTGTTGAGCTATTTGATTGCATATTCCATTAAATTATTTTTCAGGTTAGAACACAAAACAATCTCTTTTGTTGTTTTTTGGAAAGCAAAACAATATTTTTTGTTGCTTTTGGTCTTTTTGTGGAACACAGGTTTTGTTTTTCAACGAAACTTCTTTTAGAAAACCCTCCCTTAAATGTCTTTGAATATCACTCAATTTTAAGACAAAAGTTTAAAATTGTCAGGTCATGTGTGAAAGTCTGGTTTAATTGTCGCTGTAGCCATAGGTCTGCTCACACAAGGACTTACCTGTACTGTACTTAGGCAATAAACGGTTCTCTGCTGTAGTGCTTGGCGTACGTGCACTTGTCGCGGGAATTCTTGAGGACGATGAACCTCTAGTGGTGATTTTTGTCGACTGTGTCACATTTCCTAAGTCTTTAGAAAAAAGTAATAGTTTCAAATAGTTTCAGAAAGAAATTGATATAAAACTTCACAGTCTATATCATGATGTCAGTGGTAAGGATAAACAAGGAGCTTTGATGTATCTAATTTAGGGTTAATAAATTAAATATAATTGAATTACCATTTTGATCATTTCCGCTCATTACAGGAAATTCAGTAAATGATAGAGAAGGTGTTAAAGGGAAATTGAACAAAACTGTGTGAAAAAGTGTCAAAATAGTTTTAACTAATTTGATCTATCTCTCTTTATGCAGAATCTTATGTCAGATCTGGCCAAAAATAGAGTATGCGGTTAACTTGTTTAGCTGAAATAACTTCAAATGACAAATACTGGCATCATTAAACATTTGGAAATATTGCATTTGGATATATACAGTAATACCTTCTTACCAACTGATTTTTTGCATATGTATCCCATACCAGAGGAGCAGAGCTTGTCACTCCATCGCCCTGTCCTGTAGTCTATTTCCACGCAGCTCTCCCTACGATCCTTATCGTCGATTCTAATGTTGTCCCAGTTGGTGAACGTCACTGGGGTGCCATCGTACCACCGGTACTCTACGCCTTAAACATTCAATGTTAACGTATCAAACGTCTAGTTTTAATGTATCATTTCAAATTGTCATAAGGTATAACTAGGGAAACCGCACAAATAAATAAATGTCATGTAATCTTTATTTCTTAACAAAATTTGAAATTGATCAATTGACTGAGGTGTGTTTATGGCTTTCACTTTTACAACATCTTATAGGATAATGGGGGTGAAGAAAATACATTGACACTCATATTTCATAAAATACACTTTTCAGAAACTGAACAATCTACTACTACTAAGTACTACTACTACTACTACTGATGCTGCTGCTGCTGCTGCTGCTGCTACTACTACTACTACTACTACTACTACTACTACTACTACTACTACTACTACTACTACTACTACTACTACTACTACTACTACTACTATTACTACTACTACTACTACTACTTCTACTACTAAATACGGGTCGACCAACAACATCAAGAATGAAGGCCAAAGTATTATATGGAATAAAGAAATTACACCACTAAATTACTACTACTACTATTTCTACTACTACTTTGTCTCCTTCTACTATTTGTACTACTGCAACTTCTACTACTACTACTACTACTACTACTACTACTACTACTACTACTACTACTACTACTACTACTACTTCTACTACTACTACTACTTCTGCTGCTGCTGCTAATACTACTACTACTACTACTACTGCAAATACTACTACTACTACTACTACTACTACTACTGCTGCTGCTGCTGCTGCTGCTGCTGCTGCTGCTGCTGCTGCTGCTGCTGCTGCTGCTGCTGCTGCTGCTGCTGCTGCTGCTGCTGCTGCTACTACTACTACTACTACTACTACTACTACTACTAGGCATCATTCACATTTGAAATTATTTACATATGAAGGTCATCCTGTAGTACATATATATTAACCCACCTCCTGCCCTGATGAGGCCGATCCAGTAATTGCTATAGGTGTCTCTGAGGTTGGCCCAGATGAAGGTATTCTCTACATCGCTACTGATGGATACCAGTTCAGCGTGTTGCTGCAGGCAATGCAGGTGCGACTCTCCCCATGAGTGCAAACCACCCGATCGCATATAGTAGCAAAACATGCCAATACGTTTCCACTTATCAGGGCATGTACCTGGCAGAGCAGGGCTCGTAGATACAGTAGACACAGTGCTTTGAGGGGCAGCCGTTGGCGTATAGGGAACTGAAAATAATAACACACCAAGTAGGATTTTTATAAAATTATCTGTGTCTCAACACTAGTAGGAACATGTTTCTACATGCAATGGTTAGATTACCGTAACCTAACATACCGCAAATTTTCTTAAGTTTAGGACACAAGTTTTGATAATTACTCTAGCTAGAGGGTGGCCTATTTTTTTCTTTAAATACCAACAAAGCAGAGTAATGGTCGCCCGGATTTGCCAGGAATTGCAACTGCTGTGATTGAGTGTGTGAGATCTAGCATTCGAGATCGTGGATCGAGATATATTACATCAAAAGCTACAGTAAATGGAAAGGCAGTTAACTTTGTGAACGGTATGGCACATGTATGATAATGCCAAATTCATTTTGGCATGCTATTAATCTTGACACATAAGACAATGTTATTTTCTCTGATTTATACTTAAGCAATCCTTCGAACCAGACGTATCATGGAGGGATGTCTAGCAATTTTAGTATTGTATTGTATTGTATGTTTTATTGACTGTACTGGTATGGTACAAAATCATAGCGAACACAAAAAATCATATAGAGAAACAAAATACTACATAAATAGCCAAAAGGCTGAACATAATCGAAAGAAAAGTAAACAAAATGATATATAACCTTATAAATGAGTGTGTCAACTCCTTGTTTATGAACCTGTGATCGCCAGCACTTCCATTGCTCACATTCATTCTCTATTAAGGATTTTCTGCAACTTTGGCTAATCATTACCATGAAGTTTAAAAATTCACCAGAATGGACCATTTCCACTCACAACATACCTTTCTTTGCTTTACAAATAAAACCTTTTCTTGAGGAACAGCGGTTGTCATTCCAGAAACCGGATGCCTTGAGCATTTCCACACAGTTGTCTGAGCCTGTCGTGTCACTGGGTTCATCAGGTGCCCAATTGCTGTACTGCAACGGTGAGCCGTCATACCATACATACGGCATATCTGTAACATACAGCAATTGCTACAATGAACGACAACATGAGTCATCATACAAAAAGTATAGCACACTTGTAACATACAGCAATTGCATTATGATAGAATGAATGACAACATGAGTCATTATACCACATATACGGCACACCTGTAACATACAGCAATTGCATTATGATAGAATGAAATATAACATGAGTCATCATACCACACATACGGCACACCTGTAACATACAGCAATTGCATTATGATAGAATGAAATATAACATGAGTCATCCTACCAAACGTACGTTTACCTGAAACATACAGCAATTGTATTATGATAGAATGAATGATAAGATAAGCCATTAAACCACATATACAGCCAACCTGTAACATACAGCAATTGCATTATGATAGAATGACATATTTATATGAATCATCATACCAAACGTATACAGACCTGTTACTTACAGGAATTGCATTATGATAGAATGAACAATAACATGAGCCATTATGCCTGATGCACTTGAATCTGTTGAAATCCTTGCAGTAACTGTATTATTTACCTTTTCCACGCTTCAGCAGTCCTATCCACACATCACCTTTGGTTCCTTCAATATCGTCCATTTGGTTTAGCAGGAATTCTGACTCGGACTTGGTGCTTATTGATGCTAAAGAGCCTCCCTTGACTATGCATTGTGAGTTGGCAGACCCCCAGCTTAGGCGAGTGTAGGTTATAGGCTTGATGAAGTAGCAGTTATCTTCATAGGAAACCCAGTCATTTGACGGACACCAGCCTTTAATGGTTGGAGGAGTTTGTGGTGGCTTTTCTGTAAGCAATATCAATAAAATGCCATGTAATAGAAATTAATAAATAAAAAAATAATCATAGAGCACTCTTGTATAAAGACAAATTATTATGTACTCCCTAAAATAAAAAAAGAACATTTTTATCAATTGAAGAAACAGATCGGGAACGTTAGTTTAAGAGCAATAGACATGTTGTGCAATTCTAGATATCTAAATAATGTGTTGGTTTCCTTACCAATTTGTGGTGATGTAAGTGGAGCACACACTAACCTGTTGTTATTTTACAGATGGATGGCAACTTATTTTCGCATGCAGTATCATTCCATTTCCCGTCTCTCATTATAGTCACACACCCATCACTAGGTCCTCTGCTTGGCTCCCCTTCGCCCCAATTAGTGTACCTTACTGGCCAGTTATCTGACCAGCTCAACCGACCACCAGGCACCTAGAGAAAATAGTAAAACGTAGTGGTAAATCGCAAAGGTGTACACACAAAGACATATTCACACAACACACACAAACCTAATCACACATACACACACATTATGTATCTATCACATATTCTGCAGAAAATTACGTTAATTTTTATGTTTTTAAGTGTTAATGTATTTGACAAACGTACCTCGACATCAGACAGTCCTATCCAGACGTCATCGGAAACAGTAGCGCTCAAGATATGCATGAAGGAGTTTTCAGGGTAGTTATGTACCGAGGCGAGGTGAGCACCCTGAGCTCGGCAGTACGTGTTGGCATCTCTCCACCTGGCTGCGTTTTTGTTCAGCAGGTAGCACGCAGGACCGTATGGTATAAAACCACTCTTACACACAGAGGAAGTTGGGCCCGGTGTGACGATACTGCCATCTAGTGGTAATAAAGGGAAAGATCATGAATTAGATATAAGGAGAAACTTTGACTACGTTGTGTGGAGGATACAGGTTCAATGGTAACGATGCTGCCATCTAGCGAGGCTTTTAGGAACGAGCGACAAGTAAAACATTTAGTTGGGAAAAGTGCTTATGACGCCAGAACAGTGCCAAATACATGAGGCTATTCAATGCAAACAAAACTACACCACTATGCATGGTGGGCAAGTATGAACTTTATGACATTTGCATATCTGCTATTTCAATTCAAATGTTTGTATTGCATTACTCTACCTATCACATTCGATAGTACAATTTATACATTTGAACATATGCAATTGATGGCATGACTTTAGATACTCATTTGCATATAATACAACTTTATAATCCCTTGCGACATGGTGCGATGAAGTAGAACGATCTAAATTTAAATCTAATACGCTATACCAACAGGTAATCAGCAAACGGCGTTTTACATTTTTTCTGTCATAACTAGAAAGACGCGAATCGTGTTCAAACTATTACAGCTTCCTCATATTGAAAAGTTAACCAGTGCACAAGTTTCACGTAGAAACTTTAAGACGTCAGAATTGGTCAAAATTGTTGACCTAGTGTGGTATGCACAATTGGACTGTATGCACAATTGAATATTTTCCTTTTATATGGTATTACGAAGTGATTGAAATGAAGGGAAAGGTACATGTATCTACACCTTGCACGTGTTATTGTTACCCTGCACACTACCTTTAAAATGCTGGCATATGTATCCTCTCTTTAGAGCACAGGCTTTATCATTCCACTCGCCAATATCTGGTGCATATGCCATCATCTCGGCACACTCCTCCTACAAGAGACAGCACAAGGGAAAATATTACACATTCGTGCTTAAGAGTTCCTTTGAAGTTTTCGTCTGGATCTGTGACACTTTTAGCGATTGAATGATAATTATCTATGATCTTTCAAAATATTTGAAGGAAAGTTGTTTGTAATGTTCTGATTAACATAACTCCGTCAGATATTTCCCTAATTATCCTTTCGTCTGAAAGATCTCACCATCTTCGTCCTGCTGTTTTTGGCCACTAAAAGCATTAACAGGGAATTTCATTTCGGAATTTTGGTTTTTCGTCACTTTTTCTGTCATATTGCCGCTATGTCGTGACTAGCCAGTTGTATATGGTGGAGGGAACAGCCTAACCCCAAGTTACTGGCAACATTTTTACATGCCCGGAATTCGAACCCAGGCAGTGGTGAGAGACAGCTAGCATTCAGTGTCAACGCTTGTCAGTGGCAAGACCAAAGACCACCAGGGCAGGCCTGCATTAACTGGGTTAATCTATTCATGTTTTAGCAGCAAAAATGGCGTTCCTACTTTGTTGGTAACTTTCTCACGAAAGCTGTTTTTAAAAAACATATCTGGTGGAGCAATGCAGATGGGAACTCGACCCGTATCTCTGCTTTAGATAATTTCAACGCGTATGCTTCACTATAAAGTTATTTTCAAATATATCTGTTATATTCAAATATATCACTTACTTTGAAGTATATCATTCATTTTCAAATGTATCAGTTATTTTCAAATATATCAGCTATCAGATTTTTCGGTTATGTCGACTCTTGCAATGGCGTGTATTGGTCTAGTTTACCTTGGGTGTTTTCCAGGCGCCGTCAGGTTGACCAGGCGCCCAGTTAGTGAGAGATACTGGGGAATTGTCTAGCCACCTCCATTCCCTCGAACCCTGCCGAGAGTTCAGGCCAATCCAATAGCTCCTCGTCTTGTTATACAGCAGAGCTACGACTGTAGCTGCATGAGAAACGATACAATAATCATTATTGTCCCCTTTTCAGTGATGGTAGGATCACACGTAACTAACCAATAACCACTACGTGTTATGTGCATTTCATTTGTTGGGCTAACGAATTGGAAGTTGCATCACCAATAGGCCATAAAAATGTATGAAGTCTCAGAACATAATCAAAGGCTTGAATAGTTTTCCCAAATAGTGTTATTGATAATGCTTTGCCTGGTGTACATTTGTGTTATAGATGAGCTCTTTTTACTTTGTTCAATAAAATAAGTAAGAGGAGAGAGAGACAGAGAGAGAGAGAGAGAGAGAGAGAGAGAGAGAGAGAGAGAGAGAGAGAGAGAGAGAGAGAGAGAGAGAGAGAGAGAGAGAGACGAAACGAACGATCAATCATGTTATCAGGTGACATTGTTCTCTCAATAACATTTTCTCACATGAAATTAGGTTGTAAGAACCTTGTACATGTATTTAGTTTAGCCACAGAAGTTATGCCTACCTAAGTCTGTCTTATCGGTGATGCTGGCCAGGTCATGCAGCTTTGAGCCATTTCGCCGACATTGCGATACAGCAGTATTGTAGTCCACCTCCTCGTCCACAACCTGGAAGCATCTGTCTCCTGAAATAAATACTCATATGCTTATACGAACATCAGTTAGGAGAGAGGCAGGACCTGATTAGACTACACACAGGCAAGCGCACAATGCATTACCCCTAAAATTCTGATTTGTTAGATCGTTCCCTATCTTTCCCATTATAAAGTAACTTTTTACTAGGGCGTGTTTTGTGCTGATATAACCCTAACCTAACCCTAAACCTATCCCTAATCAGATCAAAAACAAGAAATATATAAAACAACTATGTAAAAACATTGTGAGATCGATCCACAACGCACGCAAGCTTCAGTGACTACTATCATTTTAGTTTTTGAGGTGATCTCACAACTCAGAAATGCGTATAGACACACATCCGCTTTGCACATCTGATGATACATTTCATGACGCTCATTCTAACCACTTACCAATTCCTACGAAGCCGTTTTCACAAAAGCCCGGCGCAGGGGTCGGTGTCTGTATTGTAGCTGTAGTGGCAGAATCCGTACGTCTTTTACATATAAAAGGTCTAGTATTTCCACAATTTGCGTCACCCCAAAATCCTGCAAAGATAGTTAGAGCAACATTTACCACGTTTTGAAACACTGGAAATCATATTGAAATTATCGGAACTACAATCATGCATGAATTGTATGTCCTATTTGCAGCAATGACGTCATCTGAGCTTTTTGTATGGCAGGCATGTAGAGAGGTGAACATACTGATCGCAGGAGATATACAGAGAGACACGGTCACCAAATATGGTGACCTGTTATGATGGATTCAATGGTAATATAAAAAATGATTTAAATTAAGAAGCATTTGCAATTTCTTAAATTCCTACTGGTTCTCTACACGTTGTTCAGCCATACGTAAGAAAGATAAACATAAACATATAAAACACACTCAGAAAGTTTTACTATTTTACAGCCCTTAAGCTGCTCTTTTGTCTCGCATTGTAGCCATAAAGAAGGGTGTTTGTTTAGACTCTATATCATTTTTGATATGATATTAGTTGGAAAAGACTAAGGTATGTATACCCAGTGTCTTTGTACGTGCTCTTAAGTTACTGCTTGATATTGTACCTCGATGCTTACCATTCATTGTGTAGATATCAACACATCTCTCTCCGCCGTTCTCATCGTTAGGTTCACCCTTTGACCAGCGGAAGAAGTTGGCTGGGCTTCCATCCGACCATCTAAATATAGAAATTATAATGAAACATTCTGGCAGACCTGTTTAAGTAAAGGTGAAAACTGAGCTATATCTTCTGTATTGCGCACACGTCAATAAACGCTATACAAGGGACGTCTAGTATGTTATATCGAGTGTACTATCTGCTTATTCTTTCGTTGCTGAGACTACTTTGCCTAAGAAACAAGACCAAAAGTGTTTAAAAACTATATACACCAGGCCATGTTGAAATTCTTCGGATATCTAGTGGCAGGAATTATCAGAAGTGTGCCTAAGGTTTCGGTCATGTTCCAGTTTGTTGCAACGTTTTGCTTTTAACCTTGGTGTAGATATGAGATATTTTAACACACCTCATGTCTTTGCAAGGACACTTTCTTCAATAGCTTATCTCTTAGGGACTTAGAGTATCTCTACTTACTTATATCCATCTAGATCTAATTCATTCAAGCCGATCCAAAATGACTTTTCGGTACTCCTTTTGGACACCTAAATGAATATAAAACGTGAAAGTGCCACTCAGTCGTTGAGCACATGTGATTGAGGCCACCGACGTTTATGCTATTATCTAATGAATACTTAGAAATTCCACAGAACACTTCAGAAATGTATATATATATATATATATATATATATATATATATATATATATATATATATATATATATATATATATATATATATATATATATATATATATATATATATATATATATATATATATATATATATAAATCAAAATGAATGATTCAATGAATGCGTTTTAGTAACATTACCTCATCTGAACATCCCTCTTAACGCATGTGTTTGTTTTGTTTTACTTTTTGGTAGAAATGATGTCAACTTGCCCACACTGAACGTCACCTTGCACCGTGTATATATTGATGATCATGCGATATGGTCATTTATCATCAGCTCCACTCTGATTCTGGCAGCTGATTGGTCAATTTATTTGTTTTACTTGACTGAATTGGACTTCTAACATTACTTTAAACAATTCTTAATGTTAGGTGCCCAATATAAATCCTGTATCGGGATCCTAACAATTTTCTTCAAAACCCCAATAATTTCAAGTAGTGCTAGGGCAACCGTTAGGCAAAACATATTCTCTACCGACATCTTTGCCGTATACCATTTTCACAACAAGGATAACTAATAATCTACTCACAATGTTTGTAAGAAAATCATTCGTGTCGTCATCGTGTACACTTGCTAAGTCCCCGCCATTTGAATGGCACCATTGTCTTGCTGCAAACCAGTTTAATTTAGAAGGCCGGCCATATTCCTTGGTGAAGTAAAAGCAGAATCCTCCATAGAAAAGCCAATCTGTGCCACACGGTGAGGCTGAAAAGTGCACGCAGCGCATTCAGAAATATCCATACAGTTGAGGAATATACTCTGATATACAGCAGGTGGGGTACTTCGATCTCAGTAAAATCTTGATTTGGAATGATAAATGCTATCTTGGGATATGTAACCCACATCAAATGAATGTAACATTTCTGAAACACACATCAAAAATGATTCTCTTCGACAAAAAAACCTTCAAAATTCTAACGCTATGTAGATAACGCTGTTAGCCCTAAATTATTTACGGTTATTAACACGTTTCACACGAATTTACTCATGCACGGTTTATATCAATTGCAATGTTGCCTTTATTCACAAATGTCTTCATAGGACTTCACATGGTATGCATAGCTGTACCTATTGTTTTGATAACATCGATTAAATGTTCATAAAGTGGGTATTCAAGTTGAATGGAGATAGACCGAGAGAGTGTAGCATATAGTTTACCTGTTGTCACTGATGGTGTTGGGGGTCGCGTGATCAATGCTTTGCCTGAAAAAAGTGCAGACTAAATGTTCATACATTGCAATGTCTATCTCCTCACTTTAGCCAAAAATCAAGACATGAATACATGTATCTATCATCCGCTCCACTCTGATACTAGAAGGTGATTGGTCATTTTTTTTTGTTGAACTGGACTAAAATGGGCTTCTAACATTGCTGTCAACAATTGCCAATGTAAGGAACCCAATATAAATGCTGTTATGGGATCCTAACATTGTTTCTCACCGCGTTCATTGTTAGAACCCCAATATTTTCCCGTAGTGCCATAGCAACCATTAGGCATACCACATTCTACGCCGATAGAGGTTGCTTTACCAATGTCTGCGTACAGTCAGCGGTATCGCACTCTGCTGATGGCCGTGTGTGATACTGCTGGCTTCTCCATAGCTAATATTACTAGATGCAACAACCGGGTATTTCTTAATAAGTTTATTGCCACGTTTTGAACGCTCATAGAAAATTGAACATGGGTTAAATAATCATAATGAAGATATTAACATTGGTATTGTAAATTTCATCACTTTTGTTGACGAAGAAAATGAAAATATGTGTGTGATTGTGTATGTGTGTGCTTTCAGTAATATACTCACCTTTCTTCACTTTACAAATGTAGTTCTTGGCTAGTCCACAATTGCGATAGGCCCATTTGTACTTGCCGGTGATTTCCACGCACCGCTGCGCCCCCTTTTGGTTATCAGGTTCACCATCGTCCCACATGCTGTACGTAAACTTAGAACCGTCACTCCACTGATGATCTTAGAAAATAACTGTCGTGTTAGACTTGCAAGGCATACTATATGCATACAATATACTAGTGTATTGAATTCGTACTTTATGTAATCTAAAAACATATTTTAGGTAAAAATTTCTGTATAGCAACATAGATTATACCGTCCTTTCAATTTAGCCATGGACTTTGTTATCGGAAGGGCTGAAACTAATGCCTTTTCATACTTTTAGCTAGATTTATAGGTTTATTGCCACAACTGCATATCTGATACATTCCAAAAACTGGTTATTCTATACTAAGGAATAACGTCTTGGGTTTATGCAACTATTAGATATAAGTCACTGTAGCAAAATACATTTATATTAACATACATGTAGCTACGTACCTCTGTATTAAAGCAGCTTGATAATATGAACAGATTAGCTCTGAAGAGTTTAAGGAACTAATAATGTTAT
>OZ012689.1:30228508-30231008 GCA_963942565.1 Maea johnstoni
TAAAAAACTGCTTTGGAATCTTATAAATGAAGACTGTCCACAAGCTTAAAAATAATGTATGTATATCATCTATACGGTACACTTTATTACTGTTTAGTACATTTCTCCAAGAAATGGAACTTCTAATATTATGTGTAGTATATAATTGAGCTCGTCTTAAAAATCCATAACTCTATAGAATTATATGAAAAGCCATGTATACGAAGAGTCAGGTGTGTCAGAATAGAGGATGTTTCATGCATTCCTTTCATATAAATGGTGCAATCCGTCATCACTGAAATACCTGTATAGCTTATGTAAGGGTCCCAAAAAAGATACGATAAAGAAACGAGAGAGAATTAGAGCGTATTAACTTACGAAACAACCGTATCTATGATGAATGTTTGTTCTTGCTGAGAGTGGATGCTGACGAGGTCCGCTCCCATCATCATCTACAGTCATCACGAGCCTCCAACCACGACTTCCGAGAACCTTTACTAAACGTGTAAAACCCCTGCAATATATAAAAATTTATATTAATATACATACATATATATATATATATATATATATATATATATATATATATATATATATATATATATATATATATATATATATATATATATATACATATACATATATATATATATATATATATATATATATATATATATATATATATATATATATATATATATATATATATGTGTGTGTGTGTGTGTGTGTGTGTGTGTGTGTGTGTGTGTGTGTTTGTGTGTTAGTGTGTGTGTGGACACTACTAGACTTCACGTGGGGTGCTGAAGGGTTCCAGAAGCAAAATGATTTCTACAACATCATATGCTAAAATAATCGATTAAGAGTGCAAGAGATGGTGTGAAATCGAATTGCATTACCTATATACATGTCTGTGTGTTTGAAATGTGTGTACGTGTGTGTGTGTCCCACCTGTCACAACATGAGCACAGTGCTTTAGAGTTTCTTGTAAGCCTTACCCGGTAGCAATAGTCTCCCAGATCACTCCAGTAAAGGGGGCATGAAGGGGGCGCTGGTGTTGTGGGTAGGGTTGTGGTTGAGTACCCAACCTTGTCTGCTTTGCAAATGTATGGCAGGGTAGAGTTGCACACGTGAACTTTCCAGAGCCCGACCACGTGTCCTGTCTGCATCTTCACGCACGAATTACGTTCGTTGCCTAAACATTCAAATACTATATTTCAAAGGACTACCCTATATATATATATATATATATATATATATATATATATATATATATATATATATATATATATATATATATATATATATATATATATATATATATATATATATATATATATATATATATATATATATATATATATATATATATATATATATATATATATATATACAGTGTGTCATTGTTGTACAAAACAGTTTTAAAGCTGTGTTATGTCAATAACCTAATTATTTCCCGTTTTCAATGTACTGGACTCTTTTGGGCCACTGCAAGAATAAGTCATGATGCATTCCATCTTGTATTCGGAAACAAAGTGGTAAAGATGCTGTGGTTGAATCGCTCGTGCAGTTAACTATCGGAAAGGGAGGACATTGCTTTATTTCGTTCGCTCCTCTTTCTCTATAGATTCTTCTTTTCTGTTATAATGCTTGCCACAGGAAGATTATTATGCCAAAAGGGATGTGTTGCTTTATCATACTTTATCGCGTGCACTTCTTTTGTGACTGCTTTTTTTAGTAATGTATAACTTTATATGGTATTTGTGTTGCAATGTGCCTTTATTAGCTAGCATTCATTCATTTCCCTCCTGCATGGCTTACCAGTGTGTTCTTTTCCCCAGTTGGTAAACTTTGCTGCTCTACCGTTAGACCACGTGTACCGCCCATATAAACTACCAACGTTGCTTAAACCAATCCACCAATCACCGCTCTGTCTTGACATCAAGCTTGTCAGGAATGTCTGCTCGAATCTACGGAGAAGAGAAAAGAAGTTGCACTTGCATTGAAAAGTACAATTTATAATGTTAGGCAGCAGCACAAATTTCAATAAATTAAGAATGCATCGGTCTTTCTCTTCAAATCTATTTTTAACGGTGGTGAAAATTGGAGTACCCACAAAAGCAGCAAATAACCCCAACACATAGACAACATTCTCACTTACCTCGAGCTGTATGCGCATCCCTGACATCTGAGAGTGGTACTTTTTTTAAACTTCGAATTAATAAAAGTAAAGAACTAAATTGTTTTTATTCTTGTTTACTTTTCTTAACGAACAAATGAAATTTTCATGACATTTGGGGTTGCTCGTTGGTCCAGTTTCCACCACCATTGCTGGTTATACTCAAGTTTTAACACGCCAGAAAAAGTGACGATATAAGGAAATCCAAATCTCAAAACGTCCATCGTTGCTAAATTCATATTTTCGACCAAATATTTTGTGAATCTCTTCTTCAGTTATGTTATCCCAGAACTCACCTGTCATGTATGTTTAACAATGTGCCATTTGATTGTTTACATGCGTCCT
>OZ012689.1:30233508-30238508 GCA_963942565.1 Maea johnstoni
CAGCAAGCATCATTATGACACTTAGAGGCAAGACAGAAAAAAATACTCTTATTTGCAAGGGCCGTTTGAGGTTGTAGGGTCGGTTACCATAAGAACTTGGAAATGTCAAATATGAATTACTGATCTACTTCATCGCGTCAATCTGATACGAGGGTTAAGAATATTGTATTAGTCTGAGATAACGTGCGAACAAATATCTTAACCTGCTCAAAGTCAACATATAAGCATAATGACCTTATTTCGAATGTCAGTCATTTGTGGAAAACAGATAAGAAAGAAATTCAAAGAAAGAAAATATCAAATGATATCACATGTTCTAATTAAAAGAATAAATAACACAAATTAAGATCATGAAAGAGACTGGATGAATACATGCTAAATCGGTGGTTATGATGTTATTCTGAAAAGTAGTCTGATCAAGTAGTATAAAAGTGCGAGTCGTAATTGGGAGACAACTGGTGCAACCACTAACGTGTACAGTTTCCTGGATGTCTAAATGCAAGATTTGTGCTTGACGGATGCATTTCGTTTATAATGAAGCCATCGTGCAGTCGGACTTGTACCTTTAATTAATACACAAATTGGTATTTGGAATTTCGTTCTTCGTCACATGTATGCTGATTGTGTCTAATTCGTGACTAGCCATTTGTAAGTAGTGGAGGAAACCGGATTACCCGGCGAAAACCGCCGGCTAACTCCAAGTCACTGGCAACTTTCTCACATGCCCAGGCGTGCAGTCCGTGGCGGCGCCTTAGATCACACGGCCATCACAGCAAGCTCACACATTTGGTATACTTCTTAATCGTCACGATCACCTATTTTAGCAGTTAGCCCCCCAGAGCCAAGGAAATCAGTATCATAAGTACATATATAAAGAACTTCACATATCTATGAACGGCATAGCCATTAAACGACAGTACCTACCTGTCACTAAGCTTATGAAAACAATCACCAGTGTTTTCAATGCAATCCTATTCCTTAAAGATATCATCATGTCCGTTAATGTCCGTCTTCGAAATAATACTACGAGCTGTAATGCCCTCCGTCACCGACCTCCTTACTGGTCACTTAAGCTGCATGTACATGTACTTACAATGACCTGTGGTCAGATAAGACGCAACCATATACAAGTGACATCAACTGACTAACGCATGAACTTCGTAGGTTACACTAGACTACATTCTTACTATCACTGTTTACTGAAAGGAAAATCCGCGCGAAGTTCACAACCTTGCTGTTACCTGGGGAGTGCTACCTGAAGTGCAAACGTATTTTTCTTGTGTGTGAAGTGTTTGTTACGTGTGATAAGATCAGCATTCAGGTGTTAAGAAGTTTCACTCCCTAGCTCATTGCATGACTTTGCACAGTAATGCTTATAAAGTCCTCTCAACATTTTCGTTTTGGATCTATGATACTTTTTGAAACTACCTTTGGATTTAAGAATAATTTCACAAAATATGTATAGCAAATGTTGTTGGTAATCTTCTCAAGAACATTCCTCCTTCAAATATGTTTTTAACTTCACCTTTGGACTCAAGATTGCATCAAAAATATCTGTTTCAGGCTGTTTTAGTAGCTCCTAGCAGTAATGTAATGTGTTAATTATGATATAATTAAATTCCAGGTAAATACGTCGCTCTATCGCCCCGTGGTAATGTAACAGTGTGTAAGTGATAAAAATAGTCACTGTTGTTTTTGATATGCTCACCACATGTGAAGTTGGTCGGTAATTTAAGGTTCGGAAGAATCTGATAAAGAGTTGATTGCAAAAACTCGATCATGGCAAAAAAGCCAGATCTTCAGTATCAAATAGAAACATTCAAGGCAATGTGAAATCAGAACTTCCAGAGACATTTATCTATGTGATGTGCTTTAGTTTATTTTACCCTAATATGGCCTGTTTCAGTACGTATTGTTATATAAGAGTATTTCGATATTTGTCCTTATATGTGTATAGTTTGGCATTGTTCATTACAAGTACAGCTTTAAACACTTACACATGCTTACAGTAGGTACATGACTCAACACGTCTACTATTTTCTATGACGTCTCACAGGAAGTCATGTTGCAAACCAGTCTAAGCAATCGTTGGTAGTGACCATTGCAAGATACCTCGCATATCTATTAACTGATTGGATGCTATTTGCTGATGTAATATATGGCTCTCAATTTGACCCCAGTGGCTGGGTTAGTAAATGACCCCATATCTATGTTATGAGGGAACAGAATCGTGAAAGGGAACAGAAGTATGGGTGTAATGCCTCCGCCACAGGGTTTGTCCTGAAAACCGAGTGGTATAAGCCATTGAGAACGGACAGCAGGATGTCTCTAACTAAAGGTTCATGGTTTAAATCATTCTCGAGGCAAGCGAGAAAATTGCCACTGACTTCGAGGATTTCGGTAGTTCTCCGTGGGTACTAAGTGTGTCATTCCTTGTGTCCAATTATTAACAAGACAATACAAACTTTGGACTGTGCGTGAGTCTGTCTCATTTTATCCGCAGGCATGCTCTAATACTTTCCTAACGGAAAAGGTGTATGCTGAGTTGCATTTTGAGTTCAGTCAGAGCGACCGGTGATTGAACCTCTCGATTCTGACCTATTGTCTCTCTCAAGATGACAGAGAGGCCTAAGCTATTGTCCGGATATGAAAACAAAGTACGGAACCAGACAATGGCACAAGACGTTCTTTCCAGATAAAGGGCAATGACTTACAGCTTATCTGTTCTGTCTGTATTCTATGTTTGCCCATGAGATGACTCTAGTTTCTAGCTTAAATACTTATTGATATAGATATATATATATATATATATATATATATATATATATATATATATATATATATATATATATATATATATATATATATATATATATAAATATATATATAATTCATGCATGCATGCATGCATGCATGCATGCATGCATACATACATACATACATACATACATACACATATGTGTGCGTGTGTGTGTGTGTGTAAATACTTGTCTCCGCGCAGTGGTAGAGTCTAGAGGCTGGTGCCACCTGGTATGAAGTTTGCATACTAAACAGTAGGAAACAGACATTCAACGCCTGAGACGAATTACAGACCAAATAAAATTCGATTCAATATCAAAAGATGAAAGGTTGTTTTCTCTTACCTGGGAACGCCTAGAGAGCCTTACGAGATGTGTTCTGCGACAAAGAATGCAACTGATGTAAATGAAACGAAGGTATATAAAGGGGTGCTCCATTCTAAGGCGCTTTGCCAACTCGAAATCAAATAACAAAGTGTGTGATTTAGAATTTAAAAATTATCAGCACATGGGGCAATCTGGTAAGTATTGGTTTTGGTTGCATATTATGTGCTAATGCTTTGTTTTTATTTTATTTTCTTATATCAATTTTACGGTGCCTAATATCCTAAAATTCGAGAGTTATTTAATGAGTTTTCCCCGTTATATAGTTCGTATTTTGCTTTTGTGTTATATTTGTTTTTTGTATATATACATATATTTTTATATCTGGCTTTGTACTACCATATCTTTTGCTTGCTCGGACGAGTAGAGAAACCTTTCTGCATGTATGATTTTGTAAACAAATGTTTGCAGCAAATACGTACATCACCATTTATTCAAACAATGATAAATTCGTATGAGGGGAGCTGCATACTGTTGTGAGAGTCATACATACATGATGGTGTTGACAGATCATGGGGGTGACGAATATCCTATGGTCATTATCAGCTAAAGGGGTGTTTCGATGTATAGGTCAGAGGTCATTTAGGAGCTTAGGTGAGATATTTCAATCAGGCAATGCAATGTTTGAAATGTTACACTGATGGACACCGTGCATACTTTGATCAGATATACTTTATATAAGGCTGTTTTCATCGGACTATTTCTTAGTTCAGGTAAAGTATATAAGAAACACATACTTGCGTGCCTACTTACACGTACATACATACATACATGCATACATACGTACATACAAACATACATACACACATACATAATTCATTTATAAATACATACATTCATACACAAATACCTACAGACACACATGCATGCATGCATACATACAAAAAAACATACAAATATACATCATGTTAGATCTGAGTGCGGCGTTTGACACCATCGACCATGATATTCTATTCAGCAGAATGGAAAATACATTAGGTATTACGGGTCAAGCACTTGCTTGGTTTAAGTCTTACCTGTCAGGACGCACACTCCGCATCAAGATTGACAAGTCATTCTCTGAGTTACAGGACATTCTGTGGTCCGTACCACAGGGATCAGTGTTAGGACCATTGTTGTTCCTGATCTACCTCCTACCCCTTGGAAAACTCATCAGAAAGCATGGTTTAGAGCTTCACATATATGCAGACGACACACAGCTCTATCTGGCAATAAAACCTATCACTCAACAAGCTGTGGACATAGGAGTTGCTAGGCTGGAGGGCTGCCTCACTGACATATATACATGGATGTCACAGAACAAGCTAAAACTGAATGCAGACAAAACGGAAGTCCTAGTGCTAGGTACCCCTAAGCAGCGAGCCAAAATATCTGTGCCTAGCATCTCCGTAAATGGTGAGATTGTTAAGATTCTCAATATACCTATCGGCAATCTGGGCTCTGTTTTTGATCCAAGCATGAATATGGCCGCACATGTGTCAAAGGCAGTCAAATCTGCAAACTATCACCTTCGAAACATTGGAAGGATCAGAAAATACTTGACTGCAGAATCAACTAAAGGTGCTGTCATATCCCTGGTAACCTCAAGATTCGACTACTGCAATGGACTTCTCTGTGGAATACCTGAAGAGCTAATATGTAAGCTCCAGAGAGTACAAAATAATGCCGCCAGGGTGATCACACTCACAAAGAAGTATGACCATATCACTCCAGTACTAAAGGAACTTCACTGGTTACCAGTCAGGAAGAGAATTGAATTCAAGATTCTCCTCCTGGCGTACAAGTGTTTGCATGGAACTGCACCCTCTTACCTGAGGG
>OZ012689.1:30241008-30252345 GCA_963942565.1 Maea johnstoni
TCCTCAATGTGTGCTTTCAAACAGGTTTAACTATATATTCTTGATGTGTTGCGTCTTACCGATGGTAATGGGCGTACATTTGTCCCACTGTGGTAATGGAATTAGGCTTTTTATATTACATATTATCATCGATTCCTCTTTTAATTTCGCTGCTGATTGGTCAATTTGTGTGTTGTACTGGACTGTATTGGAATCCTAGCAATGCTTTTCATAACATTCATTGTTAGGAGCCCAATATTTTCCGGTAGTGCCATGGCAACCGTTGTTGGCCATAACACTGCCTGAGTCGAGTCTGATGAAGTAGATATATATATTTCCCTGATCTCCACTGCGAACCGCTTGTACTTTGAACTTTTATTTTTAAATCTCAAATTGCACACACGTGCAACAAGATCTTTATTCTCCATAGTCATTCAAAATATTACCAAAAAATAAATCTCATAAACAATATAAAGGTATCAAGAAATATAACAATGATGATATCATTCATTTTTATCCTCACCTTTTATATGGAAGAAGATGATTGCAGTGCATCCACTTCAAGTCACGTGGCAATTGTCCATTCAATACAGGTGTTATAATGTATACCAACTAAGTTTTGTGGCAGGGTCATTCCTGAGACAATCGATGAAAAATTTCCACTTTTCATCACATGTTAACTTATTATCTTGCATTAATTCTTGAGATCTCATTATGTGTAATTTTTTAACATAGATCTTTCTACATCATCTGGGACATTTGATGTATAACATCTATAATACTGATGACAATAATGTGTTTAATGTAGTTATTATATTTTTCTCCAAAAGGCTTCTCAGTATATGAAATTTTAAACTGAGGGCAATGCAATATTCTAACCCAATTTTCAATATCTTGCCATAGTTGTCTAGCATTAACCCATTCAATATAAACATGTTCAATAGTCTCTGTGTTATTACAGTATAAACAGTGCGGAGTTTCAGAGATACCCATTTTATATTGAACTTTGAACTTGTTGTGCTTATCATAATTCAAAATGAACGTGGGGGAGTTAATAATAAATCTGTTATCATTGTTGTGAAAATGTAACGCGACCGATGTCTATGTACAGTCAGCGGTATCGCACTTGGGGTACAGTCTCTTGGGATACAGCTGACTTCTCGCAAACATCTTGCCGTATCTAATAAGATATCTAACAATATTCTCATACAATAGGGTGGATCATCTTCGGTAGATTGATTACCAAAGTATAACTGCAGTGTATATTTTTTAAAGTATTTGATGACATATGGTCTAGATTAACAGGTGAAATATTTTTCACTACTGTATCACTTGCTATTCTTATGGTCGACATTCTAGGTTGAGAAACCGGTATGTACATGTGTATGACTAATTTCTTTTATATCGTGTGGAGATGGGGACAGATCTTTACGAGTACAAAGTCTTTATTCATGTGTGATTTCTCTATATACAGTTTTATTTATCTTATACTTCACGTTTTCTTTTAGTGGCTAATTCAACCACCCCACCGACTGGGAGTACACCCTCTCCGTCTCCCCAACCCACCACCCCTCTGCCCCCTTCGTGTCCTGAGGATTGGCTGTCCTTCAGGGGCGCCTGCTACTCTGTGAACGTGCGTGCCTACATCCCATGGGGCGACGCTCACCTGGCATGTCTCCAGAGGCACGCTGAACTGGCCTCCATAGAGACAGCGGCGGAACAGCAGTTCCTGTGGAACAACGTGCGCACTAGATACGGCAAACTTTGGATAGGTCTCATGAAAAAAGGGAAAGGTAGGCTTGTATCAAATAAAGAGATGCTAATATATTTAAAGTAAACAGCGGCTTGTAAACCCTTTTAAGGACAAATGTTCGATCAATAGGTATGATATTCGTGTTGTTGTGTTGTTACCCTCAATACAGTTGAACTAAACTCATAAAACACACACTTGCACACATACATACATACATACATACATACATACATACACTTAGATACAAAGATACACACACATATATATATATATATATATATATATATATATATATATATATATATATATATATATATATATATATATATATATATATATATATATATATATATATATATATATATATATATATATATATATATATATATATATATATATATATATATATATATATATATATATATATATATATATATATATATATATATATATATATATATATATATATATATCGTTTCAGGTCAGCCGTACCTGTGGTACGATGGCACTCCAGTGTCGTACACTAACTGGAGACCTGGTCGGCCGAGTGACACCGCGGGGGTCTCTAACTGTGTGGAGATGCTCAGGACGACTGGGGAGTGGGACGACAGGCGCTGCTCCACCGGACTAGGATACATATGCAAGAAACCTGGCGGTACGTCATACGTTGCGTCAACTAAAATAGAAGGGTTAAAACAAACACGTGGTTGTAATAATACGCTGCAGGCACATTTTGTTTTTGCTGAAACTGTTAATGCTCCTCTCGTATTGTTATCAAGAAATTGTTTAGACTTCCAGGAGGAACTGTTTTGAAAGGACAAAATTGGTTTTTGAACAATTCACAACATTTCTTTCAGCTACCTAGCGTTATAACTGTACATTGATATTTACATGTATAAGAAATATCATTGATTCATTAAGTTTGCATCTAACAGCTCCTTCCTTACAATCCTAGCATATCAAATGAGAGGAAACTGTATATGAATTACTGCATCGGCGTTTCGTTAGAAACAAGACAATGCTCAAAAGTATGATATGTAATATATGTGCTAATAAGGATAATGTAATTGAGGTCAGTACTATAGACTCTTTGTGCATACCTAGGATCTATAGGAATGTTATGAATGCGAGGACTAGATATTGATCGTACTTGATTGGTTAAGTACAAATGTAGGTAGGTAGTGCATTATGCTCTCGCGGACAAATGAGTCGCTCATGTCTCCAGTGGTAATGTTGTTCATGTAGTTTATTATTTTGTTTGTGTTTGTTTTGATATACCAATCACATCCCTCATCAGACTTGTTTGTATGTGTACATTGTTGTAGCTATCATATAATGCGACTGTGTTTACAAGTATTCGTATCAATTTGCTTAGAGCCAATTTAATTTTATACATACACAATTTACTATTCAGGAATAGGAAACAATACAACAGGGAAGTCAGTTTCACCCAATACTCCTACTGCAACCCAGGAATCAACCAGACATTCAACAAGCATAACGGCAATCAGAACGTCACCTGCTATGACACCAACTACGACACGGGAGGACATTGTAGACCCTACAGACAAAGACACAGGTGAATACAATTAATAGAAAAGATAACGATCATGATGGTGATGATGATGATGAAAACAGTTTTAGTAAAGACAATAATGATGATGATGATGATGATAATAATAATAATGACACAAATACTAATTATCATGATGATGATGATGATGATGATGATGATGATAAGAAGAAGAAGAAGAAGAAGAAGAAGAAGAAGAAGAAAAAGAATAATAATAAGAATAAGAATAATAATGATAATATTTGTATGATAATGTTGATGATGTTAGGACGATTATATGTGATGCAAGAAAAGGAAAGGATATTCACCAGGCATACTCATATGCCATATCTGGAGGATCAGATGCCCACATTCATATGAGATATATACAAGATTTAAGATTGCAAAGTCCACGGCTAAACATTCTTATTCAAAACGATACCAATAAGCACAAACCTCTTCTACATTTTACTGCGGTGTGTGTTCGATACCTACTCGCTCCCATTATGGCTTTCGACGCCTAACAACAATCAGGTCAGCTGGACCCAGAGTTCAGGCCTCCGTCAGATACCATTGTCAAAGCTGAATTAAGATTTACAAATGTATCAAATATATCAAAAGGAATACTAGTATTAGGATTTTTAAGCATTCTATCCCATGCTCTATTTTGTATTTGCTAGGCGCTCCAGTGGGTCCTGGTGGAATAGCAGCTATAGCATTAGGAGTGGTTGCGCTGATTGCATCTGCAGCAATAGTGACACTAGTTGTATTACGGACGAGGCGACCTCCCGCAAACCATGGGCTCACCAGTCTCTCCAACCCCGCCTACTCCACAGGTAATGATACGGTGGACATGGACAAAGACAATTATGTGGTAGCGTTTGAAGACTCGCAATACACGTACTAACAAATATACTTACCGTTATGGACTATAATCATTAATTATGATCTGGTATGGAACTTTGGATATAACCTTTGTTGTTGCCATATTGGGACTTAACTGTGGTTTGCCAGTAGACATTAGTGGAGAGGCGGAGTAGACCTAAAAGTCTTAGTCACTGGAAACCTTCGCACAAGCCCTAAATTGTCAAATCCTTGGCAGGCATTGACACTGCAATGAGAGGTTGCGCAATGCGCCCGACGGCCCGACAATGGGCGCAGCTCCAAGATATCATATTGCAAACAGCATATCCTTTATATTCATATGCTTGTCAGTCGATATGAATGAGATATTTGGTAAGTGATAAGTGCTCTGAGTGTATTTTTAAGCTTGTGGTGACCTTTTATTTCGATGAATTTATAGCAAACTGAGTCAAAAAGTGTTACATTTGTCATTTGTCGTTTTGTTATGTATGTCTATATAAAACTAACTCCTGTATATCTGCACCAAAGCCCCTTATCTCATCTATTTGAAGACGTGCTTGCACCATTGCCTATAAACTTCCATATCTATTTCTCCCTCAATCAAAATTGCACTTTAGTTTGAGCGGTCTAATCAATGCATCTCAAATGTCCACATACATGTAGTAATCAACGTCCTCTTTTTGCCAACCATTCGGCACTTGTTGTTTAGTTACGATTCTCCCCGCCAGGTGGACATTCCCTGGAGGCTGATTCAAACATATTAGCATCCCTTTTATGTGCTGCCATCTGTTGAGTCCATTTCAAGTTTCATGTTTTAAGATGTCACTTTCGTGGTGAAATCATGCCAATAAAGTCCGAATTATTGGTTTCAAGACAATTCACGACTCAGTAACTTACTTTCTGATAGGAATGTTTTTACCAGTAGTTAAAGATAAGAGAGATTTCGTGAAAGCATATTTTGAACTAGACCAAGACAAGGTCAAAAGGTTCAATGCATGGGTTTTAGTAATGACCAAAATGTTAAAAGGTTAGAGCTAGCTTTTACTTTTATAATGCGAGGCTATCAATAATATGAGCTAATGTTTTAAGGGGCCATATTCACGTATCGAACATTCTTTAAAGACTTGAAAAATTTTAAAAAAACATCGTTGACTTCACTGCCCGTTTCTTTTTATTTTGCATAGTAGCAGTGCATTTCTACAATGTGAATTTCAATGGTAGAAATAGCATTAAGTGTTTGAAATTACGGTTGAGCGTTAAAGAGTTTCATTCGCAATGCCGACCCGTGCCTAGATTCTAGCAAAGGGGTATGGTATGATTACACTTCATTTGTGCTTTGAATAAACTATATATTGTGTAATTTCAAGTGCTCAAATCATTCCTATGTACTTAACTGTTCATATCGTAAATCGGATTTCGGTTTCCTCGGACACTTTTCCTTAAGCTTGGTCCCTCTTTGTCCGGGGTACGCGAGGTTACTTGAATTTTAACCACGAGCGTTCCGTGTATGTAGATTTCACTAAGGCCTAAACAAAAAATATGTTCGTTTCCTATTACATGCTAGAAAAAAAAGGTTGGTAGGTAGGTAATTTATTTTATTTTATATTTCATTTTCTCTCCTCCATGCTGCATTAGATGTACACGTAAGGCAAAATAGCAGCATCTAAAGTAGTGGGGTATCTAGATCTATTTAAATCCTCTGAACTAGTATTATATGCTGATATTTGATGTTTTCTTTTTTTTTTTCAATTTTTTTTGTATGCCATGCAGGGAATATGAAGCAATTACAAATTTTTAACTTTGCTTTTTAGAAAAAATATTATTTTGGCAATAAAAAGATTAGGGTAGGGCCAAAAAATGAGGGTAGGTAGGTAGGGTAATAGGAAACGAACATCTTTTTTAGGCCTAATCTTGAAAGGTTCGGCATTGATCATGTTGGGGTAGTGGCATAATACGAACGAGTATATCATTGTAGCACCAAGTTTTATTTTTCTGCATGTATCGGAGTACAACGCATGAGCAATTTTAATATTTCAACTTTACAAAATGTACATCCTCACCAAAGTCTATAAGTTAGTATGTCCTTCGCAATGCTACCTAACTCATCATTCATACCTCTAAGTACTGTAAATCACCTAAGTATAGCGGGAACAATACGATAGCGATAATAGCGCTCTGCCCATATGCGCTATTGTAAAATCCCCGTCTTTATTAAATTCTTACTTGAACTTGCCGCTGCTGTTCCTGTTAACCGCTATACTTAGATCACGCTATCCAGGGCAGTACCGTAATCACGCTATATAATGTTCACGCCATATTGAAGTGATTTACAGTATATCATTATCTTCATAAGTATTTACAAGTCTATACATAGACGGATTTAAACTAGCGCCTGAAAAGGTGAAAACGAGGCTTGATTAAGCCATTTCAGAACAGATTGCCAATGGACGGATGCGCTGTTCATGTAGTATACAGATTCCTGTTATTGCTCCGTAAGAGGGTACTAAATATACATACACACATACCCACTCCTATCTGTTTCTTTCGCATTTAAGTTACTAGTAATCTTTAAGATGAACTAAGTATCTAATCAATTCTGGCACATTTTAATTACAGTCATGTAGTAATATTTTAAAGGCAAATCGTCCTCGTCGAAATGTGCCATGGTCTAGAAGATGTGTCTTACATTGCAGTGATATTAAATGTCTATGTTTCAGGGAAGAAGATGTTTCACTAACTAAACTCTTTTGAATGATGCGGAGTTAGGTTCAAAGTCTAACTGCTTCAATCTTCAAAATATGAGAATATTGACATTTTACTGCAGTGAAAATATGATTAAATCCAATACTAAAGATGAAAATAAATAAATTTAAAAAAAACTTTTTCCTCATTCTAATCTTATTAATGTGTTTATTCAATATGCTCATTTAAAATCGAACTTGTCGTGTTATGACATAATATGTTGAAACAAGAATAATTTAATTACTCAAATAGTTAGCGCCCACCTTCACTGAGTTTTCGGTACAAGTATAGCCCAAGACTGCAGCGAATAATGCACTTCTCTTCTTACTCTGATGAAACAAGGATTGCACGTTCGGCTTTTAAACATGTATGTTGACAAATTACCTTTTTGTTTCTTTACTCTTGTATCTATATGCGAAATTAATTCACCCCTTTCCTCAGAGACACTTAGAAGCAGTATTGTACATAGTATCATTTACGTATGTATTAAATTCCATCCCATGGCAATTATTGTGCCATTCTGATTTATAACATCATAAACTGTCCTTTGACCATTGTTAACACACATATTGTTTCATACTTTCCCAATATTTCTAGTATACCATAAAAGAGTTAATAAGCTCTCTGTAATTGATTTCGGAACGAGTTAGCCGCCAAAAACAGCACGACTGTTTTGCTGATTTCATTTTGATATAAATACCTCTGGAAACTTTTTCAAGGAAAGATGTTGATAATACTGTATAACTGGTTAATTTGGCGTGGTCTTTAATTTGGCGTTTTTGGCGACCCAACTCCACCCAAGTTATTGAGCTATTGGTTCTTATATCTACATATAGATGGCGTTGTTCTGACTGTTGCAGACAAAAAAACGCCAACTTAAGTACACGCCAAATTAACCAGTTATACAGTAACCATGCTATGATAATAAACAATTCTACTGGATCTTTATGATAACGACAATTGACTTATTGGGCATTGGCACAGTGATAGTTTGACGTATCTCCTCATTGGGATGTAAACTTTTACGCTCTTGATGTACTCAACAGCGGCTGCTGTGAGAAACAGAGCAATGCTGGGACCAATTCTATAATCGACCTGACGTAATGTTCGACGGCTTTAGCATAGTGTCAGTTACGTGTTGGACAACGCATTTAGTGAGAAAAGGGCCCACGGACGGCAGCGGCTGTGTAGTTAGTAGAGGACCCAAATACTTGAATAGTCCTGACATAATGGACGACTGCTTCGGAAGGAAAAGGACCCGCATATAGTTCAATATTGTATTAGTCTTGAAGGACTGGACGGCGGCTGTCAAGCGAAAAAAGGACCCACGCTGGGACTAAAACTGTCATAGTCCTGACGGTATGGACGACGGCTCTAGCAGGAGAAGGACCCTCACTTTGCAGTAGTAGTCCTGACGGCGCATGTGGTGAGCAACTACTCACGCTTGGACCTTCATTGTGATGGACCTGAGGTCCCGGACGGCCTCGGTCCTGCAGATGGACCCGCGCTATAAACACGTGTCTCAGCGAGTCCCGTGTTGGATGGTAATTCAGTCAATATTGTCTGCAGTGTTTTAGGGACTGCCGCAGCCGGCAGAGGGCGTTTCTGCGGGCTGGATGTGACCGTCCTCGTTGGTGACCACAGGCTTTAACTGACCAGTCACCTTGTCTTTAGCCATCTGAGCTCCCTTCACTCGCTTCCACTTCATACGCCGGTTTTGGAACCAAACTTTTACCTGAAAAATACAAAAGGAATATAAGTGATCACATACAGGATACTTAAATATATTACAAATTAAACACGATATCTGTCAACTCATTCTCAAATAACGTTGTGTATGTATCATTGAGATGGAAGGCATATTGCTCATTTAGTATATTCTGACTAATTTGAATCAAACCAATAATAAGCGGGCCACCGTGTTGTTTGTTTTAGGTTATTTTTATTTTAAATCAATGTGATACGAGTTAAATCAAAAGCAACAATTTCGCTGTCATTAATATAAAAAATACTGGCACTTATTCACCTAAATTTAGATCATACCAACAAGGGTGCTTTACAAGCCTAAACAGAAAAGTGTGAAAAGGACAGCCACTGGAGGGGATACGAGAACACACAGGAATAATCAAAACAAGATGGGACACATATCGAAAATGATCTATACATCAAAGCCGTTTGTAAATTGTATTATTTAAAAATATATATATTGACGATTCTATGTCAACTTGAAAGAGAAAATGCCTTCTTATGCCAGGTTAAGGTTTTTCTTATTTCTGGCGTATTCATCGTGTGCTTCCAGCTTAATCTGTTCCGTATTGAAGTGAAGATGTTCCTTGTTTTCCCCCCACACCGCAAACGAGGCCTGTATAAACACACTTCCCTCCCTACCTGTGTGGACTTTCTAGGGGGATTAGCTTGCCCTACCCGCAGAAATCACAAATACGTGCTGCCTAAGTTGTGCCACCTTGCCCATCTGGCCCAGCGGGCAACCGCGAGGCCACACAAATTTAAATAAACATCGTTACGAAAGATATGCTATCCTACAGTTTCTCATACGGGGCATTTTCTTAAGTGATTGAACTCTATCCGCAGTGCTTTAGTTATACACTCGCTGAAGAGCAAGAAGTCAGGCCGTTGTTTGGAAAATAAGCTGCCTGCCTTTTACAGCTGAGGGTGGGAGGTGGCTGGTCTGCGGTTGGTCCTCGGCTCACGTATGCTAATTAACCACGTGCCAATATTCCCTTTACAAATATACAACTATTAACGCGAACAACAGTTGGAGACGTAACCTGTGTGTATGTATGTATGTATGTATATATGTTTGTATCTATCCTCAATGTATGTATCCACAAACACATGTAATTATGTATATATATATATATATATATATATATATATATATATATATATATATATATATACATATATATATATATATATATATACATATATATATACATATACATATATATATATACATATATATATATATACATATATATATATATATATATATATAAATATATATATATATATATATATATATACATATATATATATACATATATATATATATAAATATATATATATATATATATATATATATATATATATATATATATATATATATATATATATATATATATATATATATATATATATATATATATATATATATATGTATATATATATATATACATATGGAGAGAGAGAGGGCACTTCTAAATAGTAAACATCAAAAGGTGGATGGCGGTATGTTCAACATGTTTAAGGGGGAATGCATGGCTTGTTTGAGGAATTTATTTACATAAGGATCTTGATTTCATTTATTTAACACAATCTCGTGTTTCTACGACGATGTTTTTCGAAAATATGTCCGGCTGTTAGCAGGTGTGGGAACCAATGAAAACATCCACCCAGCTTCTCTGCGGACATGTGTCCCGCAGATGATAAATCATAACGCGTCCGGGTTAGATTTTTACCGCAGAGACCAATCACCCTCCCCTCCCAGTTCCAGTAGCGCCCGCTGGGAGTGTTTATTGGATAATAATGTGCATAATGCCCATGTGTGTTTGTTTATGTCATTTCTACCTTGCTGCTACAATAAGGCCAAGCTGTTGATGGCGCACACAACTCAAACTCACAATGGTAACCACAGTAGTCGTAGTTTTAAAGTTTTGAAGAAAATGAAGTACCGACTATCTGCACATATTGTTACAGAGGGTCACATCTCACTGTATACATATACCTATTCCCTTGTCAAGATAGAAATAGGTTTGGGCAGTATTGATTATAAGTTTCCAACTTGAGGATGTGATTCACTTGAAAGTACTTTGATTTTTTTTATTTTGTTGTCGGTCTCTTCAGGGCCCCAGTTGATAAAAGCTATGCTTTCCCCCCTTGTGCTACATTTATATATAAGTTGTTTAAGAAACGGTCAAAGCTTGTAAACCTCATATTATTCAATTATAAAAGCACGTATGCATTTCAAGCATCCTTTGGTGTTGATAAGATTAGGAACGTTATCTACTAGGCGTTATCATTGCTCAAGCAGCGCCAGATAGCAGGACACATACCCAGCAGTCCGAGCCTGAATAAAGTACACACATCATCCACCTTCCAAATTAAAGCTGACATTAATATTTCTCGGCTGAGATGATGTTGGATTTACGACGAGCGCCCTAGTGGTTCTCGAGTTACGCCCCTGGTGACCACCCCGCGAAGCTGTCAGGCTACAGCGACCACAGACACCGGGACACAACTGTTCGCCCACTCAAACATGAAATTGCACCAGAACGACAGCCATTTGAGACCAGGACTTCACTGCATTCAGCGAACACTCTCATTCCCTCCCAGTTTTATATTTCAATCAATCTAAGCAAATTTTCCTGCTTAGGATATATATATATATATATATATATATATATATATATATATATATTATATA
>OZ012689.1:30255045-30317545 GCA_963942565.1 Maea johnstoni
TATGGTCATTATCTGCTAAAGGGGTGTTTCAGTGTATAGGTCAGAGGTCATTTAGGAGCTTAGGAGAGATATTACAATCAGGCGTATGCAATGTTTGAAAGGTAACACTCTGATGGACACCATGCATACTTTGATCAAACATACTTTGAATAAGGTTGTTTTCATCGGACTATTTCTTAGTTCAGGTAACGTATGTAACAAACACACGCACTTGTGTGACTACTTACACGTACATTCATACATACATACATACATAGATACATACATACATACACACTTTTTTTTTTAATTTTGAAATTACACAATTGTGTAACACGATTTTTATTTAATTTTTTTGGTTTTCATAAACAGACATACATACATAAAACATATATAAGGTATTCACCTTTAACGAAGGCAAAGGAGTTAATCCTATTTGCTCACATATTTACGCGTAAAAAGACAAATATACAAAGATGTAATCAGCGTATGATATGTTTATATACTCCCCATCTCGTGTCAAACTGTACCATATTTTGTTTCAATTCATTTTCGTACTCACTGGCTAACATTTCATTTTTGATTATTCTTAATATATCTGGTATCTTGCATTTTTGACCTTCTGGTCTTCGTTGATATATAAGTAGCTTAGTGCTAATGATGAATATATTTATTTGAAATGAAATATTATTTTTCACCGGTATTCCAAAAATCTTTTCCTTGTTGGAAATTTTTATATGTCTATCTATATGCTCTCTCAACCATAATTCTGCTTGTCTCCATAGATTTGCTGTTTCAGGACATTCGATTAATGCATGAATTGTGGTGTCAATTTGGTTTTTACAGTATAGGCATTCATTCGTGTTAAAAATCTTCATTTTGTGTAGCAATTGCCGTGTATTTAACCTATCATGCAATATTTTGAATTGTACATATCTGTTATATACACACTTAGGTAATTTTTGTGTAATTTTAAAAGCATTATGGATATCATCTCAGAAATATCATCATTTAGCATTATTTCCCATTTTTCTCTTAAATTTGGTATAATATTAGTGGCTTTGGGTTGTATAATGGAGTATATAGGTTGGCATCCTTTACCGTTCATTTGTATGATCTTTAGTATATATGGTAAAATAGGTTGCACTTTGTTAATATTGAGATTTAAGCGTAATTTCATTATTTTCGACTTGATATGTGCATAATCTAGAAAATTGCATTTAACCTCAAGAGTATCTTGTAAATATTCTATAGTTATGAATTGATCTTCTATAAATAAATCTTTCACAAATTTAATACCTTTGTTAAACCATTCCTTGTTAAAATATGAACATACTCTGGTGTTATACCAAATTGGCATAGTGTTATGAATAGCATTCTCAGTTAACCATACTTCGTTATATAGTGTTTTAAAAGCACTAATGACATCTTTCCAAAAAATATTAGTACATGACTGCCAGAGAGTATTCAGATAGTCATCTCCAAAAAGAAATATCTTATGAATATTAAAAAATATGGGGAAAATACACCAGCCACTATTTTCTTTTAGTATTCTTCTTAGCCAAGTAATTTTTAAGGCTTTATCAAAGGATACTAAATTGGAATATTTTAGCCCCCCATGCTCTAATGGATTGTATAAAATTTCTTTTCGAAATTTTGCTGGTTTTGAATCCCATAAAAAGTTGTTATAAATGGTTTCAATTTTGGTGAATAACTCTATTGAAGGAGATGGGAGAGACAGCAGGATATGTATTAGTTTAGATGTTAAAAGACTTTTTATGATTGTGATTTTTCCAATCGGAGTAAGGAATCTTGGAGCCCATATTTGAATTAGTTTATGTATTTCACAGATTTTTTTTTCTATATTAATGTCTGTAATTTTTTCCATGTTGTCAACATTAAATGTTATTCCTAATGATACAAATTCATTGGTCCAAATCAAATTTCTTTCTAAACAAAATTTATCACTGCTGTCTCCCCATACCCCAATTTTGATGATTTTGGTTTTTTCTATGTTCACTTTCAAACCAGATATGCATTGAAAGATCCTTAGAGCATCAAGGGCTGCTGATAAATTGCGTTCATTTGCTGTTAAGTACAAAGTGGTGTCGTCGGCGTATAAAGATATTTTCTGTTCCTCCTTATATACCTCAATACCAACAATATTTTTATCCTGTCTTATGGCCATTGCCATAATTTCTGCCGCCAGAACAAAAATGTAAGGGGACACTGGGTCCCCTGTCTACACCCCCTATGGAGGAGAACTTTTTCTGAGATGTGCCCATTCTGTACTATATATGAGTATGAGTTTAGTTGTATAGAATTTATCCATTTAATTATATTGGGTCCAAAGTTAAAAATTTTCAAGGTTTTAGATATAAACTCCCAATCGATCGAATCGAACGCTTTCTCGAAATCTATTAATACTATCAGTCCCTTTAATTTATTTTCTTTGCAATAGTTTATCATGTCATAAGTTTGTCTGATGTTTTCCCCTATGAATCTTCCCGTTATAAAGCCTTTTTGATCAGAATGTATTAGTTTATTCAAAGTTAATTTTATACGATCCGCAAGAATTGCAGAGTAAAATTTATACGTTGAATTTAGAAGGGTGATAGGTCTCCAATTTTTTAATTCATTTCTACATTTATCGCCTTTAGGAATGCACGTTATTATACCCCCTAATTGAGTTTCATTTAATTTATTTTCATCTCTATATTTTTTGAATAACTTTAACATCCATTTATTTAATTCTGGCCAAAAGATTTATAGAATTCGTTGGAGTACCCATCAGGGCCAGGGCTTTTATTATTTTTTGATCTTTTAATTACATCTTTTAACTCTTGTTCTGTAATATCTATTTCTAATTTATTTTTTTCATTATCAGTTAATTTGGGCAATATATCCTCAATATCTTTGAAATTTGTGTCTTCAATATTAATAGTGTTATGTTTACTGTATAAATGTGTATAAAATTTTGACATTTCATTGAGAATTTCCTCTGGTTTATGTAATTTATTTCCATCTTTTACTTTTAGTTCTCTAATATTTTTGGAAACGAAATTTTTATTTTCAAGATTTAGAAAATATTTAGAAGGTTTTTCATTGAAATTAGTTATATTTGCTCTTGAACGTAATAAGGCCCCTTTTAGTTTAATTTCTCTTATGTCTAGTAGTTTATTTTTAAGTTCATTTAGTTTTTCTATATTTTCTAAATCTGTTGGGTCTAAAATAAGTTCTTCCTCTGCTATTTCTATTTTTTTATTTAGTTTGTTCTCCTCCATATTTTGTTCCCTCTTTTTTCTTCCCGCATAGGAAATAATTCGACCCCGTATTTGGACATGTAGAGTGTCCCAAAAGCTTCGTATATCAATCATAATGTCAAGATGTTCTTTAAAATTCTTTAGTTTGTATTCAGGATGGTAGGGTGTGCATGCATATGTTTGGACTGCCATTAAAATTTCATCTCTAATAATTTTTTGTAAATCGGTATTTAATAAAAGCGAGTTATTAACTTTCCAGAAACCTGGGCCCCTAGGCGTTTTCTGAATAAAAATTTCAAGCGTGATAGTTGTATGGTCAGAACGGTAATTGGATAGGATATTTGAGTCTGCGTATAATGGTAGCAAGGTCTCAGATATTAGAAAGAAATCGAGTCTACCAAATTTTTGTGGAGTTTTTCGATGCCAGGTATATCTTTCAGTATTTGGATGTTTGATTCTCCATACATCAAGTAGACCTTTTTTTTTTATAAAATCCATGATTTCTTTTGTTGATTTTCTAACTCTAGTATCTTTATAGAATTTTGTATCTATCTTCGGTTCTAGAACAGTATTCCAATCGCCTACTAAAATCAGATTATTATTGTCCCAGGTTTCAATTATATTAAAAATCTTTGTAAAGAATTCTGCTTTATTTTCATTTGGCGCATATATGTTAACTAGGAGAAAGGATGCTACCTCAGGTATCTCTATTTCGCAAAAAATATACCTCCCGTCCGAGTCTATATTTACCTTGTGAATTTTATACTCAAAATTATCATCCAGAATAATCATGACTCCCTTAGCGTTACGTTGGGTCCCTGATATTAGGTATTTTACATTCCATTCCTTTTTAATCACGTTAATATCCCTTCCTGTGATGTGAGTTTCTTGTAAACAAATTATGTTTGTTTTTCTATTTCTTGCCCTGTCTAAGATATCTAATCTTTTTATACTATCCCTAATACCTCTACAGTTTAGCGACTCAATACGTAATGTTGTCATATAAAAGTACACATAAAACATATATTTTGAAATTACTCTCAGTTCTGGCGGCTATAATTAAGATGGCATTATTCATAAAAAAACAGTTCGGATTTCGCATTTGCCCTGGCGCAGATGAGGCAAATGACACACAGTTCTTATTTAAGCAAATCAGGATAACTATAATCACAACACACAAAAACATACATACACACTTACATACACACTTACATACACACATACATAATTCCTTTATAAAACCATACATTCATACACAAATCCCTACAGACACACACACACATGCATGCATATATACATACAAATATACATACATACATACATACATACATACATACATACATACATACACATTATATTTGGAGTTCAGGGTATATAGGTTTCGCTGTATCGACATATATTTCTAACTGTAGCGATGAGTTAAGGAGTGTCACGAACATTTCAAAGCAATCTTTTACCAGTGGAAGTCTCAAACGGTGATGAATTATGATGTGAATAGCTGTGTAGCTGTGAACACATATCCCGGGTCATTTCATATATCAGACGTTATATATAACAAGCAATATATTAAGTGAGATCACATATTTACATGGATGTTCCACCAATTTCAGAGATACTGACAGCAGGTCTACTTGGAGGTTGTCCCTCAGATGAGTGGGTTCCCTATGAGGAGAACTGTTACTTCCTGCACGCTACCCGCTACGAGTCCTCGCTCAGCTGGGGGTCCGCCGCCGCGCAGTGTGCCGTCCTAGGGGGCGCCCTCGCCTCCATACACAGCCACGCAGAGAACCAGTTCCTGCACAGCCTCATAGAGGGCGTGGCAGGAGCCAGGGATGATGTCTGGATAGGCATGCTGCGGAGGGGACAGGGTAAGATATGTACTCAGTATTTGCTACGTTACGGCACTATGCACAACGCACTTACTTAACACATTTGTCTAGTACACCACGTTACTCTTCTATCCAGTTAAACAGTAGAGTGTGTCTGTCGTTAACACCCTTTCCATAGTGATTTCATTGGAATAGAACAAATGTAAAGAAAAAGCACACAGCACACTTCTCAAAACTGAGCCGTAGGGACGACCAAAGATTGTAATATTGTACATTGGTTATATTATGATTTACTATTTACTATCTCATGATTAGGTACAAAACTAGCACTTTTGATTGCAAATAAAGCCCTACATGACTAAAGACCCTGGGAAACCCTGGTCTTCTGGTCACATATATGGCACTACACAAGGATTATTCTAAATAACTCATAGGATATGTTTAATGTCCGTTATCGATATGGTTAACCAATTGTATACGGGTTGGATGTGGATAATCAAGTGACGGTTATGGTAGCCTAGACATCCAGGCTGTCATATGTATTTTCTGTCATGCACCAAATAGCCTGGATGGTCATAGTGGTCAATTTAGTTTACAGTTATCTCACCAGGGGTATAGAGGGTTCAGTTTGAATCTCTAGAGAAAGGAGTACCATGCGGTGCCATCTATCTAACCTACCTGGTACTTCACTACACTGCATGTCAACATTTTAGACACCAGGAACCTAGTCTACGGTTCTGGGTATATTGCAGATGCTGGATACGTGTGGTACGACGGCTCACCTGTAGAGTACACTAACTGGGCGCCAGGTGCGCCGGCTGACAGGACAGGTAGAGACCACTGCGTGGCGATGCTGCATGACCGGTCTGCAGTCTGGAACAACAAGAACTGTGACCTCAGGCAGGGCTACGTCTGCAAAGCCAGAAAAGGTACGCATATGAGAGAAATATATATATTTATATATATATATATATATATATATATATATATATATATATATATATATATATATATATATATATATATATATATAGATAGATAGATAGATAGATAGATAGATAGATAGATAGATAGATAGATGTATAGAAAGATATATAGATAGAAAGATATATATATATATACTAAAAAAAAATAGATTAAAAATATATATATATTTAAATATATATTTTTTTTTTAATTAAATGAATAAGATTTTTAAAATTCATAAATAGATTTTATAAAAATTTAAAAAATAATTGATTTTTTTTTTTAATTAAAAAAAACTGATGATAAATTCTTTATCCTCCTTGTAAAAAAGGGCTGGCTTCTCGCAGATACCAGGCCGTATCTCTTTTTTACAAGGAGGATAACTAATATTATATATATATATATATATATATATATATATATATATATATATATATATATATATATATATATATATATATATATATATATATATATATATACATGTATATATATATATATATATATATATATATATATATATATATATATATATATATATATGTATATATATATATTTATATATATATTCATCACCTGCTCTGCTGTAATTCTCGATGCTGATTGGTCAATTGGTGTCAAACGTACAGCCGTTCACACCACGTCACACCAGAGAGAGGGCTTGAATGGTATTTCTCAATATGTGCTTTCAAATAGGTTTAACTTTATATCCTTGATGTGTTGTGTCTTACCGATTGTAATGGGCGTACATTTGTCACACTGTGATAATGGAATTAGTTTTTTTTAATACATATTATCATCGGTTCCACTCTTAATGTCGCTGCTGATTGGTCAATTTGTGTGTTGTACTGGACTGTATTGGAATCCTAGCAATGCTTTTCATAACGTTCATTGTTAGAAGCCCAATATTTTCCGGTAGTCCCATGGCAACCGTTGTTGGCCATAACACTGCCTGAGTCGAGTCTGATGAAGTAGATATATATTTCCCTGATCTCCACTGCAAACCGCTTGTACTTTGATTTTTTTTTAATTTCAAATTGCACACATGTGCAACAATATCTTTATTCTCCATGGTCATTCAAAATATTACAAAAATAAATCTTATAAACAATATAAAGGTATCAAGAAATATAACAATGATGATATCGTTCATTTTTATCCTCACCTTTTATATGGAAGAAGATGATTGCAGTGCATCCACTTCAAGTCACGTGGCAATTGTCCATTCAATACAGGTGTTATAATGTATACCAACTAAGTTTTTTGGCAGGGTCATTCCTGAGACAATCGATGAAAAATTTCCACTTTTCATCACATGTTAACTTATTATCTTGCATTAATTCTTGAGATCTCATTATGTGTAATTTTTTTAACATAGATCTTTCTACATCAGCTGGGACATTTGATGTATAACATCTATAATACTGATGACAATAATGTGTTTAATGTAGTCATTATATTTTTCTCCAAAAAGCTTCTCAGTATATGAAATTATAAACTGAGGGCAATGCAATATTCTAACCCAATTTTCAATATCTTGCCATAGTTGTCTAGCATTAACGCATTCAATATAAACATGTTCAATAGTCTCTGTGTTATTACAGTACAAACAGTGCGGAGTTTCTGAGATACCCATTTTATATTGAACTTTGAACTTGTTGTGCTTATCATAATTCAAAATGAACGTGGGGGAGTTAATAATAAATCTGTTATCCTTGTTGTGAAAATGTAACGCGACCGATGTCTATGTACAGTCAGCGGTATCGCACTCGGGGTACGGTCTCTTGGGATACAGCTAACTTCTCGCAAACATCTTGCCGTATATAATAAGACATCTAATAATATTCTCATACAATAGGTTGGATCATCTTCGGTAGATTGATTACCAAAGTATAACTGCAGTGTATATATTTTAAAGTATTTGATGACATATGGTCTAGATTAACAGGTGAAATATTTTTCACTACTGTATCACTTGCTATTCTTATGGTGGACATTCTTAGTTGAGAAACCGGTATATACATGTGTATGACTAATTTCTTTTATATCGTGTGGAGATGGGGACAGGTCTTTACGAGTACAAAGTCTTTATTCATATGTGATCTCTTAGAAAGATATGAATATATACAGTTGTATTTATCTTATACTTCACGTTTTCTTTTAGTGGCTAATTCGACCACCCCACCGACTGGGAGTACACCCTCTCCGTCACCCCAACCCTCCACCCCTCTGCCCCGTTCGTGTCCTGAGGACTGGCTGTCCTTCAGGGGCGCCTGCTACTCTGTGAACGTGCGTGCCTACATCCCGTGGGGCGACGCTCACCTGGCGTGTCTCCAGAGGCACGCTGAACTGGTCTCCATAGAGACGGCGGCGGAGCAGCAGTTCCTGTGGAACAACGTGCGCACTAGATACGGCAAACTCTGGATAGGTCTCATGAAAAAAGGGAAAGGTAGGCTTATACATCCAGTTGCATCAAATAAAGAACATATTTGATATACACAGGGACTTGTAAACCCTTTAAAGGACGAAATTATGATAAATGGGTATGATATTCATTGTGTTGTGTTTTTACTCTCCTCACAGTTGAACTAAACTCATAAACACGCAAACGCACACACACACAGACACACACACACATATATATATATATATATATATATATATATATATATATATATATATATATATATATATATATATATATATATATATATATATATATATATATATATATACATACATATATATACATACATATATATACACATATATACATACACATATATATATATATATATATATATATATATATATATATATATATATATATATATATATATATATATATATATATATATATATATATATATATATATATATATATATATATATATATATATATATATTTACTGTTTCAGGTCAGCCGTACCTGTGGTACGATGGCACTCAAGTGTCGTACACTAACTGGAGACCTGGCCGGCCGAGTGACACTGAGGGGATTTCTAACTGTGTGGAGATGCTCAGGACGACTGGGGAGTGGGACGACAGGCGCTGCTCCACCGGACTAGGATACATATGCAAGAAACCTGGCGGTACGTCATACTTTGCGTCAACTAAAATAGAAGGGTTAAAACAAACACGTGGTTTTAATAATACGCTGCAGGCACATTTTGTTTTTGCTGAAACTGTTAATGCTCTTCTCGTATTGTTATCAAGAAAATGTTTAGACTTCCAGGAGGAACTGTTTTGAAAGGACAAAATTGGTTTTCGAACAATTCACAACATTTCTTTCAGCTACCTAGCGTTATAACTGTACATTGATATTTACATGTATAAGAAATATCATTGAGTCATTAAGTTTGCATCTAACAGCTCCTTCCTTACAATCCTAGCATATTAAATGAGAGAAAACTGTATATGAATTACTGCATCGGCGTTTCGTTAGAAACAAGACAATGCTCAAAAGTATGATATGTAATATATGTGCTAATAATGATAATGTAATTGAGGTCAGTACTATAGACTCTTTGTGCATACCTAAGATCTATAGGAATGTTATGAATGCGAGGACTAGATATTGATCGTACTTGATTGGTTAAGTACAAATGTAGGTAGGTAGTGCATTATGCTCTCGCAGACAAATGAGTCGCTCATGTCTCCAGTGGTAATGTTGTTCATGTAGTTTATGCTTATGTTTGTGTTTGTTTTGATATACCAATCACATCCCTCATCAGCCTTGTGTGTATGTGTACATTGTTGTAGCTATCATATAATGCGACTGTGTTTACAAGTATTCGTATCAATTTGCTTACAGCCAATTTAATTTAATACATACACAATTTACTATTCAGGAATAGGAAACAATACAACAGGGAAGTCAGTTTCACCCAATACACCTACTACAACCCAGGAATCAACCAGACATTCAACAAGCATAACGGCAATCAGAACGTCACCTGCTATGACACCAACTACGACACGGGAGGACATTGTAGACCCTACAGACAAAGACACAGGTGAATACAATTAATAAAAAGAAAACGGTCATGATGATGGTGAAAACAGAATTGGTAAAGACAATAATGATGATGATGATGATGATAATAATAATGATAAAAATAGCAATAATAATGATACAAATACTAATTATCATGATGATGATGATAATAATACTAATAATACTAATAATACTAATAATACTAATAATACTAATAATAATGATAATAACAATAATAATAATAACAATAATAATAATATAAACAATAATAATAATAATAATATTTGTATGATAATGTTGATGATGTTAGGACGATTATATGTGATGCAAGAAAAGGAAAGGATGTGCACCAGGCATACTCATATGCCATATCTGAGGATCATGCAACAGATGCCCACATTCACATGAGATATATACAAGATTTAAGATTGTAAGATCCACGGCAAAACATTTTTTTCAAACCGATACCAATAAGCACAAGCCTCCTCTACATTTTACTGCAGTGTGTGTTCAATACTTACTCGCTCCCATTATGGCTTTCGACGCCTAACAACAATCAGGGTCAGCTGGAACCAGAGTTCAGGCCTCCGTCAGATACCATTGTCAAAGCTAAATTAAGATTTACAAATGTATCAGATATATCAAAAGGAATACTAGTATTAGGATTTTTAAGCATTCTATCCCATGCTCTATTTTGTTTTTGCTAGGCGCTCCAGTGGGTCCTGGTGGAATAGCAGCTATAGCATTAGGAGTGGTTGCGCTGATTGCATCTGCAGCAATAGTGACACTAGTTGTATTACGGAAGAGGCGTCCTTCCGCAAACCATGGGCTCGCCAGCCTCTCCAACCCCGCCTACTCCACGGGTAATGATACGGTAGACATGGACAAAGACAATTATGTGGTAGCGTTTGAAGACTCGCAATACACGTACTAACAAATATACTTACCGTTATGGACTATAATCATTAATTATGATCTGGTATGGAACTTTGGATATGACCTTTGTTGTTGCCATATTGGGACTTAACTGTGGTTTGCCAGTAGACATTAGTGGAGAAGCGGAGAAGACCTAAAAGTCTTAGTCACTGGAAACCCTCGCACAAGCCCTAATTGTCAAATCCTTGGCAGGCATTGACACTGCAATGAGAGGTTGCGCAATGCGCCCGACGGCCCGACAATGGGCGCAGCTCCAAGATATCATATTGGAAACAGCATATCCTTTATATTCATATGCTTGTCAGTCGATATGAATGAGATATTTGGTAAGTGATAAGTGCTCTGAGTGTATTTTTAAGCTTGTGGTGACCTTTTAGTTCGATGAATTTATAGCAAACTGAGTCAAAAAGTGTTACATTTGTCATTTGTCGTTTTGTTATGTATGTCTATATAAAACTAACTCCTGTATATCTGCACCAAAGCCCCTTATCTCATCTATTTGAAGACGTGCTTGCACCATTGCCTATAAACTTCCATATCTATTTCTCCCTCAATCAAAATTGCACTTTAGTTTGAGCGGTCTAGTCAATGCATCTCAAATGTCCACATACATGTAGTAATCAACGTCCTCTTTTTGCCAACCATTCGGCACTTGTTGTTTAGTTACGATTCTCCCCGCCAGGTGGACATTTCCCCGGAGGCTGATTCAAACATATTAACATCCCTTTTATGTGCTGCCATCTGTTGAGTCCATTTCAAGTTTCATGTTTTAAGATATCACTTTCGTGGTGAAATCATGCCAATAAAGTCCGAATTATTGGTTTCAAGACAATTCACGACTCAGTAACTTACTTTCTGATAGGAATGTTTTTACCAGTAGTTAAAGATAAGAGAGATTTCGTGAAAGCATATTTTGAACTAGACCAAGACAAGGTCAAAGGGTTCAATGCATGGGTTTTAGTAATGACTAAAATGTTAAAAGGTTAGAGCTAGCTTTTACTTTTATAATGCGAGGCTATCAATAATATGAGCTAATGTGTTAAAGGGCCATATTCGTGTATCGAACATTAAAATCTATCTATTTTATCGACTATTAAAAATTTAAAAAAAACATCGTTGACTTCACTGCCCGTTTCTTTTTATTTTGCATAGTAGCAGTGCATTTCTACAATGTGAATTTCGATGGTAGAAATAGCATTTAGTGTTTGAAATTACGGTTGAGCGTTAAAGAGTTTCATTCGCAATGCCGACCCGTGCCTAGATTCTAGCAAACGGGTATGGTATGATTACACTTCATTTGTGCTTTGAATAAAATGTATATTGTGTAATTGCAAGTGCCCAAATCATTCCTATGTACTTAACTGTTCATATCGTAAATCGGATTTCGGTTTCCTCGGACACTTTTCCTTAAGCTTGGCCCCTCTTTGTCCGGGGAACGCGAGGTTACTTGTATTTTAACCAAGAGCGTTCCATACGTTTCATGTATGTAGATTTCACTAAGGCCTAAACAAAAAATATGTTCATTTCCTATTACATGCTAGAAAAAAATAGGGTAGGTAGTTAGGTAATTTATTTTATTTTATATATTTTTTTATCTCCTCCATGCTGCATTAGATGTACACGTAAAGCAAAATAGCAGCATCTAAAGTAGTGGGGTATCTAGATATATTAAAATCCACTGAACTAGTATTATATGCTGATATTTGATGTCTTCTTCTTTCTTTTTTTCAATTTTTTTGTATGCCATGCATGGAATATGAAGCAATTACAAATTTTTAACTTTGCTTTTTAGAAAAAAATATTATTTTGGCAATAAAAAGATTAGGGTAGGGCCAAAAAATGAGGGTAGGTAGGGTAATAGGAAACGAACATCTTTTTGTTAGGCCTAATCTTGAAAGGTTCGGCATTGATCATGTTGGGGTAGTGGCATAATACGAACGAGTATATCATTGTAGCACCAAGTTTTATTTTTCTGCATGTATCGGAGTACAACGCATGAGCAATTATAATATTTCAACTTTACAAAATGTACATCCTCACCAAAGTCTATAAGTTAGTATGTCCTTCACAATGCTACCTAACTCACCATTCATACCTCTAAGTACTGTAAATCACTTAAGTATATCGGGAACAATAAGATAGCGATAATAGCGCTCTGCCCATATGCGCTATTGTAAAATCCCCGTCTTTATTAAATTCTTACTTGAACTTGCCGCTGCTGTTCCTGTTAACCGCTATACTTAGATCACGCTATCCAGGGCAGTACCGTAATCACGCTATATAATGTTCATGCCATATTGAAGTGATTTACAGTATATCATTATCTTCATAAGTATTTACAAGTCTATACATAGACGGATTTAAACTAGCGCCTGAAAAGGTGAAAACGAGGCTTGATTAAGCCATTTCAGAACAGATTGCCAATGGACGGATGCGCTGTTCAGGTAGTATACAGATTCCTGTTATTGCTCCGTAAGAGGGTACTAAATATACATACACACATACCCACTCCTATCTGTTTCTTTCGCATTTAAGTTACTAGTAATCTTTAAGATGAACTAAGTATTTAATCAATTCTGGCACATTTTAATTACAGTCATGTAGTAAAATTTTAAAGGCAAATCGTCCTCGTCGAAATGTGCCATGGTCTAGAAGATGTGTCTTACATTGCAGTGATATTAAATGTCTATGTTTCAGGGAAGAAGATGTCTCACTAACTAAACTCTTTTGAATGATGCGGAGTTAGGTTCAAAGTCTAACTGCTTCAATCTTCAAAATATGAGAATATTGACATTTTACTGCAGTGAAAATATGATTAAATCAAATACTAAAGATGAAAATAAATTAATTTAAAAAAACCTTTTTCCTCATTCTAATCTTATTAATGTGTTTATTCAATATGCTCATTTAAAATCGAACTTGTCGTGTTATGACATAATACGTTGAAACAAGAATAATTTAATTACTCAAATAGTTAGCGCCCACCTTCACTGAGTTTTCGGTACAAGTATAGCCCAAGACTGCAGCGAATAATGCACTTCTCTTCTTACTCTGATGAAACAAGGATTGCACGTTCGGCTTTTAAACATGTATGTTGACAAATTACCTTTTTGTTTCTTTACTCTTGTATCTATATGCGAAATTAATTCACCCCTTTCCTCAGAGACACTTAGAAGCAGTATTGTACATAGTATCATTTACGTATGTATTAAATTCCACCCCATGTCAATTATTGTGCCATTCTGATTTATAACATAATAAACCATCCTATAACCGTTGTTAACACACATATTGTTACATACATGTACTTTCCCAATATTTCTAGTATACCATAAAAGAGATAATAAGCTCTCTGTAATTGATTTTGGAACGAGTTAGCAGCCAAAAACAGCACGACTGTTTTGCTGATTTCATGTTGATAGAAATACCTTTGGAAACTATTTCAAAGAAAAATGTTGATAATACTGCAATTTGGCGTGGTCATTAATTTGGCGTTATTTTTGCGACCCAACTCCACCCAAGTTATGGAGCTATTACCTACATAAAGATGGCGTTGTTCTGACTGTTGCAGACGCCAAAATAGATACATGGAAATTATTTTTTTTGAAAAAAAACGCCAACTTACGTACACGCCAAATTAACCAGTTATACAGTAACCATGCTATGATAATAAACGATTCTACTGGTCTTTATGAAAACGACAATTGACTTATTGGGCAATGGCACAGTGATAGTGGGATGTTAACTTTTACGCTCTTGACGTACTCCACGGCGGCTGTTGTGAGAAATAGAGCAATGCTTGGACCAATTCCGTACGACGGCTTTAGCATAGTGTCAGTTACGTGTTGGACGACGCATTTAGTGAGAAAAGGGCCCACGGACGGCAGCGGCTGTGTAGTTAGTAGAGGACCCAAATACTTTAATAGTCCAGACATAATGGACGACTGCTTCGGAAGGAAAAGGACCCGCATTTAGTTCAATATTGTATTAGTCTTGGAGGACTGGACGGCGGCTGTCAAGTGAAAAAAGGACCCACGCTGGGACTAAAACTGTCATAGTCCTGACGGTATGGACGACGGCTCTAGCAGGAGAAGGACCCTCACTTTGCAGTAGTAGTCCTGACGGACTGGACGGCGCATGTGGTGAGCAACTACTCACGCTTGGACCTTCATTGTGATGGACCTGAGGTCCCGGACGTCCTCGGTCCTGCAGATGGACCCGCGCTATAAACACGTGTCTCAGCGAGCCACGTGTTGGATGGTAATTCAGTCAATATTGTCTGCAGTGTTTTAGGGACTGCCACAGCCGGCAGAGGGCGTTTCTGCGGGCTGGATGTGACCGTCTTCGTTGGTGACCACAGGCTTTAACTGACCAGTCACCTTGTCTTTAGCCATCTGAGCTCCCTTCACTCGCTTCCACTTCATACGCCGGTTTTGGAACCAAACTTTTACCTGAAAAATACAAAAGGAATATAAGTTATCACATACAGGATACATAAATATATTACAAATTAAGCACGATATCTGTTAACTCATTCTCAAATATTAACGATGTGTATGTATCATTGAGATGGGAGGCATATTGTTCATTTAGTATATTCTGGCTAATTTGAATCAAACCAATAATACGCGGGCCACCGTGTTGTTTGTTTTAGGTTATTTTTATTTTAAATCAATGTGATACGAGTTAAATCAAAAGCAACAATTTCGCTGTCATTAATATAAAAAATACTGGCACTTATTCACCTTAATTTAGATCATACCAACAAGGGTGCTTTACAAGCCTAAACAGAAAAGTGTGAAACGGACAGCCACTGGAGGGGATACGAGAACACACAGGAATAATCAAAACAAGATGGGACACATAGCGAAAATGATCTATACATCAAAGCCGTTTGTAAATTGTATTATTTAAATATATATATATTGACGATTCTATGTCAACTTGAAAGAGAAAACTGCCTTTTTATGCCAGGTTAAGGTTTTTCTTTATTTCTAGCGTATTCATCGTGTGCTTCCAGCTTAATCTGTTCCGTATTGAAGTGAAGATGTTCCTTGTTTTCCCCCCACACCGCAAACGAGGCCTGTATAAACACACTTCCCTCCCTACCTGTGTGGACTTTCTAGGGGAATTAGCTTGCCCTACCCGCAGAAATCACAAATACGTGCTGCCTAAGTTGTGCCACCTTGGCCATCTGGCCCAGCAGGCAACCGCGAGGCCACACAAATTTAAATAAACATCGTTACGAAAGATATGCTATCCTACCGTTTCTCATACGGGGCATTTTCTTAAGTGATTGAACTCTATCCGCAGTGCTTTGGTTATACACTCGCTGGGGAGCAAGAAGTCAGGCCGTTGTTTGGAAAATAAGCTGCCTGCCTTTTACAGCTGAGGGGTGGGAGGTGGCTGGTCTGCGGTTGGTCCTCGGCTCACGTATGCTAATTAACCACGTGCCAATATTCCCTTTACAAATATACAACTATTAACGCGAACAACAGTTGGAGACGTAACCTGTGTGTATGTATGTATGTATGTATGTATATATGTTTGTATCTATCCGCAATGTATGTATCCACAAACACATGTAATTATGTATATATATATATATATATATATATATATATATATATATATATATATATATATATATATATATATTTATATATATATATATATATATATATATATATATATATATATATATATATATATATATATATATATATATATATACATATATATATATATATATATATATATATATATATATATATATATATATATATATATATATATATATATATATATATATATATATACGTATATATACGTATATATATATATATATATATATATATATATATATATATATATATATATATATATATATATATATATATATATATATATATGGAGAGAGAGAGAGAGGGCTCTTCTAAATAGTAAACATCAAAAGGGGTATTTCTGGATGGCGGTATGTTCAACATGTTTAAGGGGGAATGCATGGCTTGTTTGAGGAATTTATTTACATAAGGATCTTGATTTCATTTATTTAACACAATCTCGTGTTTCTACGACGATGTTTTTCGAAAATATGTCCGGCTGTTAGCAGGTGTGGGAACCAATGAAAACATCCACCCAGCTTCTCTGCGGACATCTGTCCCGCAGATGATAAATCATAACGCGTCCGGGTTAGATTTTTACCGCAGAGACCAATCACCCTCCCCTCCCAGTTCCAGTAGCGCCCGCTGGGAGTGTTTATTGGATAATAATGTGCATAATGCCCATGTGTGTTTGTTTATGTCATTTCTACCTTGCTGCTACAATAAGGCCAAGCTGTTGATGGCGCACACAACTCAAACTCACAATGGTAACCACAGTAGTCGTAGTTTTAAAGTTTTGAAGAAAATAAAGTTACCGACTATCTGCACATATTGTTACAGAGGGTCACATCTCACTGTATACATATACCTATTCCCTTATCAAGATAGAAATAGGTTTGGGCAGTATTGATTATAAGTTTCCAACTTGAGGATGTGATTCACTGGAAAGGTCTTGTACAAAAACATTTTGCTGTCGGTCTCTTCAGGGCCCCAGGTGATAAAAGCTATGCTTTCCCCTTGTGCTGCATTTATATATAAGTTGTTTGAAAAAACGGTCAAAGCTTGTAAACCTCATATTATTCAATTATAAAAGCACGTATGCATTTCAAGCATCCTTTGGTGTTGATAAGATTAGGAACGTTATCTACTAGACGTTATCATTGCTCAAGCAGCGCCAGATAGCAGGCCACATACCCAGCAGTCCGAGCCTGAATAAAGTACACACATCATCCACCTTCCAAATTAAAGCTGACATTAATATTTCTCGGCTGAGATGATGTTGGATTTACGACGAGCGCCCTAGTGGTTCTCGAGTTACGCCCCTGGTGACCACCCCGCGAAGCTGTCAGGCTACAGCGACCACAGACACCGGGACACAACTGTTCGCCCACTCAAACATGAAATTGCACCAGAACGACAGCGATTTGAGACCAGGACTTCACTGCATTCAGCGAACACTCTCATTCCCTCCCAGTTTTATATTTCAATCAATCTAAGCAGATTTTCCTGGTAGGAATATATATATATATATATATATATATATATATATATATATATATATATATATATATATATAGCGTACACATGAACTGATGTACATGGAAATATCTTGAAAGAAATATATAGACATATTTGACTACACATGTACAGTATTTCATTTCGAGAAGTGCTGGGATTAAAGCTGCATTTGGTCAGGGTCGTTCATTCGGTTTATATCAAATTGGGCACGACTAATAGATGTATTGGATCTTAAATCTACAAATGTAATAAGATAAATTACAGGTGGGAATAAGCTGAAACATCCTAAGCTAGCTGAGAGGGTTAGCGAGTGTAGTAGCTTGATGAATAGAGGGGCGGAATTTAGGGGGCGGAATGCTATTAAAATTGCACGAGTGTATAAGCATTTCATTGGGGTGCTTAAGGTTACGGGCTCCAAAGGACCTGCCGTATGTGACAAGCGCTCCCAACATATGGGCGCCATGCCCCACTCTTGTCAACATCAGGACACTTTCACGAGGTTGTTGTGGGTCACCTTTTAGGTGAAAACGATACTCACGGACATTAAAGTGGTGCGTTTTTTGTGAACAGGCATTTGTTAATAACGCAATCAGGATCGTCACAGGAGGTGCCTCAATAGGAAATATGATTACAGCTTATGAATTTATTTTCATAACCAGAAAATAATTGGGTTGTTTGCCTCATGGAGCGCCTGGAGTTATGTTTCATATATACCTGGCGTATGAATAGATCTTGATATAAATATAATCATATAAACTCATTCAGCATTGGCTAGAGGTCAAACTATACGAGATAAACCTTCCGCATATGAAATAAGCAAAAAATACATGACTTACAATTCCAACTTCCACTTAGTATTCTTCATTCACTATTGCTGTAGACCGTTACCTCACAGAGTGACATTCACACCCTTCATGCTTTGTGTCATAAGTGAACAGCATTGATGCACATTCAAAAGTGTATGTTCTGAAGATGTGTCAGTAATTTGCAGTTGATGAAAAAACTGTGCATACCATGTGCATAAACTTCTAAAGTATCTATTGCTTGCCATTTTAGTAATGCACAATGATCTTACATAAATATATGCCAAATTACTTACTACTCCACTGGGAACATGCACCATAAGAAGTTATGCCATTGGCTGTTTAATGTATTGTGCATTCTAGTCACTAACTGCTACCCCTCATCATGACGGGTGAGAGCAAGCAACCTGGGGTTATTTATTTAGTCTGTCTCGATTTAGTCTTAATAGAGTATAAAATATGACGATTGACGAAATTCCAAAGTTGTGTATTTGCTTGGCCTAGGTTTGCCACCATGGTGGAGTGATGTCTAAGACTGACCCAGCGGGAGCCTGCAGATACCACATGTTGATGTGGGTATATTTATCATAACCCAGCCCCAATTTGTTCGTTCCTTAAGGACAGCAGGCTATTAAAACTTCCCATCTAATATTCCCACTTGTAAATCAGATTACTCTCTCGGTGCGAAGCTGTCAGCTGGTTCTCGGGGGACTGGGAGGGGGTGGGCAGGGCCATCAGACCATCGCCCCCACTAGCTGCCTATCTCGTTACACGGCCAAGGGAGGGGGTAACTAGTGGGGTATGATCGCCCTGTTGGGCAAAACACTAAGTTATGTGGTTAAGAACAATTCAAAGAATGACTCTACTGCATATATATATATATATATATATATATATATATATATATATATATATATATATATATATATATATATATATATATATATATATATATATATATATATATATATATATATATATATATATATATATATATATATGATTTGTATAAAAAAAAATATTCAGGATGTTCCAATACCGATGTTAAAATCAAGTAACAATTTATCAATGATATCATTTTGTTTACTACCAATTTGATGGCATAAATGGCATGGCCTAGATCCAAGCTTATTGAATTAACCCACTCATGACCTGAATTTTCAGTGAAATACAACGACTCAATACTACGTTACCTTTAAAAGAATCCAGTGAATAGCAGTTTCCACGCAAGACATTTTAAACAGGGCTGTCCGTTGGCGTTTGAATACCAATCTTACTTAAAGTATGCATGTATTATCAGAGATACTTTTGCCAGAGAGAATTTGCCAGCGAATGTCTACTGCACGGATGTCTGAATTAAAATTGTAAAAGTGAAGTTCCAATGGTATTATTTGAATTATACAGTTAGTGTGTGAATGCCATTCTATGCAGCATAACCCATTTTCAGATAGGAGTTTCACCACGGGCATAACCTATCAAATCAGGCATTTACCGCACTCTTATCAAAAACATTCCAACGTAATGCGATCTAAAGATTATAGCCAGCCGAAAAATCTGCGGATTTCTTTAGTTGCTCGAGGATTTTGTGGTGGGCTCTCAAAAAATGCTTAGCGGTAAGTCGACACTTGATCCTATCTACAAGACAAATAAATACACCAACATTTTGCGTATCAAACTACGACTTTGGCTGCCCTATCCCAAGTGGCGAAGCTTTGATGCCAGGGACTAGCGCCTGGAGTAGGCTTATCTGCGCATACCAACTGCTTTGTGAATAGGATGCACCTACTACGTGCGTCCATTGAACTGAGAACAGCCAAGGGAATCTACTTTTAATAGGGAGCTTTTTATTTTTTGATTTCCCTGCAAAGTACATATTTTGATCTCCTCGAATACGAAAACTATTGAAAGTATATCAATAGAGAGATGCATGTGGAAAATAAGCAAAGGGCAATACTAGTGTTGCAAGTCATATTTCCCAAGAATGACAATCCTGGTTTCTTCTGAAACGTTTGAACGGCCCAATATCATTTGTATCCTTGTGATTACTGTCAATACATTACATACATACACACATTCACAATGAATTCAAACTTGGCAGGATTTGGATGATGTTCAAAAGTGCTTGAACGAATTTTAGCTTCAGTATGAAAAGGGTTAAAGCGTGGCCATCAATCTCTCGGCGCGCCACCTTGGTGTAGCATAGCGCATTATGTGCTCATTTCAGCACCATAAATTAGTCTAATTTGACTCCTCGTGTGGGCGTATAATTGGCTCCACCTTCCCCTCAAAACACCCTCTGAGAGGGGCGGTGATAAGTTATCACATGCCCGACCCTGAGTCGACCACTCTTAACCAATGCATGCTCTGCTTTCCTCTATATAGTCATATGTCATTAGACTTTTAAAATTAATTCGGGTATAAGGCATTCATTCTAAAATATATGAAGAATGTTGTTGAATTAGTATTTTTGAACGTGCCTTTTTGAAATATTTTCAAAAAGTTTCTTTCTCCACAGTGAGATCACCAAAATAGCCAGCCGTGTTTTTGCCTTGAGCTGGCGGCGGGTGAATAAGTGAACGTTGATTAGGTGGGCCTCACCCTGCAGTATACCCCTAGCCTTTGGTATGCCTCAAGAATGTGCCGCAGTCAGGGACACTCAACTCTGCCAGGGCCAGGCAGTCCTAGAGGAAGGTGTTGGTTTATGTTTTGTATATCTCGATACAGTCAATAAAACACACACACATATATATGTATATATATATATATATATATATATATATATATATATATATATATATATACATATACATATATATATATATATATATATATATATATATATATATATATATATATATATATATACATATATATATATATATATATATATATATATATATATATATATATATATATATATATATATATATATATATATATATATAAATGAATGTAAATTCTCAAATAGACCAAGAGTTCTGCAGTTTTCTCTATAATACCAATGCAAATAGAATTTCTTAGAAAATATTGACTCTTTTTCAGTTCATCCAAATGTGCCATGACATAACATTTTAAACGTAGTAAGTGACTTGGTGCAGGCGAAACATATATTTCACTCACGTTTTAATTAAAAGATTACACTTGAGCATTTTTCATTATAATTTGGCATGTAGTCTATCTAAAGGAAATGGACTAGATTTCCAGTTGACACAATCGCCTCTGCATTGCTCCACAACGACCAAGTTTCTTGGTGATATATCTAATAAACATAACGTTTCAAAACTATCTCATGTAAAATGTTTATCATATCAAACATCAAGACTCCTCCATATACTATGTGAAAAATAGCATATCCAAATTTATTTTCAAAAGTGAAATAAATCCAGATAATATTTTCCTGGAGGAAACTCTGGACATAATTAAATTATGAACTATGAGATGAGCCTAGTGTCCACCAATGAGGCATACATGTTGCAAGTCCGTTAATATTTTAAGTCAAGATCCTTCAGGGAAAAAGTAAGTGTACGTTCTGGGCAGTTCCCTGAAGAGTTTGGTTCCTGGCCAGATAATTCCCCACTGAGAAACTCCCCTCTCTGTATACACAGCTGTCGCGGCCGAATCATGAAAGGCTTTTTTGCCAACGTGTTGCTCCAAAATAGTGACTCCGAACACAACTACCGGAACACTTCCCCAGCCCTGCAACCCTCTCGAGCAGACCCTCGTGTATGCACAGCTGCCGTGTGAAAATGAGAAAGTTTGCACCTGGTGAACAGGTTTGCGGACTGATAGTACGGGTTTCTATCATGGCGATATTCGTGAAAGACCAATGATCTTCTACGTGTGAACGTAACCTACGCGAAATACTTCATTCATACATCAACCGCATTGTCCAGATTGATATACTTAACAAGGTTTCTTTGCATCTATACTTTTCAACAGGCTGGTATTAGAAGGATTTAAAGGCCATACATGGGATTGGCATTCGTGTTTGAAGCAAATTGCTGAGGAGTGGTTTTGTAATTGAAAATGCTTGAAAAAATACGTATGCCTGGGAAATAATTTCGCAAATAATATGCATTCTTGAATTTAATAGGGAAAGCAATAGCTCACTAGAAATATTTTTTTAGATGGCATGTGCATCAGTAGAAAGCATGTGCGTAAGGTAAGACTTAAGTTTTCGGGTATTTGCTATTCATGTGTGGGCATGTTTGGACATATTTCACATAAAACATTTCGTAAGGAAAACTCCTGGAATACATTCATATAACGATTCTGTCCGTGATTGAAGATGAGAAGGCACCAATAACCTATACAATTGTAAAAAAGCACCTACCTGTCTTTCCGTTAAATCCAATGCTACCGCTATTTCGTATCGTCGTAGTCTAGTGAGATAATTGTGTATGGAGAATTCTTTTTCTAATTCTTTGATTTGGTGTTTTGTAAATGCTGTTCGTTCTTTTCTTGGTTTTGAAGATAGATCTAGTTGGTATGAATCGGACGGTGAACCTGAAAAGAGACAGGATGAAATAAATACATATAAGCACTATTTGTAAATCATTTGTATATATATATATATATATATATATATATATATATATATATATATATATATATATATATATATATATATATATATATATATATATATATATATATATATATATGTATATATATATATGTATATATATATATATATATATATATATATGTATATATATATATATATATATATATGTATATACAGTCAAACTTGCCTCAACGACCACTTCTCTTAAACGACCACTTGCCTTGAACGACCGTTTCAAATCCCCCCAAAGCTATTCCCTCTATATTTTACCTTGATTAAGCGACCACTTGTTTGACGCGACCAACGACCATGAAATCTTATCCCTACGAGTGAATGGTCCTTCATTTAACGGCCACTTTAAGGCCTAGACGCCTTGTATATTGGAAAGGGCATAATAAAATAATGAAATAATCGGTAAAAATGTGAAAGTATATCATTTCTGAGGGCCCTCAATTAACGATATAGTTCAACTTTTATTTTTCTGAATTATTTATTCTTAAGATTTTAATGAAGAAATTTCAACAAACGCAGCTAAACACAACAATCTCAATAATTCCAGGTCATTGTTGGAAATTCTTAGTTTTTTTCATAACCTCGCTCAGACCCTCAGCCCCTTCTTAAGAGACCAACTCTTTAAAAGACCACTTTTGACTTTTCCCTTGAGCGGTCGCTTAAAAGAGGTTTGACTGTATATATATATATATATATATATATATATATATGTATATATATATATATATATATATATATATATATATATATATATATATATATGTGTGTGTATATATATAAATATATATATATATATATATATATATTAATATAAGCACTATTTGTATATCATTTGTAAATTACACCTTCTCATTATTGAGTGAATGTTTATAATTTGGTATATTCAACAACTCTATATACTTCTACCAAGCATTAAGGACTTAATCAATAACCAAGTGTTTAAGAGTTTTCATGAGAAAATATCCCATTATGGAAATTGCTAAAAAAAAGCAATTTTACCCCGAAGGTAATCCATGTCATTTCTGAAAGGTTCTATGCCATTCTATTATACGTTTAAAGCATATGGTTATGGCATATGTCCAAAGAAAAAATTGCCACAAGGAACATATAGCCAAAAATAAATAAGAGTTCATATTCTATAGGGGTGTGCCAAAAGTGAAATGAGTCAATATATGTATGTATATATATATATATATATATATATATATATATATATATATATATATATATATATATATATATATATATATATATATATATATATATATATATATATATATATATATATATATATATATGTATATATACATATATATGTATATATAGTCTTATTTGCATGTGTCAATCCGTAGGCTTCAGGGACTAGCAAAAAGTCTGAATTGCAATACTCGTGATACATTGTCAACATAAAGCACCTCTACAACTCTAATACACTCACAGGTGGAACACGCCATTTTAACCAACGAAGTGCTTTCCCCCTGCTTTTGGGTACAAATAAGAAACCCTTTAGGTTAGTTATCTATGTACAGTTATATATAGTTTTTTCTTGGTGGTTATGTTTGCTACACGAGAGCCAGATTGGTGTAAAAATTGCAGTAATGTAAATAATCAAAACATTCATATACGGATTGAATAAGTGGAAAAATCTTTAAGTAATTAAATATTTCGATTAATATTTTACCAAGACTTCAAGACTTAGTTCCTGTTAGGTTTAACATCCCCTCTTCAAATTTGTTTCAGATACGACTCCATTTGATGATTTATTTATAAGGTTTTCAGTATATGTGTTCACTTCAGGTGGGGAAGGGTTAACACAGGGATTCCTTCCATTACCCGCGTCAGCTCTCCTATTTCATATCTCGTTCACTCTTTCTAATGACCTTAACCGTCTCATCAGGCAAAAACAAAAACAAAAGAGAACTTGCAAGAAGGCGAGACATTCCGCGGTGCCTTTGCTGTGCCGTCAGGCGTGGGGGCAACAACGTCTTATCCTGTATACCAGTCTGCTGGTCAGTACACCCCAACCTTACAATAAGCTCCAGCAACACGTAGTGGAGGAGACAGCGACGTGTCTGCTTTGTATTACACATGACACATACATATTGACTCGAAGGTCAATTCCCAGAATATGATGCAGTGTGTAAGTTGACCTATATATAAATATATATATAAATATATATATAAATATATATATATATACATATATATATACATATATATATACATATATATATATATATATATATATATATATATATATATATATATATATATATATATATATATTTGTGTAAGTGTGTGTGTGTAAAAAGCTTATCAGGTTTTGGTCCACCTTATACCTTCTCTATTTTTACAGAGTGAGAGAGGTTTTATCATTTTATAATTCTACATAAACCAATCTCGTTTGCATGTTCTCCTATGCTTTCATACATGTATTACGCGGAATTTGTAGCGCTCCTGCCTTTAATCCCCTTAATCCACATATTGTTGACTGTGGACATCCCTTTACCTAATGATCCACGTGTCTCAAAGATGTTCCTCTCAGAGCATATACAGCCAGAAGCCGGTAGCTCGTTAATTTCTTAATTTGGTTATATAATACGGTTGTAGGGATGTAAGTTATACTGTCCAAGCCTGCTCGTGTTGATCTTACATTTGCGGTGCAGGGTAAGACGGGGGTATCCTTACTGTGGTCTACCCCCCTCATGGTAACATGAAGAAAGAGCTGCAAATCTGGCGAACTGTTTGTCTCTCGTATCGCTTTACAGCATGAAAGCTTGGCGACTGTCTACGGAAAACATCACTTCGCTTAATCCCGTATTAACTGAGCTGATTAGTGGATAAAGCTGGGCAGAAGATTGTTTGATCCGTTCGATAGCACATATGGAAAGCCGCATGATTAAATCATCACAAATCTAAGCATTCTCCTCGTCATATGTGTGACATTTCCAAATCTAGCGCAAAATATGGCCTTAATTGCGTGTGTTCTTTTCCTAAGTATCACAGATATAATGCTATCTACAGTTTAGGGTTCTTGAATATCCATGATTCAACGGAAATTCCCTTAGGATAGCATAACCATGTTTTATTTTCTGTAAAGCTCTTTGTAGTTCATAAGGCATAAATTACCACAAATTACTCGAGACTACTACCACACTTGTTGACTAAGTACGGCTTTGATCGGTTATCAATACTCAATAGCATATCAGAGAGTAATATGATGAATTTAACATATGCAAGAATGATATTCATTAGTGGCTTTTGGTAACTTTCTAGCACTTTCTCCAACCAGTTCTCGCGAGACGTGTCTTTACTAGGTTTTTAGGTGAACGCCGTGTAAGTTTTCGACACTCCGTGGGTGTAAGATAGTAAGGACCGACCATTACCAACATACCCCCACGGATTTTCTTGCTTCTTCCCCCATACTATGTCAGAAAAGGGGTATAATTGAATTAAATATCGCTTTAGGAATTAATCAACATTAGTTAACGGAGGAAAACGAAGAACAGCAGTAAATTCTGAGTGTCCTTCAATAAAGGCATTGGAATCAAAGATTATGTATGCTCGCAACATACCATTTATAAATAATGCAAACTATCAATTACTTTTCTAAGATGTTCTTTATTCCGAAAACTCTGATAAAGATGACATAACTAAATAAGAAAAGTTGCGTCGTAGTTTTACTTCAGTGGATTCGTCAAACTATTACTAGTATATTGCTTTTTAGCTTTTAGGCCCATTAGGTTATGTATGTATAAGTATATATATATATATATATATATATATATATATATATATATATATATATATATATATATATATATATATATATATATATATATATATTTATATACATATATATATATACAGACATATATATACATATACATTACAGATATAGCAGTCTCATATGTCTTGGGAATATACGATGCCTATAGATATAGCCAGTATGTCTATGTCCTAAGGTATCTAACCTAAACCTGTAGAGGGCGCAGTAACTGTCCCGGCAGTCAGGAAATCCCACACTGAAAGTAACATAAATTTAGAGGCGAGTAGACGGAAGCGAGTCAGCTCTGGGATAAATGTGCGTATCGCCTTACTGGAGAATCTCTAGAATGGTCTTAACAGCCCTGGGCAGGACCCGATGTCTTCATACCGGTATTTTTAACGCTGGCGTCGATTTGAACTATGCACTTATTCATTTAGCCTGTCACGTCAGCTAGTAGATCTATGAGGTTCTGTTTTTTTATGGTACTGCGTTTTTATGCTATATATATATATATATATATATATATATATATATATATATATATATATATATATATATATATATATATATATATATGTGTGTGTGTGTGTACATCTGCATACATGTTTTTGCACACTATCGCTAGATTACCCAAAATAATCAAATAAAAGATACAGCTAATCTATAGGATTTTGATAATGCTAATACTACTCAAATATCTATGGTGTTTTAATAATCCCAAAATTTCCACTGGTAAATTAGTATATAGACGAACGAAAGCATTAGATATTATTAAAGGTCATACGCCGTGTCGCCTCCGGTATAACGTACACCACATTGATTATGAACTAAGAAAACTCCTCGATTCCCCTCACAAAGTCTTTTATTACGAATAATGCGCTATACCTGTAGAATCTCATGGGTGACGTAACAATCCAATAACACTGCATTTCTAGTAGAAGTAAGCAGGACTCATTAACATTTAATTGTCATTTACACTGTGTTTCATAGTACTTTCCCTCACTACTGCAAACCTGTACTGCTCTGTAGTATTTCTTGTGTAAGCAAAGCATAAAAATTTTAACAATTGCTATACCGTACTTTCCCTTACCATTGTTAACCTCTGTCTTTTTGTTCTATTCCACTGCCCATGGGTACGTCACTTGTAAATGATACCCTGCAGGCAACCCTGGTACAAGGTCCTGAGGGAGAGCACAAGCACCAAACCTTGTCTTCCACGCCGAGTAACTCCAGATTAATTAATTAATTAGTGGTGAGATATAATAGCGCAGGGTGATTAATGAGCTGTTGATGTGTCTTATAGGCCTTGGTCTGGCAGCGCTTAGCCTCAAAGCCGTGAGAAAGTGGCTACTCGATATGAAATGGACCGTTACATTGAAAGGGTATGGCTTCCTTAATCGAACGCTGATATCTGGTACTGTTCAGAATTCGTTGCGAAAAGAATGCACATAAACACGAGACAGTCCATTACGTGTTCACCTTGTTCACGTGTTGCCCTATCTAGTAATTCCTTGCGAGAATCGTATTGGAAGAATGTGTGCATGCTACCTTTCTGACAATAACCTCTGAGTTTCAAATAGACATCTCAAGTTCCCTTAACATCTTAACATTTTTCTCCTATATTTATTTTTTCTATCAAGCTGATTTGGTGTGCACACTTACTATGTCAATTTGAAAAAAAGATGTTCAAATATGTGCATAATAGATCTCCATGTTGTACTGAGTGCAATTCGATATGTACCGGTATATATATATATATATATATATATATATATATATATATATATATATATATATATATATATATATATATATATATATATATATATATATATATAAATATATATATATATATATATATATATATATATATACATGTATATGTATATATATATATGTGTGTGTGTGTGTATATAAATATATATATATATATATATATATATATATATATATATATATATATATATATATATATATATATATGTATGTATGTATGTATGTATGTATATGTGTGTGTGTAGTATCAAAAGTGGATATCCACTTTTGGTAGTTTTAACTACCAAACTACATACATCACTTTCCTATAAGCCATGCACATTTCACATGTTGAGAGTGTGTGCGGCGGTGGAGGAGCTGAGAGCAGTGAAGCCAATGTGCGCTGTTTGTCACTAAGCAGATTAATCACGCTCTATTTGTTTGTGTTGTCACATATCACTTGAAAATGTTTCACCGCGCTAACATGTCAACAGGAAATATCGCCATATACATATTCCAGAATCTGTTGTCTCCATACTGTGCCCAGACATCTGTATAAAGTCATGAGATTTACCATGTTTCATTGGATATATATGCCTAAGGGTCTAGCATCATAGCAATGGTCAATCCCTAGCAAGGCCTTCATTAATCAGAGCTGGTAGAATAAAGTGCTTTGTTCTGGCCACTTGGCGGGCACAAGTGGGCTCAGGGAACTAACATGATAGGACAAGTGCAAATGAGTGAGGTCTCAAAGAGCAATCTTTAGAATCGAATCTGTTAAGATACATGCATTTAGCAAGGAACCAAATATAAACATTAGAAATAGGAATATCCTAGTGTTACCAATGATGTAATAGTACCAGTTCTTAATGAACCCGTCGGTTAACTAGGTGCTGTTTTTGTTCCAATCATGAACGTCAAAAGTTATCGAGTTTGCAAATTGTCCCCTTAGAAACATTGGAAAAATTCTCAATATTGATACAACCAAGAATGCTCACTGTTGACATCCCGCCTTGACTATTGTATTAATGGACTTCCTTGTGCCTGTGGAATTACAGATGATTTACTATGCAGGTTCCAGAAAGTCCAAACCAATGCCTCCACTAAGTATGATCACATTACAACAATTCTAAAAGATTTTCACTGGCTGCCCATCAGGAAAAGGATTGAGTTTAAGATTCTGCTTTTGACTTACAAATGCATGCAAGAATGTGCCCCTCTATACTTGGGGAAATTGTTGGTCAAACAGGCTAATACAAGAACTCTAAGACCAAACACTAAGAACGTATTACAGATACCACACACTAAACTGAAAGGTTTTGGTGACAAAGCCTTCTGTGACTATGCACCACGCCTTTGAAATGAGCTGCCCAACAACATCATGGCTGCTGACAGTGTTTAAAACTTCAAGACACGACTGAAAGTTTCTATTTCGAAGGGAGATTATTTGCCTTTATGGACCATAAACATCTGTCCTCTGACCATTCTTTAAGCGCTTTTGAACATCATAGGTAAAAGGGCGCTATATCAAATATCATATGGTACTATTACCATTAACTATATATATATATATATATATATATATATATATATATATATATATATATATATATATATATATATATATATATATATATATATATATATAGTTATATATAGTTATATATATATATATATAGTTATAGTTATATCTATATATATATATATATATATATATATATATATATAGTTATATATATATAGTTATATATATATAGTTATATATATAGTTATATATAAATGAAAACGAATGATTAGCCACCCGCATAATCGCAACCAACTTACGGGCTTGGTGACATACTTAACATCAGAAAATGTCACGCTTATAACATACCATTGGACTGTTCATAAACTTTATAAAATGTATCATATTTACTGAAGCGTATGGGTTTTTGTAAGCATGTAACTAGTAATTCAATTGAAGCATGAAGCAATAAATTGTTGAATATGATATGTGTAAAGCACAGTTTCAATTAGTCCGGACTGCTATGGGCGCGTGATGACCATGACGTGTGCCCTAGGCATGAAATATGCTTGTCGTAGAGATTAGCAAAGTAACTGACCCGAGCATGTTGAGAAATTTCAGCAGCCTTTTAAATAATGCTGGGGTTGGATATAGATATCATAGGGATGTTTGCGGGTCAGATATCATAGAAATATGCGCGTTTTGACGATACGGACATTAGATGAACAATTATGCTGAAATTAAGATGGCTTTTTGTTGTTGCAGGTGCTCTCGCCGGATTTTATTCAAAGAGTGCCACCCTCAATTATACATGTTTAGGGCACGCTATGAATAACATAGTTTAATGAACAGATAAACGGGTATGTTTAGGCGTTTATACATGAGCGGCATTGCTGTGGTAGGTACCATTGCTTGGCTTTGCCCCGTCCTCTGTGGGGCTTTTGGAGGTAATTAGGTTTAGTTAATGAGAAATACAGTTGTTGGAAGTCACACATATCTTGACGGCTTGACACCGGAGGAAATTCCTTGCTATGGATGAAAGAGGGAGGGAATTTGTAAGCAGCCAAAACAATGTGTATTGGTTTGTCGACCGAGGGGCTCCTAACTGGATCAGGTACTAGCGGTATTTGCTTCTACTATACTTTCCCTACAATACTAATTCTGGAAGAGCTTGTTTGTCAATATGCTAATGTATGTAAACAAGAAAATGAAATGTTCTGTTTGGTGACAAAAGCATTCAACTAATTATCTTCTTGAATTCAACCCTAATTGGGAAGCACAGCAGTCAAATGATAAGTTCTTTTTGGCAACACCAAACAGTTTAAAACTTAAGAAACAAATAGGAGTTGTATACACCAGATAGAATGGAAGCTTTAAAACCTTTATATGGTTTTGTATTATGTATACTATTTTGATGAATTACATAATTTCATCTCCTTGAGGTAGCAAACAAACTTTACTATACTGTTTGGAAACAATAAAGCAAGAAGGATACACTCATAAAGACAGTTTCATTCAGGGTACTTGATGACATCATTGTACTTAGAACTGATTTACAAAACAGCACATATATACGTTTCTTGTAAGCCTCAAATTTTACGTTCATTTTATTCTCAAAACACACGCCAGGCGATGCCACAACACGTTTCCGCTTGCCCGGCCCAGGATGCAATAATTTTCACACACAGCACCCGGGGGACTATTTGTACGTATCTTCTGAAATATGTCTGTCGTCACCACGGCACTGGTAGCAATAAATTCAGCAGCGGAGGCAGCTGGTCCATGTTAGGACAGTGTTCTCTCGATAGCAACGGTTTCATGTGCACTCCTTGACAAATTTCCACAAGGTCATAATTCTAGGAAACCCCTTGTTTTTTTCCTCTTTGAACAAACCTTTGCAAAGCAACTAACCCGTTACACAATATTTCACAATATTTTTTGACCAGTGTGTATTAATGTAAACAGACTCTACTATGTTGATTTGTAATTATGTTCAGTTCTTCTATGTTTATTTTCATGTTGATAGAGAAATATATTTGTAATTGATATGATTTTGTACGAACGTACAGTCAATAAAACATACAATATACAATACAATTAATTTCTGCTCTATGGGGCAGGGAGGCAATACATACGTTCGTTTCAAATGCAAGGGTGTGTTGTATGTGTAAGTAACAATTCCAACCTCTTTCTCCCTTTCTGAGGACATTCTGGTAGAGATAACTTGTTACATGTATAAAAACTGTTGTATTTTACAAACTGCCCCCAATTGATTATATTTACGGTGCAGGTACATGCACAGGAATATATAGGTTTGGCATCGACCATTTGCCGATAGTAGTGTAGACTGGTCATGTTTCTATGCAGTATGGAAAAGCTTAGATGAAGTAAAATGGATCGCTATTATATGATACTGTTATAGTAACGTTGGCAATGTGTCGAGGTATTCCTTTGGAAAGGAATGCAACGAATGAAATTCATTCAATTGTAATAATAATAATGGTTATAATAATAATGATATTGTTAATAATATCGTTATTGATAGGTATATGTTAGTTTCCAATACGGTTCATTTATTTGAAATTGAAGCCATTTTTAAAGAATGGATTCGTTGTGGCTTTTTGAAGGTATCAGTGCTCCAGGCTTCCAGGCTGCTAGTGAAAAGCTTGAAAGGAACAGACAAACACTGATAGCTTTGTCACAAAAGTAGTTCATTTGGTGTACCTCTGCTAAAAGTCTCTTTATGTGTCCCAGATTGAAGAGATCTCGAAGTATGCTTTTACTTCCAAACCATTTGCCAGCAATAATGTGGCGGCGGACCACCTAGCTCGACGCTGTTCAGTAAGTGTGGAGGGGTTTCTATGACAAGGGTCTCGTGTGTCAGGCGTAAGGAATGGTGGAAAGTGATTCCAGGGAGTTTCTTATTCCAGTGAGAGAGTGGTGTAACAAAGTCAGGCTGAGAGCCTCCCCCCTCCAGCCACCACCACGACCACCACCAGCACCAGCACCAGCAGCAACTCATAATTGTAACTAATACCAGTTTAATTGTCAACAAGGCCGGCACATGCTCCGGCTGCAGATAGTGTCAGATAAGCCCAATGAGGTGTCATATAATTTGTTAAAGTTGTTCCCGCAGGTCATAATCACTCGATGTTAGATAAGGAAATGATTAGCTGTAATCCCTGGCGAGATTTCCAACCTAAGTGACACGTATTAGCTGGAGGCTACACACTCCCAGACGTCCAGACACATTGACCCACACTTAAGCACTTGGTTGAATATTTGCACGAAATCCGATTCATCATTAGCCATATAATCATATACTTTATTACTATAATCGAGATATCTAAGAGAGCTTGGTATAAGATATATTTAAAACGATATCCTCCGTTTTTCTTACTCTTAGTTCATTGCCTTTACGTAGAGACCGATTTTCGTGAATGGGATGTATAACCTTTCTATTACTAGTAAATTGTACATTTTTTCTACTGTTGTGCAGCATTTCTCGCACGTGAACTGCCAGTAGGTTGTTAAGTGGAATAATATGTATTCTACATTTTGTGTACATCGCTTGTAACTATAAAGCAATGACTGAATAGGGTAATGTGCTATTGACTTTTTGGATCACATACGTGAATCATCATGATTTTATTCCATCTTGCTAAAACTCATAGACCTTGTCTCACCAAGGTTCAAATAAGCAAATATATAAAGGTGTTTTATCAATCCCAGTGCACAAGAGTGTACGCAATAATTTAGTCATATGGTTATTTTATGTAGTTATGGAAGCATTCATTTGAAAAACCCATTTGCTTTTAGTCATATGCTGAAATAAGTATTCTCAGTTTTCACGGGTACTAAGTGTAACATAACTATGAAAACACCATGTCAAAACACGCACTCTCCGCGGAGTGGAATGGTAAAACACACGAGGTCTGTGTTGTCACTGGGCACTCTGGGCTGCCCAGTCCCCGGCGGCTCCCCGGAGCAGGGGCGGCTTTCCCACGCTTATTAATGCATCATTACAGAGCCCTATGTGTTCCACCAAGGGAGCCGTTGGCTGGGTATCGAGTGAGCTGTAACGAGCTGCCATGGGCCACCGTGACACCCTGACCACCATAGGGGACGGCTTGCTGCGGCCACAGCGAGATGGACAACCACACATACTACTGCTATGAACACTTGAGTCCTCAAAGTTCATACTCAAGTACAGCCCAGTCACCTCCCTCCTGACTAATACCCAGTTCAGCAAAGGAATATGATTATATATATATATATATATATATATATATATATATATATATATATATATATATATATATATATATATATATATATATATATATATATATATATATATAGGACAAATTGTTAATAGTTAGCAATGGCAGCTATGTAATCCATATCTTGATATAGATGAACGAGATATGCGTTTATATAATCGACGTTGAAGATAAGATATGTACTAGTATTGAATGTGATAAGAACCTTTTTTAACCATGATATCTGCTCTCTTTGCCTCATCTGGTATGTCTTATGGTTTACCCTATAGTGGCTGGGCGTAGTGTAATCCTATTAGAAATGTTTACACTATCAACAAGAAAATAATACTCTTGATGGGATTTGAAGCTTTTGCTTTTCCAAGTAATCAATCTTGTCTGGCGGATTAGTGAGATAAAAGAATATAGCATATTTGCATAATACTTCCGACTTAATGTCAGTAAAAGTTAAGCTTTGGATGTCCCCTGCTGAAAAGACGAAATATTGAAAAGGCAAGATTTATTTTAGAATATGTTACCCATTTTCTAACACTTATACAGTCACATACAATAATTTACAGTTAGTATGTTACTTTATAGTAACTTTTGTTTATTTCTTCATATTTTTATCATTATTTTCTTGGAAGTATTTACACTGCTATGGCTCTTTGTAAACACAACTTAGAAATAATTTCAATATTAAGTTTTCCATGGTCTCAATAATGTATTGGGTATCCAGCACCACTGAAGAATGCATGCATTCACATCCACAGAGTCGCGCCAGACACGCAGACGCCATGCCTCATGAATATTCATGATTTCTCGCAGTAGCGAAATCAGTGCGATAAGATCTTGGTCATTTATTGCCCCTAATGCCTCAATTTCCTCCGCTGTAGCTCCACCGAGATACCATCTGACCATTAGAATAATCTTTGGTGATAGTATCAGTACGTAATGATTTCAATCAAAACAAATCCAAAATAAACTGATAATTGAGTTTTGAAGAGTAACATATTAAATCCTATCAGACCATTGGAAACCTGTTCCAATGTGATTATATATATATATATATATATATATATATATATATATATATATATATATATATATATATATATATATATATATATATATATATATATATACATATATATATATATATATATATATACATATATATATATATATATACATATATATATATATATATACATATATATATATATATATATATACATATATATATATATATATATATATATATATATATATATACATGCATGTAGGTATGTATAGATAGATAGATAAATGGATATTTATATGTTCATATTTACACTGTGTGATTTGAAGAGAAAATACATGTATCTACAATAACCGTCCTAATTGTTGACTGTAGCTATTGGGAGAATGGGCCGCAATTAGCTTGAGGAATCATTCTAAATGCAATCTAGTATTTCGCGCGTTAGTTTTCCCTCAAATACGCCACAGCCTTGTGTATTCTGTAGCCTCTATGAAGTTATATTTGGAGTATATCCGCGGGCTAGTGGTTGTGGCGGTTTGATTGTATATTGACGTGGATGAGTGAAGTGACCCAGCGTTTTCCCTGTGGCCATTGCACTTCCCTGCTATTTCTGAACCGTATTAGAATTGCTAACAGTCCAGTGAAGGCAGGCGAGAGGCAGCTATGTTCCTCTCGCTCTGTTCCAGGAGTCCCCCACTCAGTTTATGTATGTTCCACTGCATCCCGGCACTGTTTACATTATGGCAGTGTTTGCCCGCTCTCTCCACTCATTGATTTTCTTTTATAATTGGAGTTAATTATTTCAAAACAAACTCGATCGCCTGTCGTCGCATGGGGTCAGCCCTAACTGTAGCACGGTAGTGGGTTTGCCTAGGAGCACTTCAGGGAGGGCCGCGCTAATTGTTCTTTACACTTCGGTTATCGGTATGGCACCCTGTCTTATTCTACCATTTCTCATGTGCCTTGTATTTCACTACATAAAGTAATTAAACACCATTCTTTAAAACTAAAAGATCCGTTTGTATTGTAAATTTAAAATCATAAAACCGAGGGCAGATATAACCATTTCCTAACTTATCAAACACGAACTAAATTCTAGTTTTTAACTGTTACAACATATTTAGTCCTAAATGTGCAATATTGTGTTAAATGTTTTACGAATCATAAAACCTGAGGCAAATTTTATCAAAAAACGACCATACAGTTTGATAGAGAAATAATATACATTTCAATGGAGAAAGATGAACTAGTCTATGTTATCATTACTTCATGTTTATGTATCATTATGCTTTGCGCATAGCCAAACAGCATACATACATACATACATACTCTCGTTCACATGAGCCATGGTACTTGAAAGTATTGAAAGATATTGTCATTTACAGTTTACCTTCTATGTAAAAAGATCAAGAAAGGGAGAACAGGCTTTGCGTAAAAAAAGCATTCAATTCAAGCTACTTAATGTTATTTTAATTACGTCAGCTGCTTTTATGAAGAGTTCAAAGTGAAACTTAGGAATTCCTTAATTAATGAAGCTGATAGGATGACCATGACTCACCATGACTAAGATCCTAACTGTGTAACTGTATGTGTATCTTGAAGATATTTACCAGTCAAATAGCTTTTCTCTCTATCAATAACTTTGCAAGTATCCTCTACTAGTAATAGGTATACGGCAAAAACTACAGTCTATATTATCTACTGCAAAAACTGTGATTCAAATTTGTACCGTTTATGCAACATGTTATGGAAAAAAAATTGTTGAAAAAAAACTTTGCAAGTATACGAATTTGCAGATGACTAATAGCCCTAAAATATGTGTGTATGAACTACAAACAAATGCCCCCTGTATTGGATAGAATGATATGCAATACACAAAAAAATCAATCCTTAAAATAAAGAACCTAACTGTAGATTCCGCCAGAGATCTGACATGCATACGAATATCATAGGAATTTATAGAACATTTGAGACACAATCAAGATTGATGTTGTACACTTCAAAGGAAAATCATTTCGTTGATGCCGCAAACAAACTACCTACATAGACACCATGGTACCTCATAGCATTGGGGGATGATTTGGTATTCCTTTACTATAGTTTGCCATGTTAAGGCTAGATCAAGACTAGATCAAGTGAATAGAAGACCAACTTGGAGTAACTATGGAAACCCGATTAACTCAAAGTGAAATAAAAATAAATAAAGATTATCTATCTATCTATCACTGGCAATCTTATTACACACATCTAGCCTGATTCGGACCAGGTGCTATTTGCAATTGTAAGAAACTGCTAGCATTCGTCGCACAGTGCTTAGAGGACTCGGCTATGGGGGCGGCCCCTGTCATTACGAGATCAGAAAAGGTTGACTCACCTTCAGACTTTGTGTTGGTTGATGATGAGGTGTTGGCACTCTGGGGTGACGTGTGGGGGTCGGGCGAACCCTTGCTGTAGGCGGCGGAACCGTTGTAGAGGGTGGCGGACGAGGGTACGTTGTAATTATGGGCAGTGTTCCTGTTCTCCAGGCCCGGGCTCAGGCTGAGGGGGTTGCTGCCCTGGCTGCAGGGCAGGTAGTCACTGCTGTGGTTGTGGTGATCCCTGTTGAGCAGGCTGGAGGTGTTGAGGCTGGAGTGGTGCGAGATACCCCAGTCTGAGGTAGGGTGCGGGTAGTGGCCCAGGGTGGTGGCTGAGTACATGGAGGTGAGGCTGCTGGCCCGGGGCTGCAAGGGCTGGTGCCAGTTCGTGGATAGGGTGTGGGAGTAGTGGTGCAGGGACGGGGCATTCATCCCGTACATCCTCTGGTCCATCATCATCTCTGACACCTATCCCAACCGCCAAGTACCAAACAGACAAACTTTCCTCGACGACGCACGCCAAATACTTCTCTCCTCTCCTGCCTCCAAAAACAAAGTGGAGTTGACAGCACTTTTGGCTTGGCCACACTGCTGATGGCGTGAACGGCGTAACAAGATGATTCCCTTGACCACACAATACTAGTGTCCACTCAGTGGTCGAGCTGGTGTCCAACGGTGTCCACTCGATGCTATCTGGGCGACTTGTGGTGCGAGAACTGTGCGGCTGCTGCTAGTAGCCCGTGCTGTAATCACGCCCCTTGCTTGCTACGGGCGTCACTCTCGCCCCCTCGCCTCGCGAGATCCGCGCGGTGCACGAGCCTTGGCGGGTCACCTGACAGCAGCTCCCAGCAGACGATCTCTGGCACTCGCAGAGCCTGGGTGCTGGCGGGATCTCCGTGGGGTGGGATGGGGGCGATAAGAGAGATAGAGAGAGATTAGAGCCCTGTGTTTTGTGTGTATCGCTGCTGGCTCGTTGGCTGCCCAGTCAGTGTTCGGGGCGGGTATGTAGTAGAGTAGTGGTTGCTGGTAACTAATGCTACAGGCAGAGACAGCTGCACCAGTTTGTCGTTATATACTTCCCAACCTCCAGCAAATGGCGGGACAGCTCACTACCGACAGCCACATGCGCGCCTGTCCGTCTGGAGGGGTGACAGGTTGTACCATGGGGATTTCCCCCTGATAGAGTTGAACTCGTGAACTGGAAGTTCAGTACAATCATCTCTAGTTATAGTTTGTTTCAAATGTTACCTAAAAATCATAAGCTTTTTATCCTACAATTTAGATAAAGGCGAGTTTTGAACTTTTGTCTCGAAATCAGACATGTGGGTATTGTTTATTAATCTATATTATGGGTTACTGAAAGTCTTATTGAACATCAGCTTACTTAAAAGACGGTCGTCACATTAAGCACGTCTGTCTTTAGTTGATAAATCTTTCGAATGTAGCGAATGATAATAACAATTTAGGTTATGGTGACAATATGAAAATCAACTTTAAACATGATTAATTCGGCTACTGATGTGCTGCTCTTGGAGATATTCGAGACACTGGTTAATGTTCACCATAATCGTTTGATTGTAATATCTAATCCCTATAAAAACAATTCCCAATAGTTTCCTTTAAAGCTGCTTATTTATATCGACTTCTTATTTAGTTTCCTTCAATCTAGTTTTATTCAATACTGGTAATCCAGTGCCACGCCGTTGGAGATTCCCCCTAGGCGGCCCTGACTTCCCGCACCCCTCAGCGGCGCAGACAGTTGGTCTGCTCCTTCACAAATAAGGGGTTTTCTGCCGACAGGATGTCTGGCCGGCGAGGAGTGCGCGCCTGGAGTCTCGGGTTTCCTAGCGACGCTACTCCGCGCGCGTAACTAGATCTCGCTGCTGACGAGATCTCACCATACACATGGACGGGGGATGCCGCCGCGAAACAAACACCCTTTGTGTACAACTTGCAAGAGCGGGCCTGGTGGTTGCAAGGCTTATCTTGCGGTCATCATCTTCTACTTTAGTGGGTAATGATAGCACGATACTTCAAAGAAATGATACAAACCAGAACAGTGCTTCATACCACAATCTACATGAATAAATGCGGATTATAGTACTATAATCCGCCTTTGACTTGAATCATATAACAATTCATAAATGGCGGTAATAAATTGAATTCGATATGTATTTGAAAAGTTTCAATTGTGTATCCACGTGTAATATGTGAGGTTTAAACATGCAATTCGTCTTAATATGAAAGGAACACAGTCCAAAGTACATTTACACAGTTCGGAATGAGTCACTTTTGCGGTATAGTTTGTTAAATATGTTTATGGCATTCAAATGCCACGTATTTCAAACAAATAGGAAGATTTTCGCTTACATTACTATCCACAACGACAGTCTACTTATCACTGAATTGAAGAGTTATCTCCCATAGTATGAATACATTGATCATTCTCCTCCCTGTGATCCCATAACTATTCAAAACTGCCCAATCAAAAGGCAGCCCCAATCAATAAGCCGTAATTACCCAAGCGTTCACATACAATTGTGCATTTGGAATTATCATGATTATAAAGAGATATATTGATAGATATTCAATTTTAATTGGTGGTACCTGATAGGTTTGACAATCTATCACCGAAAAACTTTCTAATAACTCTATTCAAAGTTGCCAGGTCATGTGTCCGCTCAAAATGCAAATGAGTACTTCCTTTTGTATCTGTTTGAAGAGAATTTTTTTGACATCCCTTAAGTAGTAAATTTCGTCAGTTTGTCCCTTTTTATAAATCACCGATGGTGGCATTATTAGTTCTATTAGTAATGTTATTTTTTGAAGTTACATTTACGGTGATGGACCCATGCCTGCCTTAGGCTACGATTTTGGTTGTGCATAAAATTGTTCTCTTTCATACTCTATGTTAGTATACTGCTTGGTTTACACATGACAGCATTTTTCATTTCTTTTTCGTTGGTATTACTTTACTGTGTCTGTTTATGTGTAATTGTATTTCATACTGGTCAATAAACATTATCATTATTATTCAATAAAGGCATCGCTTAGTGTTTCACATGATGTGTTGCAGTTTAAGCATGCTGTTTCTGTTTTTATACCCATGTCTACCATTTTGTGTTGGTAGCTATTCGACTATGAAGCATTTTGAATTGAACATACTTAATATACATACTAACTGGTATTTTCTGAGGATTTTTAAATGCGTTAAAACCCGTTATAAAACCATTAAATTCCTTCATTTAATTCCTGCGCCCACTTCCTTTGAATATCTGCTAACATTTTAGTGTTATGTTCCATTACATATTCATAAGTGGTTAAGCAACCCTTTATGGATAAACCCATGATTGATAACAGGATGGGAATATTCGGATCTAAGTCTTTTGTACTTTCCAGAATGTTCCTATGTGTTGTTTTTTACAAGTGATTACTTTTTAAACCTTTTGAGTGCAGTTCCGCTACAGACAGTATGTGGCCTTGATCATTCATCACATCTTTGAAGGATTAACCTGATGGCATGTAACGTACAAATGGGTAGATGTCCAACAGGTAACTAGGCATGTAAATAACATTGATGATGATCATCATCATCCTCATCGTAAATAATAATAATAATAATAATAATAATAATAATAATAATAATAATAATAATAATAGTAATAATGATAATAATAATAATAATAATAATAATAATAATAATAATAATAATAATAATAATAATAGTAATAATAATAATAATAATAATAATAATAAGGATAATAATAATAAAAATAATAATAATAGTAATAATAATAATAATAACAACAACAACAACTACAATAATAATGTGTATGCAGTTTTCTAATAAAGTCCTTTCTTGGTCCAAGTTTGTGTATTTGATATTTTCTGGTACTTGCTTTATATGTTTGATTTCTACTACGGAAAATACAAAAACTTATAAACACATATACCGCTATTACAGTTAAGGGTCGGGATATCCTTGGATTTGGTATTATACTAAGCACTGCGGTTATCATAAACCATACTTGATAGTATCAATAGAACACATGTCGCTTATCAATCCGTAATCAAAACACACAAACACCGTGAGCATTGATTATTATGATTAATCCCACCCACTCCCCCATTCCCTCAAGTGGGGAAGGGTGGGGTCGGGTTTCGCAGAGCGTGACGGCGGGAGGGTGGTCAGTGGTGACCCTGGCAAGATGGCATCTTTACCTGCTGGGATGTTTATTTAAGTTATGGTAAACAAATTAATATGACACGGCAGATTAGTGTCTGAGGGGCCCACGGGGGGCGCTACACAATGTGTGGCATCGTGGAATTAATTACAAGGGCGCTCCAGTTAATTGACTTTTGAGTGCTTGACAGTCGCTAAAACACTAAACATTACCAAGTAGCATAGTATCACAATATTACGTATACATTCTCCTAACACTTTGACTGACCACCCAAAGCCTGGTCTAACACATTTGATTCCAGCCCAGTGTTAGCATAAAGAGGCATCTTTTATTGGCAGATTTCAAGGGTGCGTTGTTTTTTTTCAAAATGAAACTTAACATATATATATATATATATATATATATATATATATATATATATATATATATATATATATATATATATATATATATATATATATATATATATGTGTGTGTGTGTGTGTGTGTGTGTGTGTGTGTGTGTGTGTGTGAGTGTGTGTGTATGTATGTATGTATGTATGTATGTATGTATGTATGTATGTTTGACTTACAATTCCCTCAATTATAGAGAGGCACATCCGTGCATGCATCAAAGGTACCTCTGCATGCATTTGAAAGTCAAAAGCAGAATCCTGAACTTAAATACAATGTATTTATGTAGTTCTCAGTAGCCGTTTTAGTGTGTAATCACAGCGATGGAACTCTGGAATGGTGTTTAGGATTTTCCCAGTAGCCATAAAGAAAGATAAAGTATATAGCTCTGAGAACTAAAACTTCAGTTCTAAGAATCCTTCGTACCGTATTGAGCGGGTGTGATGTCCTATAGATCAGTTGGTGTGGCTATTATGCAGCCATCTGCGCGCTTGTGGGTTCAGAGTGTTGGTTTGACGAGTGTAAAGTGTGTAGTGACTCACAGTCTAAACACACTGCCACTGGTGATAATGGTGACAAATGCTGGCCAGGGCCAGAGCCACGTTCTCCCTGCTATCGTCTTACACGGCGTAGAGCAGTGCTGAAGCCTGATCTCTAACCTATCTACATATACTTCATGCTATACGAAATCAGCACCATCATTACAGCACTTCATCTTCATCATCATCATCATCATCAACATCACTATCATCATCAACATCTTATCATCATCATCATCATCATTACACCATTCGTCATTGTCATCTTCATCCTCATCCTCGCCATCATCATCATCATCATCATCATCATCATTACACCATTCGTCATTACCATAGTCATCATCATCATCATCATAATTACACCATTCGACATTGCCATAATCATCATCATCATCAGCAGCAGCATCATCATAATTACACTATTCTTCATTGCCATAGTCATCATCATCTTCATCACCATCATCATTATCATCATCAACAATAACAACAACAACAATATTACCTACGTTATCATCTTCACCATCACCATCCTCGTCATATCATCACCATTAACAAAACAGAATCTTCATAATCCTAACCAATAACATAAGAGGTAGTAGTAGTAGTAGTAGTAGTAGTAGTGTCATCACATCCCAACACACATTGCTATCACGAAAAGCATTATCGGCATCATGATAGCACCATACCCACTGTCGCCATCGTTGCCACTGTCGTCTGCGTCGTTGTTGACATCAACGTCAACTTGAGACCACCAGTAATAATCATAATCACCACCAACAACAACAACTGCAACAACAACAACAAAGACAAACAACAAATAATAATAAAAAAAATTGTTTTATTATCATTATCATCATCAACGATAGCAATAGCGACAACAGCAGCTGTATAACCATCAACACCATCATCTCCATCATCATCATTATCGTCATCATCATCATAACCACGTCATTCATTGGCCAATAGCCCACTCAAATGCCGACGCAGTATCAATGCTGGCGCATTTAACCTGCATCATTGAGCTACTTTCTCGCTCTCTAGCGACGACAGGCTAGTGGTTTCACCCGTAAGACCGTATAGGTTTCGCTTGAATAAACTATCAATCTTGACTGGAATTAAATGGGTCTTGCTGTTCGCGCACAATTGCGGCTCACAGCAACAGGTTCCTCGGCACGCTCTGCCGGGGTATTAAAGAAAGAACATGACAAAAAACCCTCACGCAGCTCATTGATAATTTAACCTTAAGATTCACGTCAACACTTTCACGACTAGGATTTCTCTGACAACCTTTTCGTCTCCCTCGCGGGCACTGAACCCTCCTGAGCGGAGGACGTAATTATGGCTAGGATAAGGTAACCCTAGATTCTCCGTGTTCGGGTTCAGCGCATGCGTCACGCAATCACAGAGACACCTCGCAGCCTGCGCATAATTAGCATAGGGAAAACCTCCCAGATACCAACACCCTAAGACCGGAGAAAACGAGTTGACAATAGGAGATGTTCATGTCTTAAGGGGTTTTAAAAATAGGAGGAGTTTAGACGTGGATATTGTACTCACTATACCAGGTCTCAAATTTGAGAGGGTTATCACCATAAATAAAAAAGAAATGGGACTTAGATATCCGACTCGTACTCACTATAACAGTTGCTCATATCTTGGAGTTGTTCTTATCTGAAAGAGTACCCAAAATAAATTAGGATGATAATGGGCTTAGATATAGTGCTCACCATTACAAGAGCTCACATTTGGGAACAGTTCCCATATGAGAGGAAGGAAAGCATGTATATTACCAAAAGTTGATAAACATATATTGTTGCAATCAGTCTAAATGGCAATGACTTGTATATTGTAATTAGGACTTTGGGCTTTACAATTGAGAATGTAATGTATTTGAAGGATTTTGAATATGTTAGACTTTGAGGTTGTTAGGTGGTTTGGAAATTGATAAGTTTTTAAGTATGACTGAACCATTTCACTTTGGTTTATTGATTTGGGGTAACCTATCAGGGTTTTTATTTTTACTCTTTTTCTATCAAAACAACATATAAACATATTTATAACCAATAGTAATTACAGCTATCATGTAAGGTTTGACTCCTTGGAGGTTGTGGGAGGTTTCTGAGAGGAATTTCACAATTCATTACGAAGAAACGATACATGTATATCGCGTTCACTATAATGGGTGTTAAAACTCACAACTCGGAGGTATGCAGATTGAGTTCCAAGCATGTCTCTATCGATAGAAAGGGGGAAGAATATGTATCACTACACGATTCTCTTATCTGCGCAGTTAGGAAGAATGCTAGCCTGGTGAGCCATCCTAAAATATCCAACACATCTCCCTTCGATGTACAAGTTATATTCAAAATACCCCTATTAGAATTAATTATTGTAACGGTGTGGAAATAATGTCACCATTGTGTAATTTGAATTTCGATTTTGATTGTGTGTCTCCAATGACCCTACCAGAAGTATGTTAAATGTACATTCATGAATACATGCATGTGTATGACTCAATGTGTCTCTTTCAACTTCCTATAGTGGGTGAGCTATTACATTTTCGATTAGTAGTAGTAGTAGTAGTAGTAGTAGTAGTAGTAGTAGTAGTAGTAGTAGCACTGTGGTCACAACTGTCAGAAATAAGAAAGAGTCGAAGTGAATGACAGACTGAATTCTACGGAATTTGGAATTTCGATTTTCGTCACATGTTCTGCCACTATGCGGCAAGGTCGTGCCCAGCCAGTTGTCAGCGGTAGAGGAAACCGGAGTGCCAGATGAAAACCTCGCCTAATCCCAAGTCACTGGCAACTTTCTCGCACACCCTGGCAGAGATTCGATCCCGAGCAGTCGTGAGGACACAGCTGTTAGTGGCAACACCTTAGACCACTCGACCATCAGGGCAGGCCCCTAGTTTCAAGGCTATGTCTAGGGTAGGGATGTAGCCCAGTGTAGGGTCGTAAGTGAGTGAGTGGCGGCTCTCGGCATGTGCAACAACAACAATAGGCAATCTGCTGGGCAGCTTAGCAGCAGCAGCAGCAGCAGCAGCAGCGCCTGATGGATGCGGGCAAGATGGCGGAAGCCAAACAGGTTCAGCTCCGCAACTGTGCAAAACTCGCACCAACATTCTCTTCAGCTGTGCGCCAGGCTTGGCTTCCTCTTCCTATACGGCACATCCTCTCTACCCCTCCCTCTCTCTCTCTCCCTCTCCCGGCATTGGCTGCATATTGTGTGAAATAAACACGACAGGCATGTCCGTCACTTTGATTGTCCGACGACACCACAGCGGTTCCTGGGCGCACGTTTTTTTCTTAGATGGAAATCACCACAGTGAACTTGATTGCAGCTGACTCTTGCTCCAGTGAGAACGAGATTCTCTCGAGAGAATGGCCGAAGACAACAACTAACAGCAACAACAAATGATTGCTCCATCAATATTGTCACACAACAGCATGACAATCCTTCAAATCAGCAGCATCTTTTCTTAAAGGATTTATATAGACCTGGCAAAATTGAAATATTTCAAAGAAAAAAAAATCTTAAGAAAATAAATACACTGGTTTCGATTGATAAGATCCTTCCATAAGTTCCTTTTTTAAAAGCGTTCTAAATACCAACTATAAATCAAGCAACGTTCTTCGACTGGATGTGACTGATTGATAACTGGATGTGCTCAGTCGTCAGTGTGACCAATAATTAGCAAACAGGTACTGTAAATCACTTAAATATGGTGTGAACAGTATACAGCGTAATAACGGTACTGCCCTGGATAGCGTGATCTAAGTATAGCGGTGAACGGGAACAGCAGCAGCAAGTTCAATTAAAAATTTAATAAAGACAGGGATTTTACAATAGCGCATATGGGCAGAGCGCTATTATCGCTATATTATTGTTCCCGCTATACTTAAGTGATTTACAGTTTATCATATGATAGTGCCATATAACTGTTCCCGCTTCCCTCATTCTACTCTCAGAGTAAGAGCAGACACTTGGCGGGTGTTTGTCAAGAGGGAGTCAGGATCTATGTTGACTAATGGTTTGGTACTGTTTGCGGAATGACGAAGGCTTCTAGTGTGTGTGTGTGCGTGTGATTACCATTCCTCTTTCACTATGTCATTGTGTGGTGTGAGTGTGTGATTACAATTCCTCTTTCACTATGTCATTGTGTGGTGTGAGTGTGTGATTACAATTCCTCTTACACTATGTCATTGTGTGGTGTGAGTGTGTGATTACAATTCCTCTTACACTATGTCATTGTGTGGTGTGAGTGTGTGATTACCATTCCTCTTTCACTATGTCATTGTGTGGTGTGAGTGTGTGATTACAATTCCTCTTTCACTATGTCATTGTGTGGTGTGAGTGTGTGATTACCATTCCTCTTTCACTATGTCATTGTGTGGTGTGAGTGTGTGATTACAATTCCTCTTACACTATGTCATTGTGTGGTGTGAGTGTGTGATTACCATTCCTCTTTCACTATGTCATTGTGTGGTGTGAGTGTGTGATTACAATTCCTCTTTCACTATGTCATTGTGTGGTGTGAGTGTGTGATTACCATTCCTCTTTCACTATGTCATTGTGTGGTGTGAGTGTGTGATTACAATTCCTCTTACACTATGTCATTGTGTGGTGTGAGTGTGTGATTACATTTCTTCTTTCACTATGTCGTTGTGTGGTGTGTGAGTGTGATTTCCATTCTTCTTTCACTATGTCATTTTCTTTCTGATTGATTTAAGTGAGTGTACTCTATACTTCTTATAGGAGTTGTATGAGTATGATATTGCGAACCTCAATTTGCCTGACATTATGTATTTACAATCATGCATGAAGATTAGTAAGGACTATCAGTTATGGTCATTTTGATAATATTGACTACGTTGGGGACCGTGTTGGTACTGCCCACATGAATCATAAGACATGAACAATTTCTGTCATTTCTGTCATTTCTGTCTCATGTTGGAAGCCATATATACACTGACAGTTGACTAATTGAAATCCACAGAGACCAATAGGTTGGGATTGGCGCTTTCCACATGTATGAATGTATGGGGCCCATATCGTATTCTTGTGACACGTGTCAAAAACTTGCCCATCAAGCACCCCATAGTGGGGAGTGGCTGTGGGGATCCCCCACCAGCCCCTTACCCCTTCCAGCAGACACAGCAGCACGTGCAGGGTAAGTGAGACGCCCCCTATTGGGGAATAATTGAGAAACGACTGATCAATGCTCTGATAAGCTTCTGAGCTGGAAGCGGTATTGACCGTATGAGAAGATGATGATGACGAAGAAGACTAAAACTAAAAATTCAAGTAACAATAATGATAATAATAATTATTATAATAATAATAATAATAATTATAATAATAATAATAACAATGATAATAATAATAGAAATAATAGATAATAAGAATAATAATGATAATAATAGTAATAATGCTAATAATAATAATAATAATAATAATAATAATTATAATGATAATAATAATAATAATAATAATAGCAATAAGAAGAAGAATTGAAAATAATGATAATGATAATAATAATTATGATAATAATAATGATGATAATATACCAATAATAATAATAATAAAAATAATGATAATAATAATGATCATGATAACAATTATGATAATAATGATAATGCTAGTTATAATAATAATAATAATAATAATAATAATAATAATAATAATAATAGTCATAATTGGAGCTGCAACAGAGACGACAACAATACTCCCCATAATACTTATGCTAATAATGCTTATGATAACGATAACAATGATGATGATGATGAGGGTGATGATGATGATGATGATGGTATCTATATAAAAGTCTCACCTAGTATGGAAATAATGGAAACATGTCATTTGAAACATACACATATAGAAAATATTGGTCACTCTATACACATCGAGTTTTATTAAAAAGGAATGTTGTTGTTACCATACAATTGAGATCAGGTCATATCTAAAGACACCGTTAAACACATTTTTGCAGGTCGTTCGAATGGCTATTGAATAAAGGTTCCTACGATACTATAGCGAGCCAGGACGCATGATATGATTCAATTATATCTTTCCAGGCCAGGCGTCTAATTCGGCAAAACTACTCAGGAAAAGTCAGTTCCGCAACAAAATTCGTTTAGGCATAAGACCATAGCTTTTGAAAGGTGAGAAAATTGGTCTGATATATTTGAAGCTTTCGAATATAATATATTCTTTCTGCATTGCAAAACAGTTCTTCAGCAGCATAAGTTGCAACATGACCGGGCATGCTGTATTTGAAACTAATTTATTCACACTTAAAGACTCTTTAAGGTGCATTGACAGTTGTTTTATCTTACTGCAAAAATCAAATCTAAAGTATCATAAGGGCTGTTCCATTTAAAAGTGTGGGGGGGGAGGAACGGAAGATTTTTTTAGGGGGGGGGGTCGAACTTTGAATTATTTTACCAAAGAGAGAGAGAGATAAATAGATAGATAGATATACATATATATATACAAATAAATTATATAATTTTGTTGGAATAATCATATGGACAAATATAAATATATATATATATATATATATATATATATATATATATATATATATATATATATATATATATATATATATATATATATATATATATATATGCATATGTATATGTACATATACATATACATATATATGAAACTTTTAGTATAAAAATCCTGCAGCTACTACGGCGGTCGGAATCGAACCCGCAACTCTTGGATCGTCACGTTTATGGTGTCTACTACTTGCGCTATTTTCGCTGTTTCCCGGTAGCGTCCCGAGGTTTCATGCCGACATTTCTTGACGCTAACACCCGATCTTGACACTCTATTAGGGGGGGGGGGGGTGGAAGAGAGGATTTTTATGGCTCGGGGGGGGGGGGCGAATTCTGAATTGCTTTACCCCCCTCCCCCCTGAATTCTGGAAGGGGGGGGGTGCCGAATTTTTAATTAGCTTCCGTTCCTCCCCCCCCCCCCCCCCCCCCACACTTTTAAATGGAACGGCCCTAAGACGTTTAGTGGTTCATTAGAAATCGCAAGGTATTGTAGGAGTTCTAAATTTCAGAATAATGAAATAAACAGTTTACGTTTCTGATATTGCACAGTTGCACAGAGAAATACTTTGTCCAAAAGAAATTATCAAAGGCTTATAAGACATACAATGGCTTCGGGTCTTGTAAGAACATTCAACAATAGATAAATATTTTTTAAACGCACACACTCTGGAATATAGATTATGTTGTTTGTTTTCTATGTTGACACGATTGACGAGCCGGAGGGCCGGTCTCTTAAAACAGAAGCGGGAAAACTGCATGAATAAACGCACCGGTGGCAGCGTTTGATAACTTCTACCCCTAGCACTTCAACACGAGAAAAAGTGTTACACTCCAATATTCTCGGATCAAAAACAACATTCATTTGATATCTAAATCGCATCAGTTTCCATTGGAATTTCTCCCGTGTTTAGTTTCGTTGGGCAATATGCAGTTTCAGCTTCATTATATGTGGGAGATTAAAGGCGACTGTAATTCCACTGATAAGACACAATTCCTCTTATCTTTTATCTCCATCGGAAAGTTGGGTTGCGGTGGATTATGCAGGGTGCGGGGCTACTGTGCGTTCATGACGACCCTAAGACTTGATTAGTGGAGATGCCAGTAATCACGAGCTTATTCTGTTTTAAATGGTTTCCAGATAGGAGCACATACCGTGCGATGGTTCGCGTCTGATAATGAGAAGTGTATGTATCCATTATAATGACATTATCTTTTACAATGGTGCGAAGTGGTTAATGCGACATGACGACGAAGGGGACTAGAGTAAATATTGATAAGATTAAGCCCTGGCTACTTATTCCCGTTGACCTGTGAGACAGGCTTTGCGACTTATCTAGCCGACGGGCCGAGTGGGAAATCCAATACATTTGAGACAAATAGTCAACAGCTTTATTGTCACAGATTGTCGTCAGCCTCAAATGAAAGTGATCCAAGATCCATTATAGCATATACAGCGGCTTTAATCAATGCATAAACGTAGGGGAACCGAGCAATTGCATTAGGACGTTTATTTCTATACTCTTTCTATTGTATGCAAGCTTAAGAGCATACATGAAGGGATTCTTGCCCACCCTTACAGGTAGGTGGGCTTGGTCACTGTATAAACGTAGGCTATTGTAAGAAGCTTTATATAGATACCAAGTAGACATCCTTCCATATCGAGGCAAAATCCTGACTAGCCAGTTGCTAGTGGTGGAGGAAACCATAATACATTCAGGAAGCCACCGGCCAATCCGGAGAGATTGGCAACTTGCAACTGAAATTATACATGGATTTTCAAACAAGAAACCTTTTTTTTAATGCTTACATACTTCCTCACTTTGATTACTGCAATACTACATGGGGCCATTCTAGTTCTGAAATCCAGACAAGAATGCTCAAGCTCCAGAAAAAATCTGCAAGATATATACTTGATGCGGATTACTCTTATCCAAGCAGAGGTCTCTTTAAAACACTAAAATGGTTACCTTTCATTAACAGTGTTCAATTCAATACTGCTATCTTAATGTATAAACCTGTCAATGGACAGAGCCCAATGTACCTGAAAAATATGTTTCAGTTCTGCTCAGATCAACATAGTCACCTTACAAGATCAATTACATCACTAAGTTTGGTTCCTCCGCCGATCAAAATCCAGCTATTTAAACACTCGTTCACTTACCAAGGCATACGAATATGTAATTCCTTATCGTTAAATATGAAAATGGCACCATCTCTCTCAACATTCAAGAGACTTTACCTAGAGGAACAATTTTCAACTCTGTGGCCCGAAGCATGACAAGTATAATCCTTGAATCGGAGGGCCACAGCGAAAATCAAATCCTGTATTTGACTGTGTCACCCTTGTGAAATAAAGATTATTATTATTATTATTATTATTATTATTATTATTATCATCATCATCATCATCATTATTATTATTATTATTATTATTATTATTATTATTATTATTATTATTATTATTATTATTATTATTATGCTATGAGGCGTGTTGGAACCTGGCCTACGGCAATGGTACGGAATACAGATTGCCAATGGTATTGGTTTAGATCACTTGTTGCCAGTAGTGGCTTGGGTTGAGATGTTGGTGTTTCCTAGATAAATCAGGTTTATTACACCAATAAGAACTGGCTAGTCACAATTAGACCTCAAGATAGCCGAAAAAGTGATGATAAATGAAACTCCGTCCCGTTCCTCCAAAATGACGCGTTAGACATAACTCGAGTAAAGTGTGCAGTGGTTGCTTTTTGTTGATTGGCATTCCTTTGGGAGGGGTGGAGGACTTATTGAGGGTGTCAGCATATAACGAACCACTCCCCTGGCACAGTCCTGCCTGGGGATTGGGGAGCCTCGCCCGCGCACTGCCGCCCGCCCGCCCGCCCCGGGGTGCGGCTCGTTAGAAAGACTTGACACCTGCCACTCCCAACCTATACGTCACGGTCGGGATGACGCGTGCGGAAAATAATGGTAACTACGCAATGTTTCAAGAAATGTATGACTGAAATCTGTTGTTCCTTGGGTTTAACTGTCTTCATTTTTCTTAGCCGTGCTTATGAAATTACCGATGTAAATGAGTGCCTTTGAAAGATTTCGGGCTCATCATGCGCGAGGGTGAAGGGACGAGGTGAATAGTGGGTGAAAGAAGACGTTTGAGGGGTTTGTGGCGCACCCTGCCGCGAGGGTGAAGGGTAGGGGGTCGGTAAAAGAAGAACATTTGGGGGGATTGTGGCGGACACGGCCGCTTGGATAAAGGGGTTGGGGGAAAGATGGATGGTGCAGGGGGGTGGGGGTTGTAAAGGAAGAATGTTCAAGGGGTTTGTGGTGCACCCTGCCACAAGTGTCAAAGGGTTATGGAGGGTAAAATAAGGAGGTTTTAGGGGTTTGTGGCGCACCCTGCCGTGAGGGTGAAGGGGCGGGGAGGGTAAAAGAAGAAGGTTTGAGGGGCTTGTGGCGCATATGTGTAGCGCTTATTTGAGGTGCTTTTTCTCTGCGTTCGGCGGTCCGGATTGGCGGCTAGGGTTTCAGCTGGCAAAGCTGGAGTTGTTTAGATTGTAAACACAGAGCTGTGTGATGTATGGAGTCGCTGACAGCGAGATGAACAGTAATTACCAGCCCCCATCCGCCAGATGTGGCCGACGACTCACTACCAACCACCAACACCTACACAACACCAGGGACAACACGGCCACCAACACAACACCGAGACTAACACCAACACAACACCGAGACTAACACCAACACCACCACCACCACACCAACACAACACCCACACAACACCAGGGATAACACGACCACCAACACAACACCAAACCACAAACACAACATCAGGACTAATACCAACACAACCACACCGCCAACACCAACACAACACCGAGACTAACACCAACACCAGCACACCAACACAACACCAACACAACACCAGGGATAACACGACCACCAACACAACACCAGGGACAACACGATCACCAACACAACACCGAGACTAACACCAACACTACAACACCACCACCACACCACCAACACCAACACAACACCAGGTGTAACACTAACACAACCACACCACCAACACCAACACAACACCGAGACTAACACCAACACCAACACAACACCAGGTCTAACACTAACACAACCACACCACCAACACCAACACAACACCGAGACTAACACCAACACCAACACAACACCAGGTCTAACACCAACACCACCACCCCACCAAACCATCAACACAACACCAGAGATAGCACGACCACCAACGCAACACTAGAAATAACACCAATATCACCACACTTCCACACCACCAAATCACCAACACAACATCAGGATTAATTCAAAACCACCACACCAACATAATAACACCAGGTCTAACACCAACGCCATCACACCGCCACACCACAAACACAACACAATGACTAAGACCAACACCACCAAACCAGCCACACAATATCGGGACTAACACCCTCGCCAACAATAGGTGTGTAATTTATAATTGCATGTCATTGTATTGGACATGTGCCGGTTGACACATTGACACGCACCGAACGTGTGTTTACTACTGTGACGTCACTCGGCACGCGCAGCTGTTGGTGGCCAATCAAAAACTTTGTTATGTTGGGGACGCTTGATCGTCTGCTCGCCTCGACACGGATCAAGTCTCCAGGCCGACATTTGGTCTTCTCAACATTTGGTGGTTGAGTGTGAGAATACTGGTGTTGCTCATAGGGGTTTTGACAATGGTGTTTACGCTAGTCCGCCTGTCCAGGTTCACGAAATCCAAAGAGTTAAATCTACAGCTAAAATTGTGGACAAGCCTTCCGATGGCAGGAGTGTTTCAGACAATGATAATTCAGTCCTTATATCTGAGAATCAATTAATAGAACTGGAGGTAAATACTGGTTTCAGTGGTGATTCTTGCTTAGATGACTCAACCAACCACGGCTCAGGTACTTCTCGGGGAAAGATAGTCATCCCTAGTTATTTTCCCAAACTGATGGATAAGTTTAAACCTAATCAACCCAGCGGCAGTATAGACACTAGCCAGTTTAATACATATATGATGGGTATATACAATAGGGTGTGTGCAACTGGCAGATACAATCATGAGATAGCAAATATTCCAATCCCCAGTGGGTTGCACATGGATGCATGGAAGTTATATTTAGAGGGCTATGAGGATGGTGGAATCGTGAAGTTTTTAGAGTATGGCTGGCCCAGTAATTTCAATCATGCGTCTCCTTTGTTGTCCACCTTTCGAAATCACAAATCAGGCATGGATTTTGGCTCTCATATCGAAACTTACATTAAAACAGAGATGGACAAATTCGCAATTCTTGGCCCTTTCAGTGCGCCGCCAACAATTCCACTTCACCTTTCCCCTCTCATGACACGGCCTAAGAAGGGAAGCGAATTGCGCAGAGTGGTTGTGGATCTCTCATGGCCACATGGTATGTCCATCAATGACGGGATTCCATCGAATGAATACTTGGGTGAGCCTGTGAGTCTGAGACTACCTTCAGTAGATTACATGGCGGACCCGGTGCGCAACCTGGGACGTGGTTGCTACATGTATAAGTTGGATCTGTCCCGCGGATACAGGCAGCTACGCCTGGATCCGCTTGACTGGCCGCTCATGTCCATAGAACATGCTGGTAGTTACTATATGGATGTTTGTCCGCCCTTTGGGTTGCGCACCGCTGCTCTCATGATGGAGAGGACGACAATGGCCGTCTCTTATATTCACGGGCTGTATGGGTATAAGACAAAACCTTATATAGACGATTTTGGTGGTGTTGAGACGGAATACCATGATGCATGTGATGGATTGTTGACTCTCCAACAAATATTAAATACAGTGGGTTTAGAGGAGGCGCCACATAAAACATGTTTCCCCTCCACTGAAATGGTGTGGCTAGGCATAAATGTCAATTCGGAAGATATGACATTGTCCATACCTTCAGATAAACTCAGGGAGGTTCAGGCAGTGGTGCGCAGCTGGGACGGCAAAATCATAGCCAATCGTAGACAGGTACAGTCACTGATGGGCCTGCTCACCTTTGTGGCGAGCGTGGCTCCACCTGTACGAATATACACTAACCGTGTTCTTAATTTTCTACGTTCTATGCCCAAGGATGGTTACGTGACCGTGACACATGAGATGAGAGAGGACCTTGCTTTTTTCCAGCAGCTGATGCCCAAATTTAATGGCATAACGCTGATGGATAAAACCTTGGTGCCCCCAGATGAGCAGTTAGAGCTAGATTCCTGCCTCACTGGGTGTGGCGGCCTATGCGGGCAATACTACTACTCATGTGCCTATCCTTCGAGCATCCTAGGTGCAGCGCATCCAATAGCTCACTTAGAGATGCTTAATGTAGTGGTGGCGTTGCGCATGTGGGCTCCTCTATGGGAAGGTCACAAAATACAGATTTATTGTGACAATATGAATACTTGTATAGCTTTGCAAACTGGACGGTCGAAAGACACATTCATGCAGGCTTGTGTGCGGTCGGTGTTTGTGCTGTCGGTCAGCCATGACATTGAAATACTGGTGTGCCATAGACCGGGGGTGTCATTGATGGCAGCGGATGCACTGTCTAGGTTGCACACTTCTGACAGGTTCCATGCAATACTAGAGGAGTTGGGTTGTCTTGAGGGTAAAACAAGATTGGAGGTGCATGAGGGTATGTTTGTCATTTCCGACTGAATTAGTATGTTAAGTTAATGATATCGGTTTTGCAATGTGCAAGCCAGTTTACTGTTGAGCTATGTAAGATTTCTGTATCACTGCTTTAAATTTGATTTTCTCTTGTTTCTTACAGGTTCTGTCATGACTATTCAGAGTTTGATAAATAAGGCAGGTATTAGACGTAAGGCATACTTGAGGCCTGGTTCTAGGCTAAATATTCTTAGGCACTTTAAGATTTTCTTATATTTTTGTGCACATTTTAAGTTGCATGATGCTTGCTTATCTGCAGATATTCTTTGTGCTTTTATAGAGTTCTTGGTTCCTTGTTACAAAAGCCCTGCGACTGTAAAAAATGTAATTTCTAGTATTTCCACAGTCTTTTCTTGGCTGGAAAGGGATCGGGCAGCTTTTCGGCATGCTAAATTAGCTCGAATGTTTCGTGCGCTCGACAATACATTGCGTTATTTCCCTCGGAAACCTTATGTGCTCACACTAAATGATCTGCATCTTTTGTCGGCAGGTGCAGGGGTGTTGAGGGAGAATGCAGTAATGTTTAGATGTTTCATGTTATTGTTATTCTTTACAATGGTGAGGATTTCCTCATTGCTACCGCGTTCCGCTGGGTCTTTTGATCCTACCAGAAATTTGAATTTGGGGGATATAGCATTTACAAGTGAGGGACTTTCAGTCGCTATCAAATGGTCAAAGAGCCATCAATCTGCTTCTTCTGCATTTAGGTTGCCCATTAAATACAATGCCTGTACTGATATTTGCCCAGTGAGAGCCGTACACAATTATTTGCGCTCAAGACCTGGGGGAATTCGACCTGGGCCATTTTTTTGGTACCATTCTGCCAGGGGGGTTGATTTGCCATTGACAATCACAGTGGCCAATTCATTACTCAGACTTGTCTTGCACTCTGACCCTCGCCTCAGTGGGCGCATCTCCTTCCACACTTTCAGGAGAGGTGCCTGCACTGCCGCATTCTCTTCTGGCGCACCTGTGTCAGATCTGCGTCTTTTTGGCGGCTGGCGCAGTGATTCAATTTTTGATTACCTACACACTGAGCCTGCGAGGGTCAGGGTAGCAAGTAAGCTGGCCCTTTCTAACCCTTAATTCCTATGAAGGTTTGCCGCGGTAACAAATTTCTTTTACTTTCTTTAAACTTTTATATAAATTTCTTATTAATACTTTGCCGCTTTTAAAGTAATTTCTAACTATTACAAAAGAAACGCAATCAAATCTGCACCCCAAGGCAGATCGGGTGGTTATGATACATTCCACAGTCAACATTTTGTGGAAACTCATAAAAAACTGAGAGTGTACATAAGTTCTTATTTAAATGAATTACATTGTTGCATGTTTACTGCTCGGGATCACGGCCACTACAATCACTCTACTGCGATCTCTCTTACACAGGTGATCGGTGGCTTTGGTCTCGTGTTAGGCTTCCTGCATGACATTAGATAAGTATGTATATATAAGTTAATAAATGTTCAATCGGCACTTCCTGTGGTTTGTCTTATTACAATGGGTGTGTAATTTATAATTGCATGTCATTGTATTGGACATGTGCCGGTTGACACATTGACACGCACCGAACGTGTGTTTACTACTGTGACGTCACTCGGCACGCGCAGCTGTTGGTGGCCAATCAAAAACTTTGTTATGTTGGGGACGCTTGATCGTCTGCTCGCCTCGACACGGATCAAGTCTCCAGGCCGACATTTGGTCTTCTCATCATTTGAACACCCACCCGCCCTTCCCTCGTTGGCGGTACTTTCTACTTTCACAGCGCTAAATCCGCTTTTAAAGTAATTTCTAACTATTACAAAAGAAACGCAATCAAATCTGCACCCCAAGGCAGATCGGGTGGTTATGATACATTCCACAGTCAACATTTTGTGGAAACTCATAAAAAACTGAGAGTGTACATAAGTTCTTATTTAAATGAATTACATTGTTGCATGTTTACTGCTCGGGATCACGGCCACTACAATCACTCTACTGCGATCTCTCTTACACAGGTGATCGGTGGCTTTGGTCTCGTGTTAGGCTTCCTGCATGACATTAGATAAGTATGTATATATAAGTTAATAAATGTTCAATCGGCACTTCCTGTGGTTTGTCTTATTACAATGGCATTACAACACCACGACTAATACCTTTTTACCATCAGGTAAGTAGGATCAACAACACCACCAACACAATACCAAGACTAAAACCACCATTAATACCAAATAAACACAACACCAGGGCAACTCGTGTTGACTAGGTAAAATTATTACCGACTTTGGGTTAAGGTCATCTATCTATCTATTCCTGGAACTGCAGAATTAACAACATCCTAGCTTCCATCATCTGACCTACCCTTCCTTGTACTGTAGAATTAAAACCAGGAACCAAAATTCTACCCCAAGTGACTATGTTGTACTTCCCCGAACCGCAGAATGAACAACATCCTAACTTCCACCATCCTCTAACGTGCCCTACCTGGAACTGGCGAATAACAATCAGGACCCTTACTTCTAAACCAAGTGGCTAAGTTATACTTCCCTGAACTACAGATTGAACACTACGACCGGAACATTAACAATATTTATCATTGTATTGCATTTCACCACCTAGCGTATACCTTTCTGGACTGCAAGATTAACAATATCAGGACTCCAACTTCCACCTATCTCTATAACTTCCAAAAAGTGCAGAATTGATGCCAAAATAACCCTCACCCAAATTACAAATTCAACATAAACACGACCCTTACTTCAACTTTCTAGAACTGCACGATGAAAGAAATAGGTTGAAGTGAGTGTGGTGAGAAAATGGGGGCACAACGTGGGTGTATATTTCTTGCACATTTTGTGGATTCACTATCGATGTTGTTGGTGTGTTTGAGCTTTAGTATAGAATGTGTGTTGCAAATCAATCTCATTAACTCCGGGGAAGTGATTTTGTTTTAGATATACATAAAAACTTCTGCTAAGCTTCCTATATTCTTCTAATCTCATCGTAAGCTAAGCAACTTTATCTCTTTCTTTTAGTGTTTTTGGAATTGTAACGTGTTTTACAATACTAAATAAACAGTGATCAGTATTTTCTTGAGACTACACAAAGAAAGCGGTTTTTCTTTAGATTATGTTATGTTTTCCATTGCTTTCATTAAAAGATTTCATTTCAAATTCCTGTAGACATTGGATATTTTCGTTGATAGGTTTCGAAAAAGGTCGATTAATCTTTGATTCCAATGTCGCACCAGTGATGTTGTAAAAGTAAAAGTAAAACGATAGCTGCATCCATCCGTGATTGCCACCGCTGACGCTTTTCAGTACCTAGATGTTACACACCTAAGCCATGACACGGTTTCGATTTAGAGCTCATCATCATCATCATCATCATCATCATCATTCCGGTGGCCAACTTGTGCCTGATCCACGCCGTGGGCCCTCTGAATGAATAAGAAGCAGTTGTGAGAGAAGTTGACGATCGCCTGGCATTAAACAGGAAGACCAGCAACATCATTAGTTCGAATCAACCGTAGCAAAAATACAGCATGACTGATAGTCATAGTAATATTTAGTTCTATCTAGTAATATCTACGATATTTATCTATCTATCTATCTATCTATCTACATGCATCTACCAGTATCTATCTACATGTATCTATATATCTACATGTATCTGTCTATACCTATAACTATACATATATATATATATATATATATATATATATATATATATATATATATATATATATATATATATATATATATATATATATATATATATATATATATACATGTATATATATATATATATATATATATATATATATATATATATATATATATATATATATATATATACATATATATATATATATATATATATATATATATACATATATATATATATATATATATATATATATATATATATATATATACATATATATATATATATATATATATATATATATATATATATATATATATATATATATATATATATATATATATATATATATATGTATATATATATAGTTATATATATATATATATATATCGTTATATATTAATATGAATATATATATATATATATATATATATATATATATATATATATATATATATATATATATATATATATATATAGCTATACATATGTAGCTATACATATATAGTTATATATAGTTATATTGTTATATAGTTGGCAGCAACTCCTATTCCGTCATGGCGCATTTCCCTGGGAGACAGCTCAGACATCTTGAACACTGATATTTGTGTCAAAGCCAACAATGGTAGAAAAGTTAAGTTATTGCCATTTCGCTAATAAAATACCAGTAACTGCCAATTATACAATCTGGTTGCAGCTTTGAAGTTGTGGCATCATAAACTATGTGTTATCAATGAAAACCACTTTTTTTAAAGTTTGCATTCCATTCGTAGATTAATTGATCTTTTAGGGCTATTGGTTTTCATGAAGATTTAATACTTAACGTGTGTGAGGAACGCCATGCTTTATATACGGCAATACATGTATTATCTTATTCGATTTTATTTTTATTGTATAGTTCTGTTCAACTCCCTCCATCCACTGATGACAAAAGCAATGTCTTCCCCTCACGCTCATGTCTCACTGGATACTGTTACTGGTCTTATAACAGGCCAACTGTCACCTTGGAAGCGTTCACGTAGGCAGCAATTGATGTGTAGGTCTTTGATACGTTTTCCTCTGCGCTTTTTGCTGGCGCGCACATGTCGCCAAAGCCTAGCAGTTCTTTTATGTGGAGATGTGTTTGTTTGGAGTGCAGCACAGCGGAACTAAATGCTCTTTGCCTCTGACTTTGACGCTCTAACAAGTCCGTCCTGGCCTCGGGCGACCGAAAAACTACTAATAACAATGTCCAAGTCATCTCCTACTCCCAAACAGTCCGTTACTCACCGTCTGGGGATATTGTAAACCCATTACCCATTACCAGTAGCGAGAGTTTAGTTTTGGTGTTTGGCAAGTGGCTTATGTTCACAAATTCAAGAAACGTCAAAGTTAGGTGTTATAAGCATATGTCATATACATGTATGTTCATGCATTTATGTATGTATGTATGTGCGCGTGTGTGTGTGTGTGTGTGTCTATGTATGTATGTATGTATGTATGTGTGTGCATGTGTATGTGTATGTGTGTGTTCATATCTATTACTTGTTAAAATTACCGATAAACGATACAGCATCTACAAGGTGTACAATGTATGTTGCAATCTTGTTTCCATTGGCCATCAAAACAATACAATTACATATTCTATTACATATTCTATTTGGCTTTACCCACTGCCATGATGTGGTAGATTGTGTGATTAGTGGTTCATCTGGAGCCTCCCAACTTCTTGCTTGTAATGTCTTCAGTTCTCTGTTTATGCCCTTAATTTCATCTAATTAAGTTAATCAATGTATGATATTAAGCGCTTTCCTTCCTACCTTATGTTTGTATTATGTTTATATTCTCTTGTGTCGTGTTGCAAATATGTATGTTTATGTACAAATTTTGTCCCGTATGTTGCAGTCAATAAAGTACAATACAAAACAAAGTAAGCGTAGAACGTTTGCAATCTACTGTGAATGTCTTGGGGGTAATTTATGAGGTTAATTTCTTGACTTTTTTCCTCCACCCTGCTTTCATTTGACAATTTCAGCCTATACAAGGTATATATTATGACATGCCATTTGCACAATTATTCCAAGATATGCTGAAACAAATCAAACGGCAATAGAGTACCAATGTGGCGGAGAAAGAGAACCAAGACTGAGAGATTGAGAGACAAGATATCGCAAAATAGGGGATCGTGCACACATATGCCCGTAGTAGTTGCCCATGTAGTTCATACAACTGTCACACTAGGAGGTTGACCATGAAGTATCCTCAACTGCACACACTAGCATACTGCAGTGCCACCTATCCACAAAGGATGGTACCTGAATCTGGTCAGTGAGGAAGGCTAAGT
>OZ012689.1:30322545-30327545 GCA_963942565.1 Maea johnstoni
TCTTGATACGAGTGCGTATTACAAAATCTCCGAAGGTAACATCAGTTTTTGCATTCAAATATGTTATCTTCTTGATACAAATACGTCTTGCAAATCCCCAAAGGACCATCAGTTTTTGAATTATGATATACTATCTTCTTGATACAGATACGTCTCGCAAATCCCCAAAGGACCATCAGTTTTTGAATTATAATATACTATCTTCTTGATACAGATACGTATCGCATATTCCGTTTGTAACGGTGTTTCCCATAGCCGAGAGGTATAGCGCAAAGTGCCGTTATTAGCCTGTGTAAAAGGGACGATGTTTGACGACCTCTCGAGGAGCGGTTGAAGGGAAGTTACTGCGAACATATTACCAGTCGGTATCACTCTAGCTAGGTATTTGATACTAGCTAAAACTCAATTAGGTTTACTGCGTCAGAGAAACTCTACAATACCAAAGTTATTGCCAATCACAATCCATCATTTCCAAAAAGCTGCGCAAGAGCAATTGGTGATTTTAATTTGTTAGTGGTGTTAAGGAACACACTTTAACATATATGTTTTGTTATATTGAGCCTTTATTCTTATTGGATCCTTCAGTCTTAATTCACTTATGATCATTTCATATGAGCTTTCTGCTTCTGATTCAACGTGTATGTAGTGTAGACTTCTTGAATTCCCCGCCCGACAAACATCTTCTGTGTGCGGTTTAATTAATTGGAATAACCTCTGATGGCAGTGTTTCTTTTGATGTGTCGGTGTGTCAGTCATGTTGTTTTCTTACGCCTAAGAACAACACTGCCGGCATACTACACTCCGCTCTCCGCAATGAGTTTACATAGCATGCCTGTACCGTTACCTAACATCGCATCAGTGCCGCTGCTCTCAAAACGACAACAACGACAGGCCCTCTCGTATGAAGTCTCGTGATTAAAACGAAATCAAAACCTCGCAGACTCTCGTCAATGAAGCCGTGGGTCCACGTGCGTGAGAGTGACTCCGCGAAGTAACGAGCTGACCAGCCTAAGTAAACAGTTAAGGTATTGACAAGGGGGCCTGAGCTCTCTCATCTCAGAGCGTCCCACGTTCCCTATCGGCTCAAATGAGCGTATTTATCCCTAAGTGACAATCTTGGAATATTTGAACAAACACGGCAAAGCACGCCTTAATTGGCTGCGGCAGATGCGCCTTGGAAGATCCGTGACAACTAAAGCAGATGTCAATAGATAGAATTAAGAAGTAGGCTAGATTGCTCCATTGATTGAATAAAACATTTCTATTGCATACATTTTGAATGATTTTTATAAATATTCTCTAATCGCTGCTTTTATATACATGTACTAAGTAAAGGTATATATTTTTTTAAATCTATTATTTATTGATATAAGAAACTAATATAAAAGATTTGCATTTTCGGTACACAAATATATTATCAGTTTTGTTCATTCAATAATTGCTTTATATTGTACATTTTGTAGGTGATCTACAGTCAATAATGTATATATAATGATATTCTTACCATTTATAAAATCAGATTCGTAGGTGTAGATCAGGGTCACCAAAAATATTGTAGTTGATCAAATCTCATTCCCCTGTCAAGCTAGTTTGAATGCAAATAGAATATTTTCTGAACATATTATTTACACATTTTAGAAAGGCTTGAGATGTTGATTCGTTACTATCCTCACGTACAGGTATCGCATTGATCACTCGGTGTTAATATTTATTCCAGAAGCTATCTGTGGCTACTCTAGAGTAGCATCTTTGTCTATATGATCCGAATACATGGATTATAGCTACTTCGCGCATGTTTGGTAAACAGTTTTAATTATTTTGTGCATCGTTCTTTGGTCTGCTCAATGTTGCTATACGTTCCCCGGAAAACCCCATTGCTGAAACATACTAGTACGTGATACATGTTAGTCGTCGGTTTTAGTTGATTTCTTCTTATTCTCGTTAATTGATTAATACACAGTGTGTTACTCATTGGAATTGTATTTAACTTCTCCCATCACCTAAGCCTATGTTGTTGTTTTGTTCTCTTAGTTTTTTTGTTTGTTTTTTTGTCTTTAATGAGGGCCTGCCCTGATGGCCGATTGGACGAAGCGTTGCCATTGACCTCCAGCTGTCTCTCACCGCTAAATCCTTTAGCGTTATGCTTTTGTTCAACCAAACATGTTTGAAACCTAACTTTACTTTCGAAGTTTCCCACAACGATGTTCGGACATGATAATCTTCTTTTCAGAAGTGAATTTGACCTTTACTTTGTATGATATATGCGCAATCGATTGCCTTTGTAAACCATTCAACATCGTTGACTGGTTAGTCCCGTGTGTAATATTGTATTGTATTATATGTTTTATTGACTGCACATTTCGTACAAAATCATATCAGTACAAAAATTATATAATGTCAACACAAAATAGAACCGAACAAAAATATAACTGAGTTATAGGACCTCAAAGTCGAACATTTTGTACAAAATAGGACAAAACAAAACAAAAATAGAACGAAAAACGTGGATTTAAGCAAGATTTGTGCAGATATATTGATATTGCAACAAGATCATCTGTTAACACAAATTTGTGATGCGACGACAGCTCATCATTAAGCAACACACATGTTCTGCAATATGGATTGGCTTTGTTTCACGATGTTTACCAATGGTTAGTATTCACATTTTTATCCGGAAAATCTTTACTTGTGTTTGACTTATCATTCTTTCCTTTTCATTTTTGGGGTTAACTTCTTGTATTATAACACCACTGGAAGTAGGTATTCGTTTAACGGTTAATACACGATTCTTTTCTTTAACAGCGAAATAAAATTCACAAAAACACCCTAATCTGCAGAACCAAAAAGGGTTATTAAACCCATACCCCACCCGCCCCTTTCCAATGGGATTGTAAAATCATAATCAATTAGGGCTTACAATGAATTACACGTTTTTTGCCTGAAGCACTTTTAAAACAGTTTGTGCTACTCAAATGTGATCAGAAGCTTGCAAAAGGGAATGATTCACCCCTTTCTCTTTCCCGAGTGTCACGTGAGCGAGATCTCTCACCAGGAGAGCTGACAGGAACATGTGGACGACTTCCTGCCCAGCCGCGGCCCGGGCTGGGAAAGCCATTGGCTGCCCGCACGCACCTGATCCTTGACAGAAAACCACATCAATTCTCAGCCCTGATACATACTAAATTACAGCAAGTGTTGAGCGCTGTATTTGCCTTGCGCTGCGCATACATCAGTGGGCTTGGATTAATCGCTTTGACCCGGGGGTCTTGTAAATAAACACATCCGTGGAAACGGCTGCTGCTGGGGGAAGGGTCTTGCTCTGTCCGGCCATGAGAAATAAAAGAGAGAAGTGGCAATAACCTAGCAAGGAAAAACTTTTCCGCAAAGGTTAGAGTATCTGCAAACAAACACAGCGACACACATACATACACACACACACAATGTGATCTTACTTAAATTATATTGTTTATATATATATATATATATATATATATATATATATATATATATATATATATATATATATATATTTATTTATATATATATATATATATATATATATATATATATATATATATATATATATATATATATATGTATGTATGTATGTTTATTGACAACGCGCAAAGGCGTCAAAGTACGATACATGATAGTATAATGAATAAATTGATCTCATATAGAGATGAAATTAGAAACACGTTAATACATAATATAGATGGGTTCAGAATTGAAGGGTATCTGCCCAACGTTTGTACCGCTATTTGATATACTGTTAAAGTAGTGAATTATAATAACATAACATATAAGGAGAAAGAAGAAAAATTAATATTATAGACATATATATATGCGTGATTTTTGTTTCTTTAAAATAACAGATTGTTCTACTTTGTGCAACTGCTCCAGTAGGATGGTAAGATTATCTGTTTTTTGTTGCGACTTGATAAAGCAATTATAGCTTATATTACATACTATAAGTGGGTTCAGATAGAGATTCTGCCCTTGGTTGTACCTCAAAGAAAATGTTTGCGTGCAGGCATGGTTACCAATTAGGGTTATTATCCTACCCCACTACGCTCATTTAACACATAGTAGTACATTTTATAGAAACACATTGCTATCACTTTGAGGAATTCTACTTGAGACTCATAGCATATATCTAAAGGTATCTTACCCATTAGAGTCTCAAAAACATCAGCATTTGGTTGGAATAGTGAGGCGTTATATACATACTCTATTCGTTCGATACCATCAAACAGTTCTGTTCTTAGTACATTTAATGCAGGACAGTGTAATAAAAGGTGTCTAGCATCTTCATTAGCGAAAGTATTGCAAAGCTCACAGTAGGTTCTATTGATTGGGTCCTTCCTATATTGATAACAATCTACTTTTAATCTACTGGCCCTGCAGACTATCTTGACCATGACCTCACATTGTTTCATTATGTTAGGTACAATGTCGGCAAGCTGCCACCATATCAATAGTCTCCCATTATCAGACGTGCTAGCTATTGTTTTGGTCTTGCTAAACAGGGATGATTTCATTGCCCAATCCTGCCTCTCTATTTCCCACGCTCGCCTCCAGACAATATCCTTCCACTGTCTTTTGTTGTAAAAACGAATACCATACATCATGTCCTTCATTTCGTTAAAAAGACCTAATAAATCAACTATCCTAATTATATCAAATATCGGGCTGGCAAATCTATTTTCACATGAGGTTTCTTTATCAGCTTCATATTGGTTAAGTTTCAACAAGAAAAGTTGCTTATATACCACATCGTCTGCTAGGATTGCTAGACCCCTTACAAATAGTGCTTTTTTTACATAGATAAAAATCTCCAGCCTTATCCATCCGAGTCCCACATAACTAGTCTCATTTGGAGATCTATATGGGAGTCGTTGGATACGACGACCGGCATACCTCTGGAATTCTTCCAGTAATCTAACATCGTTGTCATTAATAACCCAAAGCTCGCAGGAGAATGTAATTATCGGAACTAT
>OZ012689.1:30330045-30350045 GCA_963942565.1 Maea johnstoni
TTGTGCAGATGGTGTCGTAGCTGTGAGATGTGAACATTGACTTCCTAACGTACATTATTTGCCTCAATCCAAAGATTATCACATCCGGATAAGTTGTTTCCGTATTGGAGAAAATCCCCGTTTAGGAATAAATGAAACACTTGTTATAGATTTTCCGGGAGATTTTCCGGGAGATTTTCCAAGTGAAACTAGCCGGGGAATCTAGTTTCAGTCATTGACCGCCGATTCCAGTTTGAGATACAGATAGTGTCGTATTTAACCACCAGGGGCAGCACTACACGGAAATGACTGGCCTGCTTCCACACAGAATACCAGTGCCGTCACCCATCCGTGTGGCGTGGAATGTGATGGAGGTTTGTGCAATGGCGCCACCTATTGTACGAGGCTGACATTAATATTCTGGTTAGCATTTCTCTCTCATATCCCTCGGCTTTTCACAGATATCCGTTTGCCTATGAGGGTTCACCTCAATTGTCAGTTTCTATTTGGCTGCTCTAATCATTCAAGGCCTAAAAGGGGTGTAGTCTGAGTAATCAGAATGTTAATATCAACAACATGTATACTGTTCTTTTTTGGCAAAGTGGAATTTGATGTTAAGATCAAAATGGATTACCCAAAACAGGGACCTCCAATAGATTCTCTCTGCCCAAAATAATGGCATAAAAAGTGCTTGAGCTCAAGTTCTTACAATGCCAGTTTCTCAATACTATATATAGGCTGGCCTAGCTATCAGCCCATTTTCTAGGTCAAAGCTCACACATACATACATGCTTAGATGAATCAACATCCATGATAAAGATACAGCCTGAAACCTGGATTATTGGTTTATACTTTTTCCAAATAAGGAGGTTTTATATGCGGTAAGATTCCAATGACCACAGTGTCATCTATTCAAAAGATATGATTTTCTGAAACAGGTCAAGTAGAAAAAACATAGAATCAGTCATTCTACACAAGAAAATTACACAAAAGCGATCTTTAGAAATAAACTTTGATGAATAGACACATTTGTGGAGATAAGTGGTCTTCACCAAAAGATGAAAAATAATAACGAAAATTAGAAACATTTTGTCAGGGGCAATGTTGGTCTTCATAGTCAGGAGGTTCCTCATGCAAGTCCAATGTACATGTATTCCAATCTAAGGGATAACATCAGTATGCATCTTTATTTGCTCTTACAACATACATTTTTCCAGGCAGTTTTGGGTTCAATGAACCCCCTTGACAATTCAAAATGGTGATTTTTAGGCTAAAGATTGTCACTTTTCATAAGATTTTCTCAGAACTAATGAGGTAGATCTACCTCTCTGTTACCCCCCCCCCCCCCCTCTCATCTAGAATGAGCCCCTACACAGAAATTTTGGATTTGTCCCGACAGTCCCCGCCTGGTTAATGATTATCTTCATCACCTGGTGGGCTCCAATGCAGGTTCAACAATACATGTGTTAGTATCTAATACACAACTCAAATCAACAAACCTTTTTTTTTTTTGCTTTTATTATTTTAGAAACTCACCCATTGAAATATTGTACACATAATAGCACCAATATCATCATTGTAATTGAGGTAATTGGGCAAACGAAATGAACTGTTCTGTCCAGATCAGAGATCTCATCATCTCAGGCCTCTGGTCCATACAAAGTTCAATCATAATCAACAAACAAACAATCAGATGCTGTAGAGTGCCGAGGTTTAACCCAATAATGCTCGCTGCGGCCAAAACCAGCCTGACAATTTGGAAGAAATCTTTCAGCTTAAAGCATAATTGGCAAAATATTTGAAGGAGAAATGTTTATCAGAACATTACCAACAACTCTCCTTCAAATATTTTGTATAATCATTCCCAATTCAAAGGTTATCGTCAAAAGTATCTTCACTCCAGACAACAATTTCTAGAGGAACTCTTAAGTATTAATGGGTTAACATCTAATGCAACACTTCAGTCAATGAACCTTAGCGCTCACTACATTCCATAACATCATCCACTAGACTTAACTACAGTCTGAGCAACTTGCATACAAGAAAGTGAAGAACACAGATCACTGAGTCACAATGGCAATAAATGTGCCTGTAACTTTAATACTGATAACGGTACATTCTTTAGAAAAACTATACAAAATTCAATAAAAACATGTTTCCAATACAACACACACACAATGAAGAACTCCATAGGATAAAACTTCAAAGAACAAAACAGGGCACAAGAAGAGCAAAGCCCTTCTTACAATCCAAAATGAGGGACCCATCTTGAAAGTTATGTGTAAGCAAAAATTGGAACCCAAGGATGGAATCTTTTAGAATAGAACTTGATTAGGCATGGACCCTAGAGCATCGAACAGGCCCACATTAGTCTATGGCAGACACAGCTGAGTTGAGTTTTTGGCTGAAAATCACCAATGATACAAGATCAAAATTTTCATAATGAATCAGCCATCAAGTACTCATGGATGGACAGAGCTAGCATAGTATAAAAAGACAACAAAGGTACAAAGAGGCAAAGAAGTTCTAAAAAGAGGACTCTTGTAGTAGTAGTAGTAGTAGTAGTAGTAGTAGTAGTAGTAGTAGTAGTAGTAGTAGTAGTAGTAGTAGTAGTAGTAGTAGTAGTAGTAGTAGTAGTAGTAGCAACAGCAGCAGCAGCAGCAACAGTAGTAGTAGCTGTAGTAGTAATAGTAGTAGTAGTAGCTGTAGTAGTAGTAGTAGTAGTAGTAGAAGTAGTAGTAGTAGTAGTAGTAGTAGCTGTAGTAGTAGTAGTAGTAATAGCGAAGTTCACTGTGTCTGCAGATAGTAATATGCCCATTTCTCAATATGAAATGAGCAACAATGTGAGGTAGTGATTTGACTTTATCAATGGTTGGATACAAAAATGAAATAAAGTATGGTTAAATGATAGTAATTAGCTAAAATACCAAATATCTATCCTTTTCAATGAATCAAATTATTTTAGAATCAACTTATTCATGCCTGTTTCAAACAAAAACACCCTCACCACTTAGGTCATAGTTCTGTGACCAGAGCAATTTTGGAATATATTTGAAAGACAACTGTAAATAAAAACCCAAACCACAACTTTCCTTCAAATATTCTGTGACTTTATGCTTCATTCCTAACCCTTATCCTGCTAACCACAACAATTGTTGTGGTGTGCAGCAGTGCTTATAGGTTTCACAGCAGGATAAGGGCCAAGTTATTTTCATAAAAATAGTAATATCATAAAACACATAACAAGAACATTTCCAGGCATGAATGGGTTAAATAATACAAGTGTAATGCCTGTGGTGGCTTGAGTTTATCTGATTTCCATCTTTTTGATTTTTGATGTGATACTCTACGTATAGAAGTCTTATAATTCACTTCATTCATTCATTGATTCTGGTTTAATTCAGATTAGATCTTTGTGGGCACCACAATAATGTCTCAAATGATGTATTTATATACACACAAGTATGATACAATCCAGATAAGGTCACATGCAACATTATAATAGCAGCATGGATAAAGACTAGTCAATAACCTGATCATAAAATAGGTCCATAATTAGGGTTGCATACCGTTAACACGAAACGGTACGATACCGGTACTAGCGAAACGGTACCAGTGGTACCGGTATCGTTAACAGTGAAACGGTACCTCTGATCTCCATGGCCAGATCGGCTTTTATACAACATTCAGTCGCTAACAAGTGTGGTTCTATTCCTCAATTCTATGACAATTGTAGAATTGGGGAACAGAACCAACGATAGCGAGGAACATTGACGAAGCTAACCGACGCAAATGAGCGCCACCACACACTGCGAACGTGGGATGTTACATTGTTTCGTATTTCTCGCCGAATGCTATTCCAGACAGCGTGTCTGGAACTCTTCGCGCTGGAATCAGCACACGATACGTCATCGGATTAACGAAGCAACTTACTTAATTTGTTAAAACGAAGCGCTAATCAAAAAAGAAATGGTGCCTTTTACTACCGGTTCTCAATGAAACAGTAAAATACCTGTACTTTTCTAAATAAATCTCGGTTCCTATCCGTACCCGAGTACCGGTATGCAACCCTATCCATAATTATTCACAAAAATGCTGCAACTGCAAAACAATAACCATGTTTATAATTGAATTATTTGTTGACCAACATTTCTTTTTCAAAGTATTCTCAACATTTGGATTTAAGATATATTTGACACTCAAACGGAAATTAAGAATGGTTTTACAAAATACTTGAGGAAACTTGTTGGTAATGATCTGTATACGTTTCTCCTTCAAATAATTTGCCAACCTTGCTTTTGCCTGCAAGATTTCATCAAAATTGTCAGGCTGCTTTTGGCCGCTGTGGGCATCAATGGGTTAAAGAGGTATCAGTATCACAAGGCAGATTTGCCTTCAGCTTCACAAGGGTTGAATATACAGAGTCAGTTTTCTCACAGGGGGCTGAGTAAGTGAATCACTCTTGTTTTCCTTTGAACTTCAGAGCAACACTGTTAATGCAATAGCGCAGACCTGTAGGCTTTGGTCCGTCCTTAAACACATGACCCAAGTGAGCATCACACTGAAAAAAAAGGAGAAAATAAAATGATTATTAGTGATGGGTCTGTTATTTGAGAGCTCATGTTATCAATTGGTTGTTCTGCAAGTATGTGCATTTAACCAGATAAATTAGTTACTTGGAGAAAACAAATGACATCCTAAATAAATTGCAAGCTTCATGGTCTCATAAAAAAGGCAGAACTCCCCCAAAACTTTCATAATATATATACAATGAGTTTCTAACGTTCTTGTTATTTTCCCTGCAACTTCCCTCCAGTACTTCATTTACCAATGCCAACTGTTCAGTGCTTGTAAAGAAGAGCATGCACACATAAGCTCAAGTCAGGCTGAATTGTGGTCGCTTTGTTTAGAGAGCGCTTGACTTCGAAAATGTTATCAATACCCACCACTACACTACTGATTATCATTCAAGGACTTTATTGGCTATTTTCATCTTAAGCACATGGATGCAAAGATCTTTGAAAACCATCTAACTACATCTAAACCCTGGCATGTTGGTATTCATTGGATAGCTCTTGCTGAGAACTATTAGATGAGTACCCATCTAACAAGGTTTTCAATCATTTTTCAGGTTTTTTGCATAATTTTGTATTACCAAATCAGCCACCAGCAGCACAAGGGTTAAAACGTGGCTGTGTGATAGGTCTCCTTCTCATCTTACATGGAAATCTTCTCATCTAACATAGCTGCATCATGCTTCCTTGCTGGATACAGGATTCCAGTAGACAGGGAAATTATTAAAGAAGTCAGAAAATCAATACCACCACCAACAAGATCAAGTAGAGTTTTCCAACTGGATATGATGTACAACAATGATTTATGAAAGGGGTACTTGTATTGAGTAATTTAGTGTATATATCCTGTGTCTGGTTAGAATTCTGTTGCATAACAGTTAATGGCTCTCCATCTAGTCACCGTTATATATGATTTTTTGTGTGCCAAATGCTATGTAATACACATCTTACTAGATCGAATAAAATCAAATCAAATCAATTTGAGGTGAGACTTGTAGAAGCAGGCTGTATGGTTAGTATTGATATTTGTATGTACCTTTCTGCATATGACCTCAGTCCTGCTCATCCCCAGGGAGTCATCATGTCTCACCATGACATTAGACTCTCCCTTCACCTCATCCTCCACCGAGGCATAGAACGACGGCCAGCCCGTACCCGAGTCATACTTTGTCGTCGAACTGAAAAAAAAGACATTATCCAGTAATATCCACAGCACACAAAACACACACTCAAAAGCTACTTATCAATGATAAAATGACTTTGACGGATTAAAGGAAATAATATATGGAATAATAGGCTATAGGGCAGTTTCATAAAAATCCCATTAAAAAAACATACTTTTAGTTTTGATCAAAAATTATATCACATAACCCCTTACACTTATGGGATAGCCAGCCCTAAACACATCCAATATCATTTTTGTCTTGTAACTGATAGTTCACCTTTATTTTGGCCAAAAATCAGCATGTCTGGGTCAAATGTCAAATACTATGTATCCTGACTTGACCAGATAAGACAACTCATCCCTTATCACCAAATCCTACTTTGACGTCAAAAAATTATATTAACCCTTTTCCCCCTTGGAGTAATACAGATATACACAACCCGTTTGCCCAAGTATTAATATATTTCAGATACAAGCCTTATTCCCGAATATATCTTATAAATATCAGAATTAAAGGTATGTTAAACTTTTCTATGAATACTCTGGGTATGAAAGGGTTACATATTTTCTTACCTAAAAAGATCTAGTCCACAACATACACACTTGTATGTACCATTCTCATAGGTATGGACATGTTCCCCTGAAAATGGCTACAAAATGAAAAAGAACATTCTTTGCAAAGAACAGTTTCAACAATTTTGGCAATCTCAATGCTACCTTGCTTCATGAATCAGATCCTGACTAAGAATGTAGGAATAATCAAGGACATTATTATCAATTATAAAAGACTATGTACAAATGGCTTAAAAATTCAGATGTGCAACCATAATGAAAATTTTAGGCAATTCCAAATGTGGAAAGGTATTGGCTCAATTTGGCTGACAAGGTAAACTGTTGTCATATTGAATATCATTTCATTTCTATGGTTGGAAGTATTGGGTATGTTAACAGTATGGAAGTATATTATTGTTGTTCAAACCTAGTAGGCTTACATATTCAAACCTACCATTTCAGTTCCATGTTCCCTTGTGACATAGTACTGCTCTCTCGTCAGCTTTCTTTCCCACTCAGCATTCTGAAGGAGAAGGCGGTCCTCCTCAAGAGGTTCTGGAAAAAATACCATCAGAAAAATGATAATACAACCAAATGCACTGGAATCTGCAAAACTTATTTTACACATCTTTTAGTTGATTAAATTTTTCTTCATAGATCTCCTACTTCAATACCCCCTAGTATTGTGCACCATTACAGGAAATGTGCACATAGGGTACCGTCGGCCAGACTCAACTTGTGGAGTGTCCCCGACACTTGCGATCTTAATGGCTATTATAGCCAGTTTGAATGATTAAAATTTATCATATTAATCAGTAAAAATGACAAAAATCATGTTTTCTTATGGATGCTGCGCTGGGATTTGGTCTCGGCTTAGGGCAGTGAACCGAGATTTGGTACCGGCTCAGTTTGTTGCTATGGCACAGAACCGGGACAAAGTAGCTCAGTTGGTTAGGTATCGGACTAGTAATCAGGAGGTCGCTGGTTCAATTCCTGGCCAGGGCACTTTGGTCTGTCCTTGGGCAAGACAGTTTATTCCATATTGCCTCAGTCTACCCAGCTTCAAAATGGGTACCTATAGTCTGTCTGACTCTAGTTTGGCAATCACTTTTGCCACTTTTTTGTGACAAAACGTTCGGGTTTGCCATCCACACTTGCCAAACCTCTTTAGAGCACTACTACGTGTATGTACAAACATACTTTTTGTCTCAGCTCCGCAAAATGTTGATTTTGCTCATTAGTTCCTATTGTAAAATGTGCACATTGCCGACACTACGATCTCGCGTGTTTGTCTGTTGCAAACAATACAAACACGCAAGATCTTATTAGCATTATTAAGGCAGTGCTTAGAGTTTGTGCGCTATATGCTGCTAGCTGCTCTGGAATATCCCTCGGGGGGATTGAAATGGTTTCCGTGTGTACAGGCCTGCTAGGGAAGGAGGGTCTTGTGAACATTTCGGTGGATATCGTTTTTGCCCGTATTCTTTAAGACCACCCTTGGTTCTTTTCCTTTCATAACTTACCACTCGATCTTGAAATATAACGTACTGCAACAATCCTGCTCGTGCTGAGTATCTTGTTATTTTGTGAAGAACACGCTTGTATGGCTCTTGGTAAAACCTGGCGTGTAATTTTTGCCAGGAATGACATGGTGTAGAACTTTTGATTCAAAGATGCTGTAATTGATGTTCAGTCGTGTTGTTTAGGAAATCCAAAATCTGACGAAAAAATGTCAACAATCAACAGTGACAGTCAAGTGACAAGTCAATGACAGTGGAGACGACGAAAGTTAGGTTTGCTGTGTTATGATCGAGTAGATCTCTCCATATGTGTCACGTCCCCTGGCTTTGAGGACTACTAACACAGTTCTGGTAAGATGTTATTGAAACATTAATTCTAATTTACTAATTTCTAGCTCCTCTTGCCAGTCTTGGTCGTGCTTGCAGACACTGCTTATCGAGGTTTCTTTAGATCAATAATATCTTCTAACAACAGTTTCGATTGCACCATCCCCATGTCAGAAAAGCGTATGACCAATGGATGAGGAGAAAACGGGGTCAAGCACAAACATGTTTGACATTGAAACGGAGCCCACCAGGAAGCAATAAGAAAATATTACCTAAAACACAGTACCGGGATAGGTCTCTCGGGAGTAATTTGACTTACTTTTTAAGGTGGATCCAGGACTAAGAACATTTCTGACATAAGCTAGCATTTTCTTCATTTACAGCTTGTAGGGGATTGTAACAATGAGTAAACTATATATTTTCTGAAAGGAGACCTTTTTTGCTATCTCTCAATGCTACTTTGATTTATCTTTTCATAAATGTCAGAGTTTTATTGAGAAAAATGTAAAGTGCTATTTTTTAGATTAAATCACTATCAGCCCGCAGCAGCGGGTCAGAACGCCAACTTAACTTAGATGGATTACAAGTTCATATATGTACCTAGAAAAATGTGTCTTGGATTTTCAATAGGATACCCACTAGCTGAGATAAGAGGGAAATTAACTCATTTCTCTGGAAAGACCACCCCCACTTGTCTTTGACACTAAATATCTCCCACAGGAATGCAAATAATATAAATCCAAGACACCTTTTTCTAGGTACACGTATGAACTTGTAATTCATCCAAGTTAAATTGGCGTTCTGACCCGTTGCTGTGGGCTGAAAGTGATTTAATTGAAAGAATAACATTTTACATTTTTTTCAATAAAACTCTGACATTTGAGAAAAGATAAATCAAAGTAGCATTGAAAGGTAGCTAGAAAGGTCTTCTTTCAGAAAATATATAGTTTACTGGGTGTTACACTCACCTACATGCTGTAAATGAAGAAAGTGCTAGCTAATGTCCTAAGTGCTGGACCCACCTTAAGTGGTCTGATATGACGGTCCAGGGTCATTATGCCCACCTACGCGAACGGCCACCTACCATAATGGCCATTTTTGGGGTCATTATGGCCACCTACAGTGAGTCATTATGGCCAACTCCACAAAAAAGGTGATATAAGACAAGTTATTATTAATAAAGATTTAGGAGGAAGAGATGGTCAAACTTACATGAATGAAGTCACTTGATGACTCCTTTTGATAGAGTTAGCCACAATCTATAGTATAAATGTGATGAAAAACGAAATTCCAAAAAGAAAATCCCATCACAATATTACTTCAATAGTATACATGGAGTCTGGAAAGCTATTTTGAAGTCTGCTGAGTTAATCATCAAGCGAATACATCGAGTGATAGTGTTCTGTAATGAAGTTTTAAAACACAATTTCAAATAAAGATAGCGACAATGTCCTCCTTTCTTTAATTTGGCCATTGTTGTGTTTTATTAATCTGCTAATTCCTTGTATGCTTCTTTTGGGCAAGGATATCCAGAAGCTTTAACAATATTGCTTTCTACTTTTTTGTACACACACTATAGCAATGCTAGGGTTCGGCCATTATTGGTCCGAATGCAGCAATGATTACACTGCAGGCGTGTTGATAGTCCTAAATGGCTTGAAATCATCAGCTACGTCACATTTTACTTTCTCGAGCTAGGCAACACATGTTATGAGGTAATTTAAATACCAAATATACCAACATTTGAGATATTAACTGCCTTACACGATATGTATTATTGGTTCTACACAGTGCTTCCTAACTATTGTATCTACACCCAAAGATAACTTGAGAATGAGAAATATTGTCATAATTTTTACTGACACCATTGGAGTCCATTGTTGGTGACATCAGACACACCATACTCACAGTCACTTGTAATATGGATATTAAGAAAACTGTTTTTGAGAAATACTTATATTTTTGACATGTTTTGCTATTTGCATACCTACTCACAACCCCGATTTCAACATTTTTACTTTAGCATTACCTTTTCAGTAATAGCAATTGGTACCCTGGCCATTCGTACATCAAACGGGTAATACTTGTCTTTTACTTGTAACACAGAGTGAATTAGTGTAATGATATTGTTTAATTTGTTTAAATGTTCTGAGTAAAAAAATAATGATTTAGATATGTTTACTAGTATAACTCGACGCAAATGTTCATGCAGCGCGTAGCGCCCCCAAAAGTGAAACGGAAGCAGATGTAACTAATTGAACCTCAGAATAGCAAGTTCATAACACTAGGAAAATTGGATTGCAAAACTGGCGATGCCATAAAGTTAACGACATGTAAAGGCGTATTGATATAATCATTATTTTTTATCTATTTGAAAAGGCATAAGATTAAAAGATCAAATACAATTTTTCAGCTATTTTGGCGCTCCTTATTGGGTTCTAACGACATTCGGGTGATGGCGAGCCGTCTGGCAGTAGTTAGACAACAGGCGCCATATTTGATTCGGTTATTTACCAAAGGTGACGAAGGTAGGTCATAATCAGTTTCGGGCCGTATGTAAATGTGTGGGGTCATTGATAAAAGTGGCTTAGTGGTACATGTACCTAACAAAGATCTACTACGGTTGTCAGTCACGTAAATGACAAGAATGACTCGGAATACTAGGAACGATCCCAAATAGAGTTACGGGATTTCATCAATATGGTTCTCTTTTCACTCCATCTCACACAATAGAAGGAAAAGCCTGATTGATAGCCCAGTCAGGGTAGCCCAGTCGACTCCCGATCCTAGGGTTGCGGGTTCGATTTCATCTCTCGATCGTGCAATTTTTTTTCCACCCGCCCAGTGCTTCGTGTGGTACTTAGAAATATTTCATACTCAAAATAACGGTGGCTTTATTTCTATATATTTTTTTTACTTAACTTTGCTAAAATGAATTGTTGGTCAAAACCGTTGATCCCAGAAAAGACGTCTGCCTGAATTGCCGTTCGCTATAAGGGCCGATGACTTTATGTTGGGCTTAGACTAAAAACAATCTTTTATCTTTGATTTATTATAATAAACATTTCCACAGTTGTGAAGTTAGGAATTTCTTCGAGAAAATATATAGTTTAATGGATGCAAGTAATGCCTAGCCTTCATATAAAAATTGAGATCTGTGAAGTTTAATGGGTGTAAGTATTAATTTATATCTGTTGATGAAGGACACTAATCAATGCATGCACACTTGCTGCACATGACTTTACCTTAGATCACCAAACACAAGTGGATTCGAAACCAGCCGGTCAACATGAACATGCAAGCCTCAACTAATGTCAACTAATAGCCGCTAATAGGCCAGAAATTGGTGCTTTGGGCACCCCCAGCTGGTGGTGGAGATAAGGTGTCTCAGTAATGTAATCGATGCGAGAGCCCTAATTGGTCCTTGTTCCCACGTGAGCCCGCACTGATGGCTTATGTGGTACTCCTGACATGAGTCCAGCACTTAACTATAAGGCATTACTTTATGCAACTCCCACCCATCTACCTTCTATCTGCCCTTTCACACGTCCCCACGTGATCATCAGTGCCCTATCCATGCACCTTCCACCTGTACTTTGGGCTTGGATCCGTGCGCCCGCCACTCACTTTTTGGGCGCACGGATCCTTACTACACTGCCACTTTCTATTCCTCCTGCGGCCTTTAGCGCCTTGCCGCAACACTTGCCTTCCCCCTTCTCTGTAATTATACTGTCCTCCCAGTACCTCTTTCAACGGGGCCCTATCTGGATAAATGAGCTCCACTTACATTTACGACGTTATATGATAATTGTAATTGTTATGATTTTTCTCGGAATGTGGTACTTCTAAACCATCACTTTGAACACCACCAACGACTGACCCAGGAGACCATATCCCGGTACGGCAGATCACGCAAGAAGTGCCTCCTCGCATACACAGCACCCGAGTTAGTTAGGAAACAGGGCCAATGTGGAAATTTCCATGCTGTCAAAATGGGTCAGCATTACATAATTTTTTAGGCCAAGATTATATAATATTTGTACATTGTAGACCAGTATTACATAATCATAGGCGGATCCAGGGGGGGGGGCCGAGGGGGCACTGGCGCCCCCCTTGTTAAAAAATCATGGGGCCTGCCCCCCCCCCCCCTTAATTTCTGGCAACAAAAAAAAAATATGAAAGATATTATCAATAGCAGGGAATTTCAGGGTGACAAGGGACCTGATTGGCCGAAAACATTTCATCCCACTTGAAAGTGTCCCAAAATGCACCTCAGAGCACCTAATTTTCAAAATTTTCTGGGGGAGCATGCCCCCAGACCCCCCTACTATGGACGGCATGCTGTTGCATACTGACCCTGCAAAGAGAATAATGGCCCCTTAAAAAGAAAGCTTTTTTACAACTTTTCTATGTTCTATTTCACTTGAAAGTGTCCAAAAATGCACCTCAGAGCACCTAATTTTAAAAAATTTCTGGGGGGGGCATGCCCCCAGACCCCCCTATCATGGACGGCATGCTGTTGCATACAGTCGCCGTTGCGGTGCTCGCACCGGAACGTATCTGCTTCTCTCTAAAATCCAGGACAAAAATTTGCCCTTCCTAAAAATCTTAAGGTAGACCTCTCATGCATAAGTTTCATATTACTTTATACACAAACTTGCTCTGCAAATGCCCCTCAGAAGAGAACACCTACAATATCAATATCCCGATCCCCCGAACCCATCGCCCCCCCCCCCCCCCCCCCCCCCCCCACTAAACCTGAAATCCTGGATCCGCCCATGACTTTGATGGTCACCCCGGACCCAACCTGGCCCCCCCCATGATAAATTCCTGGATCCGCCCCTGCATAATTCATGTATTTGTTTTATGTCAAGAGTCTTAGTTCTTATGTTTGTCAGCAGGGGGCAGCACACGAAAAACCTGGTCAGTCAAGGTATTTGTAAGTGTATGCAAATGAGGGTAGCTTCTAGAAAAGCACTGAATACAAGATGTTGTCCTTCACTTAAGCCAAAATTTACGTACATGTAGTATGTAGGTGCAACATCATAACTGCCTGTGCGTCTTGCCGTTTTTCATTTATGTTTCTTTGATTAATTTATATGTACTTATGTTATCAATAATGTCAATACAATCTTTTGTACTTGTACTTTCATATCTGCTCTACGATGGTGCATGTGTGAACGGCAAAAAATCCGCTGTTTTTCCTGGAAAACGACAGAAAAAAAAGAAATTGTCGTTTTCCAGAATACAGCGAAAAATGTTTTTTTTCTGCCTTTCACACCTGCACCATCGTACTTCTCAGTATGGCAAATACACAATACAATTGTCTATCAGACTACTTGGTAAATTTCATTTTTTTATATCATGTTATATCATTTTGAATATACTTTGATGGCTATCTGCTATTTAATACATGTATTCTTATGAGTATTGTTATTTGTGTATCAATAAAATGTCGGCAATTCTCTATTAGTCATTGTTTTGTTATTGTAAGACATTGCATTAAAACAATTATCTTTGTTTATTTAAACAAAGTGAATTAAACACATTGGAATAACATCCAAGCAGGATCTCCATTAGGAGATTACCACGTCGTTGTAGAGAGCTCCCAAGGATCCCCTCAGTATATATGATATGTATCATTTACTACTTCACTTTGTCTCTGTGGATAATACTCCATGCAATTTCGCTCTTTACCCATTTCACAAGGGCACAAATATGCTCTGCCAACTTCATCTCATGAATGATTGAGAGTTCCTCTAAAAATTGTCGTTTGTAACTATGATACTTTAGAATTGAAAATGCGTTTACAAAATATTTGAAATCGGATTGATAGTGTATATATTATAAACCTTTCTCCTTCAAATAATTCTCAACTATATTTTCACTTAGAAGGTTTCATTAAAATTGGCCGGTTGATATTGGCCGCTTGGTCATCAATGGGTAAATCCGCTTCGTAATGTTGTCTTTGAAAATTAGTTATCGCAATTTTTTCAACGGTGTCTTTGTTCTGACGTTATCTAAATTGGAAACACACCTTTTACTCCTTTTCGACCAAAATTGGAAAAGGTGTGCAGAATTTAATTGTGGATAAGACCAATCTTCCGTTAGTTTTAAGTGTATGCAAGACTCCCTAACACTTGGTTTTATGAACTATTCGCAAAGAGGTCAAACGCTTAATTTTCCAAGGGGTGTTACCAAAACACACAAATCAGGTTTCAACACACTCTCTCACACACACACACACACACACACACACACACACACACACATCCGTACTTCAATTTTAAGCATGTTTAGTAATACGTTTGAGTATGTTGATTACTTATTCACACATTTCCCATACATAAACAAAGGGATGTGTACTATACACATGATAGTAACCATGGGTCGGGAGTATTATTTCCGATAAGTCGTTAGAAGGTGTAAGGTATATAATGGAAACATTTAGTCTTTGGACCAGTGTGCCTGGTATGGATTTATTCTTGGTCTTATTTATATGGCTTTGTTGTTTATCATGATTGTAGTAACTATACTGCGGAACAACACATATGAATTCTTCGCAAGGTAACAAGGTAGCAGAATTTCAGAACCCACACCCCATGCTTATACCGTAATTTCATTCTCAGCCACTGCATCCTTCATGGTAAATACCCATCTAACCAGATTATAGTTTATAAAAACGATACTGGGTGGAAAACAAAACACGAAGAGGAAAATATATGTCATACTCTAATGCCCCTTTACAATCGTTTGTAAACATATCAGCTTTGAAGTGAATTGAGGTGTACTGAATTATAAGTAATTAATCTGACTGGAAGTAAATAAGCTACTTAAATATAGGGCGGTCGTGATTGTAAATTGTGTTCTGTATAATTTCAGTAGGTAGGTAACCGTATCGAATGTAGTATTACCTGTTAATTTCTACTGATTATATATATATATATATGTATGTATATATATATATATATATATATATATATATATATATATATATATATATATATATATATATATATATATATATATATATATATATATATATATAAATATAAATATATATATATATCTATATTATAAGAGAGGAGGCCCAATCCTTTGCAACGCATGATCTCCGTTGCCGCGCCTGTTTGCCTAATTCTGAGTTGGCAGTTCGGTGGACGAGTGTATCTAGATGGTTCTTAACGTAAACACATTTCAAAATATTAATCAAAAAGATGATTTTGATGATAATTTTTTAACCTGTATAGCTCTCCGGGACGTCCGATCACCACTCGCGCAACACCCAATAAGTAACGTCGTTCGGGCAGTCTCAGGAGAGCCTACTACGTCTTACAACAGCTCTCTGGGACGCCCGTTCACCACTCGCACTGAGCACCCAATAAGTTACGTCGTTCGGGCAGTCTCAGGAGAGCCGTATCGATATCCTTTGCAACCGGCAATCTCCGTTGCCACACCTGTTTCCCCTATTCAGAGTTGATCGTATGGTGGACAAGTGTGTCTAGAAGGTTTTTACCCTAAACAAATTTCAAATATATTTAATCAAAAAGGTGCTTTTAATGCTGATTTTAGAGCCGTACAGCTCTCCGGGAGGTCCGTGACCACTTACACAGAGGCCAACTGTACCACCCCAGGAGGTTGCAAGGACCAAGGTGCATGCTGTCAGATAGATACTTATCTCAGGTATGGCCAGAGAGAAAGAGAGACAGGGGCAGAGAGAGAGAGAGAGAGAGAGAGAGAGAGAGAGAGAAGAGAGAGAGAGAGAGAGAGAGAGAGAGAGAGAGAGAAGGGCAGAGGGAAAGAGGGGACAGAGAGAGAGAAAGAAAGGGTGGACAGAGAGACAGAGAGAGAGAAAGAGAGAGGGGGCATAGAGAAAGAGAGGAGGGCAGAGAGAGAGGGGGAAGAGAGAGAGGCGGCAGAGAGAGAGAGAGAAATAAAGAGGGGGAAGAGAGGGCAGCGAGAGAGAGAGAGAGAGAGAGAGAGAGAGAGAGAGAGAGAGAGAGAGAGAGAGAGGGGAGGGCACAGTGAAAGTGAGAGGAGCTGAGAGAGAGGGGGACAGAGAGAAATAGGGATGGGGCTGAGAGAGGGCAGCGAGAGAGAGAGAGAGAGAGAGAGAGAGAGAGAGAGAGAGAGAGAGAGAGAGAATGAGGGGACAGAGAGAGAAAGCAGAGTGAGAGAGAGGTAGAGAGAGAGAGAGCAGCAGTGATATAGGAAGAGAAAGGGGGCAAGAGAGAGAGAGAGAGAGAGAGAGAGAGAGAGAGAGAGAGAGAGAGAGAGAGAGAGAGAGAAATAGGGGCCAGAGCGAAAGAGAGGGGCACAGAGAGAGGGGGTGACAGAGAGAGAGAGAGAGGTGGCAGGTAGAGAGAGAAAGCAGAGAGGGCGGGGCATAGATATGGGCTGAAAGAGAGGGAGGGGGTGGGGCTCTCTCTCATGGATGTATTGGTGGTCTGATACGTTTGCCATTATCAGAAATTTCATGGTTTCCGTCCGCAGGACGGGTACTTTTCTAGTATATATATATATATATATATATATATATATATATATATATATATATATATATATATATATATAGATATATATATATATATATATAGATATATAGATATATAGATATATATATATATATATATATATATATATATATATATATATATATATATATATATATATATATATATATATATATATATATATATATATATATATATATATATATATATATATTCATAATTGAGGTGTTAATAGGTTCAAAATAACCCCCTTTTCCTTTTTGATGTATGTAGTAGAAGTGTGGCATTTTAAACGGGATGTTGGGCTGTCAATGCATCCAATTCTTTTAAGAACAGAGAATGGGATATTATATTTTCAAAAGAACGTTCAGGAACAATAGCCAGAGGGTAAACTTTCGCTAATATCCTACTAGACTCAGTTCTGGACGTTGGCCAATGCATACAGGAAAGACTGACCATCTTTCAGAAACATCGTCCAAGCAATCCTTCGCGTTGGCAGGTTGCATATTTATGAGTAGTCTATGAGTGTTTATGATCAACAAATACCTCTTACCTAGCCTTCGTGACGAGAACGTTATTTCAACATCAAACCATGTCTTCATTGAGAAACACGACGGCACACTCTTCGGAACTGCAGTGAAGTGCATCAACAGATGATTACTCCATGCACATCTTGACAAAGGTTGTTCAATAGATGACAATTTCCTCAAATCAGGTGTACTTCCAAGGTAACATTTCACTTTTTCTAAAGTCATGTGATCTTTTTGGTAAGATAAAGTTAACAAGTGCACAGCAAGATAATTTGATACATCCATACATGGTCATATCTTACAGAAAGTAGCATTGCAACTTAACCATATTACATTAAACTCCATTTGTGAAATATTCTTGATATCCTTTGAACCCGTTCGTTTTTCCGGGTAGACCTATCAGGAAATATTTGATTACCTCTTTCTCAATTACAAATTTGCATTTTTGTATAATTTTCGATAATATTTGTCTGGAAAGCCTTCTTCGGATTAGCTGGACCGTAATGGAAAGGCTTGGGATATATCAGTAATTGCTCAATATATAAAATGCTTGGATTATCAAAAATACATTTACATCATTTCTCGACAAAAGAAATTTTAGTATGTTATAAAACATGACGTATTGGAAAGGCTTGGGATATATCGGTAATTGCTCCATTTATAAAATGTTGGGTCATTAAAAGTGCATTTGCATCATTTCTCGACACAGACAATTTTAAATTTTAGTATGTTATAAAACATGCCTTCCTCACCCAAATAGAATATGGTTCGGATGATAGCGTAACCAATTCAAAATTCACTACATGAAATATTCATCCTTGAATGAGGTACGTGAAGTTGGCGCAACCAAATTATTATCATTTATGTGTTTGGGATGAGATTATATTAGCTGTATTGCTGCTGTCTTGATACTTCATGAGTGTCTGCAACTAATCCTTGCACACGCGGTATCCTTTCAGCAACTAAATTCTTAAGAAAATACATGACACCTAAACGTTTGGAAGAGATCTTGTAATCATGTGAATTTCATGTTTTTTTTGTTATTTCAGCGTCTAGAGCCATGCGAAGGCAGAGAGTCCCGTTTCTTGGTAGAGTGGCAGTCACTTGCACCTATCTTGCTGCTCTAATACTGGTATACAAGCAAATTGCGAAAGGAAGGTCCATTTCCCTAGAGAGTACAGAATTGAGTCTACCAAAGCGTCACCACCAGGAAGCTTCATTTCTAAAGGAAAAACTTGGTACTAAAGGAACCCCCATACCTCTTAAGAAAACACTAGGCGACTATACAAAAGGAACTACATTTCAAAAAACCCTCAAGAAAAAAAACACAGCCTCCTCCAATAAAGCGCAATGCAAAGCAATCTTCATCTCGTGTTGAAAAGAAAAGGTCTCAATTTGACAATCTTAAACTGGAACCCTTGAATAAGACGAATCATTTTCGTAGTGAAATATTTCTTCCGTACTTCCTTGGGTCCCAGGTTGACTTCAGTAAATACACAAGACGTATTTTGTTAGACCTTGGGGCCACAACGTTTGGAAGCAGCGTAAAATGGTTCCTAAACAATTATCCTGGACGTTTTACAGAAATCCATGCATTCGAGATGAAGCCAGGTCTTTTCATACCCCCTCCACCAAAACTAGATGTTTTACAAGGCGCTGATCTGTATTATCATGAAAAACGTATAGATGTTGTTAACACAGAAAAAAGTGTTGACATAGTGGACTTTATTTTATATGAAGCTAATTTTAAACTGGGGGATATTGTTGTGGTCAAGATGGATGTTGATGGAGATGAGTGGAAACTATTAAAACACATGGAAAAGGGTCAGGTATTTCATCTCATCGATGAGATGATGGTCAATGTTCATTACAACCATCCAAGGATGCCACGCTATGGGTGGCAACTTTTTAACCATACACTTGCTGAGGCTTATAATCTCTTCAAACACCTTCGTGAGGATCTTGGTGTCTTTGTGCATCCCTGGCCATAGCAAGAGGGGCCATCAAAACTTCCCAGTCATCCAGATTTTTTTAGAAAACCTAATAAAAACAAAAAATCTTACGTATACATATATCAAAATATGCTTTATATTGGAATTAGCATTAGTGAGCAGATGCATTCTTATCATGCTTTTTCGTATTCTAGTAGTTTATCTTCAAAGAATGAGGAAACAATACACTATCATAGGTAATTAGTCATTTTTAAAACAGGGCATACTTTCCGGCTTGATGCCTGTGACCTTAGGCCTGCTATCATATGGTAATGATATATGCTGCGAGATTTCTTATTTTCTGTGATTTTTTTTACTACTATGGCCAAAACACGTGTTTTTTAAATTTGTACCAAAACTCTTATGTTGTTATTTTTCAAAAAAGAAATTAGCATAGATACTAAAGTGAAACTGCTTGTTCAAATTGCATTATCAAATTGCTGGATATCTTCTCTTTGTTGTGGGGCTAAATCTTCAAAGATTTATGAAATTGTACAACATTTGAAGAAGTTATGTTAGTTTTAGAGTTATTGTGGCCCAGTTAGTAAGTAGTATAGCTAATATGTGTTTTGAGCAATATACTTTGCACAAGCGTAAATATTATTTGCAAGATATTGTTAGAGACTCTGTTTGTTATCTTTCCAAATATTCATTGATGCTGTCTTATGACTTTCCCAGTAAATAAACCACTTTAGTGGCCTTTGGTTAATACTAGTAACCAAGGCTATTGAAGATATTTCAAACTTTGTTTTAAGTTTTAAAGTGTTTTTATTGACATGACTTTAGAAGTATATGATATAGAATATTGTGTAACTCTATTGTGTCAGTCTTCATCTTAAGAATTTGTTC